>CM032882.1:29433938-29966438 GCA_019176425.1 Megalops atlanticus
CCTCATGTGATTTCTCAGATTGGTAACAGCTGCGAGAGACATCGGCCACTGAGATCATTACATTCAAAGGGGATGTCTCTGCGCCTCTGTGGAGCGGCTGGGTGTGTGCTACACCTGCCTCTGGTGACACAGCTGAAGATGAGCCTCACGCTCAGAGTGGGGCTTCCAGCCGAACGTGCTGGCGAGTGTGGCTTCCAGTATGCATTGTCATTTTTATACCTATAATGAAATATCCGGCGGTAGTGTAGCATAGTGGTTAAGGAGCAGGACTCATAACCGAAAGGTTGCCGATTCGATCCCCGCTGGGACACTGCTGCTGTATCCTTGGGCAAGGTACTTAACCCACAATTGCCTCAGTAAAGATATCCAGCTGTATAAATGGATAACATTGTAAAAGAACTGTAACCTATGTAAGTCGCTTTGGATAAAAGCGTCTGCCAAATGAATAAATGTAAATGTAAATATCCAAATTTTTGCCACCTGGCACATAAACCCAAGTTTTTGGTCGGCTCCTTAACCACCATGCCACACCGGTTCCTGCCGGTCCTTTGCTGAGTGCGCCGCTCTCTGATGTCAGGTGAGCACGGCCCTCAGGGTGTGGTGCAGTTCTGTACCCCGGGTGGTGCGGAGGCGGGAGCCGAATCAGCAGGGTACAGGGTGCAGGGTACAGGAGATAGGGGTGGCGCAGATGCTGGTCACGCAGGCGGCTGCAGTGGTCCTGGGGCGAGGCTGTGTAGCGCGGTTAGGCCACATGCAGCAGTGCGCCCAGCAAGGTGCTGCACAGCATTAACACTGATGCTGTTATGGCTCATGCAGACCTCTGCAGCCTGTCACATCATAACCTTTAGAAAACCTTTTGGGGAGGTTATATTAGCGTTACACACTTTCTGCTGGCTCAGTTTTTAAAAACTGAAATGATTTTTTGTGGTCTTTTCCCCTCCACTACGCTCATGCAAAGAGTGTCCTGTTTCATATTATCTCCCCTGATAACAGAGTTATCCTTTTCCACATACCGATCAATAACGCATGAAGGAAGCGCTCGTTAAATATTGTGTAGTCTGGTCAGAGGTGTGTGAGACAGGCTGTACTTTGACACTAATCTCCTCCTTGTCCCTCTTTCAGGGCGGGAGCAAACCCGTGATGAAGGACCACCACCAGGTGGCACTGCGGGGAGCGCCGCCGAAGGTGAAGCAGCTGAGCGAGGAGTCGTCCAGCCGGAGGCCGAACGGCATCATCCATCACAGCACCAGCGGGAGTGGCCAAGCTCCAGCCAAGAGCTTGCCCGCCCTGTCTAAGGACCGCAGCGCTGACAGCACCAGCTCCGCCAAGTCCGCCGACAGCGCCGCCAAGCCCTGCAAGCCTCCGGCGCCGCTGACCCCGGAGCAGGCCCTGAAGCAGCACCGGCACCTCCTGAGCACGCTGGAGCAGCAGGAGATCTACAGCTACCCCGAGATCTACTTCCTGGGCCTCAACGCCAAGAAAAGGCCGGCCGTGGCCGGGGGCTCCAACAACAACGGCTACGACGACGACCAGGGCGGCTACATCCACGTGCCGCACGACCACCTGGCGTACCGCTACGAGTTCCTCAAGGTGATCGGCAAGGGCAGCTTCGGCCAGGTGGCCAAGGTGTACGACCACAAGACGCAGCAGCACCTGGCGCTGAAGATGGTGCGAAACGAGAAGCGCTTCCACCGGCAGGCGGCCGAGGAGGTGCGCATCCTGGACCACCTGCGCAAGCAGGACAAGACGGGCAGCATGAACGTGGTGCACATGCTGGAGAACTTCACCTTCCGCAACCACATCTGCATGACCTTTGAGCTGCTCAGCATGAACCTGTACGAGCTCATCAAGAGGAACAAGTTCCAGGGCTTCAGTCTGCCGCTGGTGCGCAAGTTCGCCCACTCCATCCTGCAGTGCCTGGACGCTCTGCACCGCAACCGCATCATCCACTGCGATCTGAAGCCCGAGAACATCCTGCTCAAGCAGCAGGGCCGCAGCGGCATCAAGGTCATCGACTTCGGCTCCAGCTGCTTCGAGCACCAGCGCGTCTACACCTACATCCAGTCCCGCTTCTACCGGGCGCCCGAGGTGATCCTGGGCGCCCGCTACGGCATGCCCATCGACATGTGGAGCTTCGGCTGCATCCTGGCCGAGCTGCTGACGGGCTACCCGCTCTTCCCGGGCGAGGACGAGGGGGACCAGCTGGCCTGCATGATGGAGATCCTGGGCGCCCCCCCGCAGAAGCTGCTGGAGCAGTCCAAGCGGGCCAAGAACTTCATCAGCTCCAAGGGCCACCCGCGCTACTGCACCGCCAGCACGCTGAGCAACGGGACGGTGGTTCTGAGCGGCGGCCGCTCGCGCCGGGGCAAGCTCAGGGGCCCCCCGGGGAGCAAGGAGTGGACCAGCGCCCTCAAGGGCTGCGAGGACGCTGCCTTCACCGACTTCCTCAGGAAGTGCCTGGACTGGGACCCCGCCTCCCGCATGACCCCTGGCCAGGCCCTCCGCCACCCCTGGCTCTACCGGCGCCTGGCCAAGCCCGTGCCGCCGGACAAGAGCCCCACGACACGGCGGGCGGCGGAGCACAGCACCTCCTTCCCTGGGATCATGGCCAAACTGCCCCCCGCCATTGGGGCGGCCAACAGCAAACTGAGGACCAACATGATGGGGGACGCTGGAAGCGGCATACCCTTACGCACAGTGCTGCCCAAGCTGGTGTCCTAGCGTTGCACACTTAGCCTCACGGACCCTTCAGCCACAAAGCTTTAGTTTGTTTGGAGTAATTTTACACAGGCAAGGAGTCAGAACTGAAAAAAAACAACAGGTTTTATATCAAGCAGTGTTTTTGTTTTTCTGAGGCTTTGAAAAGATTTTAATCTGTTTTTATTTGTACGGATTTTGTCCTAAGTGTAGTGTTAGAAGGGACAGTGTGGGTGGAGACCAGAGTCGGTGTTTTCTGTCTTTGTGCGTTTGCACTCTCTGATGTTTTTGCTAAAGCACAGGAGCAGGAATGTATACCGTCTCACATTTTATGACTCTTATCATCGTGTTCCTCTACTTTTAAGGGCTGCATTTTAGATTTTTTTAATTTAAAGGGCTAAAATAGGTTGTTGTGGAAAAATAGCAGTGATAATTGACACATCTTGGGTAGTGGAAATTGTTTTTAAGGAGTGAGTGATATTCTGAGCCAGTTTTCAGCAGAACTGCAGCCATTGAACTGGAGAAAGAAAGAGGCTGAATGAGCTTATGGATCATGTTGAAAACTGTACTTACATGACTTGCATATGCACTGGGTGGAAAAAAAGTTTGTGTGATTATGAATGAATGTCATTTAGACACAATCACTGAGCAATAAATCCACTCTGAGTTTAGCACTGTTTTCATTTTTTTATTTTACAACTTTGCCCGATTGTTTGGTGCATGATGCTACACTTTTAACTGAACTTGCCCTGGCCAAAAATAGTACTTCCTTTGAAGAGCTGAGTAGAATGGTCTGACCTGTTTGGTAGACAAGAATGCAAAGGTAAAGGAATTTAGCTGTTGCTTTTCTATTTTGGTTGAGAGTGGTATGCTTTTTATTTTTTAAGAACGAGTGTTAAGGAAGTTTATCGCAAAAGGTGCTTTCCACCGAAGGATCGTGCCTATGTCTCCAGGCCATGGTGCTGATTGACTGTTCCCTTCAGGCCACACCCCCTGTTTGTGTCTTAAAGGCACTGGGCAGATGCAGTTTTTTATGTCATGTCTGGTGTAGATTGCACATAGTGATAATGCTGCCTCACCTTTTCTCACCTGCATGAGGGAGATGGTGTGGAAGGTATGTTTTCAGCTGTGCTGTAGGGCATCCTAGCCATGGGACAGTTCAGTGAGTTTATAACAGTAACTGTGTCTGTGTTTCCCTCAGCTCTAATGATGCCAGTAATGTGTACAGCAAAAACAAGGAAGTGGATTATGGTCTTATGACTCAGGGTTATATTATCTATCAGACACTCTGTGGCGACTGACAGGCACCCACCCATTCCCTGCTCATTACGCGTGATAGCCTGATGGTGCCACTGGACGCTAAAAGTAATCCATTAACGTTTACTTTATTATTCAGTCCCTACAAACACACACACACTTTCACAAACACAATATTTGTTTGTTAAATATTCGGTGTGCAGATAAGATGGTCTTGGTTCCTGTCCAGTCAGGAAAAGCACCATACACCCATGAGCTGATGTAGAGCCTTATTATAAATCTCAGAGGAGGCAGAAGATGGCATGGCTGGCCTGTTTGATTGCAGTTGGTGTTCCAGCTAGCAGCCAGTGTAGGTACACTCCGCTAAGCACTACCAGGGGATTACAGGCTGCCGTGTCACGCTGTCACATTGTCATGTGACAGGCTGGCTTCCACAGCCATCTCAAACTGGGCAGATGCAGCAGTGCCAGGCGGGGATTATGAGGTCAGGAGAGGCACCGAATGCTCCAACTTGGCGTTTGGTGGGGACGCAAATGGAGCCAGCCCTGTGAAAACCTGGCTGTCAACCAATGAGACACTGACGTGCTCACAGCACGCATTCATTTCTGAGTAACCTAATTTTTTAGTATCCTAAAAAATGAGAATTCCTGTCGATATAATCAAAAGCCGAGCCATCTGAAATTAACCCGGTTTGAAAGGCCGGTAGTCTCCAGTGACTGCAGTGCACAGCCATACCTGCAACGCTGCAGTTCCCGCGACAGCGCTGACCCAGCAGGCGTCTCCTGCTCGGCTGCGTGAGAAGGCAGGGTGTGTGTTGGTGTGTTCCGCTTTGCCGTGACCTGATTTCTCGCGCTTTACATTACGCTACATTATTCATGTGTGAAGGGTGAATTACGTGGCCCACATTCGGCTGAGCTGGGCGTTTATACAGCCGGGTGTTTACCGAAGCTAAATTGGGTTAATCCCAGGAGGAAATCAGCGTTGCTTCACCTGGGATGCTGTCACCTCCGTGACTTCCTCTTAATGCCACCATGACAAGCCCGGTTTACCAGGCGCTGGTGTCACTGGGCTGGTCTGGACCGGTCTGGACTGGTCTGGGCCTGCTCGGATGGTGTAGTTTGGTAAAAGGGGCTGTAAGAAAACTACAGAAACACTTGGCCAATCAGTGATTCTTTGAGAGTCCAGAACTGAAGACTTGTGGGTCGGAGTTGGGGAGGAGCAGGGGTGTCTTATCTTTGGCATAGTCTGTGATTTATTTTTGAAACATGAAATACCATTTGTTAAGTAGGTGCTACAATTCACCAATGTTTGACATTGACCAGTTCCCCTAGTCAGTGCAAAAAAGAGTTTTTTTATTTACAACCCAAAACACTGCAATAGTAATGGGTTGTAGCTGACATGCCCCAGATGTGGGTGTCGTTTGATGAATAAAAAAAAGGTTCCCAGAATGGGCACTGCTCGTTCCTGCAGCGGGCGGGACAGTAGCGAGTGCACAGGGCGACACATTTTTGGCACCATCGCAATTCTAGACATTCCGCGAGTAGGCACCGCAAACGACGAGGGGCCGCCAACGGGGCTGGGGTGAAGAGGTCAAAGGTTAGAGCAGGGTCTCTCTGTCAGCCTGATGTGTAAGGATTACCTTCACCTGGGTATTCCCCCCCAGCAAACGCTGCGGTCCGATCCGATTCGAGCATGTCTACCGCACCTCCTCAGGCCTTTGGCTGCCCAATAATTTTTATATTTTGAAGGTTCTAATGTATTTCATTTCCTTTTAAGGTGATCAGGGAGAATCTGCTGCATGCACAGTGGCCTAGTAAATAGCACGACTCCTCGTAAAATAGCGTAGTAGATCTATTTCCAGTGCCAGATTGACCGTCGCCCTTTAGACCTGACACATTGCAATGTGGCTCTGGGGAGGAGGTCTCTGCAGGCAGCTCGACAGTGTGACAGCCAGACACGGCCATCTCTTCACAGAAACGTGTGCTCACTGTGTCCGTGAAGGATGGCTCACCTTGAAGTGGGAACGGTCGCTGTTTTTTTCTGGGAAGATGCAGACGTGCAGTACAGAGCAGCGGTTGTTGCGATCGCTCATCTTTGCTGCTGCGGTCTGGCCGGGCGCACCGTAAATAGTTCACAGGCACTCCATAACTCCCCTTTTCCTCTAACCTCTGGGTTGTGCCTCCACTGCTGGGGCCTCCCGCCCTGTGCCTTTGCTGGTGTGCATATTTCACTCTTCCTATAGCACAGTGTCAGGCTGTTTATGCTCCACTTCAGCCATGTATGCAAGGCTTTTTTCTTTTCTTTCTTTTGTCCAAAACTGATGCAGTTTTTGAGGATGCAGTGAAAAGCAGTTTTAACTGAGAAAGATGAAAATGAACTGGTTTCACATTGAAATCCCTCCGTTTGGTGGATGTTGGATGCCGAGTTGATTGCATGGAACTTGAGTGTAAACAAGATAAAAAAATACGAGTAAAAAGACTGACAACTGTTGTAGAAAAAGCAACCAAGCAAAAGGTGTGTTTGGTTTGTAAAGAAAAATAAATCTTTTTTAAAAGAAGTTATTGCCTTTTTGTGTTTTGTTTCTTTGTCTAGAGGAAAATGCACATGAAAAGGGTTTCCACTGGCATGCAGAAGAATGTAGTTCTATTTTTAAGCTCACACCCTCACCTACATGAAAAAATCTGTCAAAATCTAATCTGACGGGGCCTTAAATGTGCCACAGTGTTAATCTTATCTAGTTCTACTAAAGGATGATACCACTGTGTGTGTGGCACTCACCCTCATGAGTTCAGTAACATAGAGATCAAAAGGCAACATTAATGAAATACCTTTGCACCTAATTCCTTGTTAGTGCCATACAGTGCAAAGTAATTGCCTGTGGGCAGACCGCTGTTAGGCAGAGCACATTCAAGATGTAAGAGAGAATGTACAGAATGCGTCTTATGCAATGGTGTCTCTCATCACCCCTGTGCGACATTCAGGTGCGATGCCTCAGATACTCGGCCTTGAGCATCGGCCATCACGCACAGGTGGGAATCGCGTCTGGGAGGCGTGGCCGCTCTCTAATGTGTTCAGACTGGAATGGGAACACCAAACTGAGCGCTGTACGTTAGATTTTAGGCTGAAGGCCCAAACGTTTATGAATGAGTTCTTTAATATCTGGGGTCAGTTCAGCCAAAGCAGGACTTAAATAGGTGAAGTAAAAATTTAACTTAAGTCTCAGGAACTGTAGGTGAATGATATTTTTACTTCATTGGCTATTCTTTCCTACTGGCTCAGGGGTTTTAAAAGTATTCTGGGAGGTGGATTGTGTTAACTTTAGGGTCTGCCTAACCAGGAGATTTGCAGCTGATCGTTCCTGAAGCAGACTTGTCCTGAGATGTAGAATGCCTTGCAGAGGTCAGCAGACCTGCAGCTTCTGCTCAGACCTGATCATTCTCAGTTTCAGACCTGGTCACTCTCAGCTTCAGACCTGTTTTTATCCAGCTTCAGACCCAGTCATATGTATTTTAATTTGCTGCACAAGCAACATTGCTGAGGACAAACTAGAGCATTTTCCACGTGGTCTGTTTGTACAGCTGCAAATGAAGCGAGGGTTTCAGGGTAAGAAACTCCCTCAGGGCTGCAGTAGTTTGAACTGAGGAGACTTGAGGTAAGAAGTTTGCTTAGGATGACGGTAGTTTGTTGGGGTGTGTGTTTCTGAAACACAGTGGAGGCTGAAACACACACCTCTCTTTCTGGGTGGAAACTGGTTGGGTGCTCTCCACTGTTACAGTCCTAGGTGAAGTCATGCCCCAGCTATGCTGTAGGGATTACTCAGTTGTTTTAATATCATACACACAGTGTTACACAGTACTGTGCTCTGACACAGGTACATGGCCCTACTGCATTTTTCACATCCTGATTTCCTGTGTAGGAGGCACAAATGGATGCTCTCCCTGCTCGCCCGGACATGAGTTTGATTCTGTGGCATTCTGTGACCTCACCACTTTTGAGTTTTGACGCGCTCTGTGGCATTCCAATGGTTCATCGCTGCTGCGTTTTGATGCACTCAGTGAAATTCTGATGGTTCATTGCTGCTGAGTTTTGATGTGCTCTATGGCATTCCAATGGTTCATCACTGCTGCATTTTGACGCACTCAGTGAAATTCTGATGGTTCATCACTGCTGACTTTTGACACTCTCTGTTGCATTCTGATGGTTTGCGACAGCTGAATTTTGAGTTGAATGCTGGAGTGGTAAACCCAGGGGTGTGACTGAGATAGAGCGGAGAGCCGCCCACGTGCAGGTGCAGTCGGGCGAGAGCTTCCCAAGCTCTCAGGGGGGCTCAGAACAAAGGCAGGCGAGGTGAACGTCCTTGGGGATTGGACAGTGTGGTCACGTGACCCGTTCTGGCCCTGACCGCCAGGGTGCGGGGAGAGGGGAGAGAGGGCTTTGGTCTGCCTCTGTGCCCTTTAGCACAGCAGGAACAGGTGCAAGACTGAGGATTTACCGGGATTTAGACTCGGGGACATATGGAGATTTCAACGGGATTGTGGGATATCGGTTAGTGTGGCGTGAGGGAGTGGAGGTCAGTGTGTTAGTGTGTGCAGAGGGTACAGTAAGCCTGAGTGGGTGGACACCCAGGGGAATGTGTGGGAAGGAGCCAATTGAGAAACATTCACTGCAGTCATATGTGTTTGTCCACAAGATGCCTTATCAGAGGGCAGACAAAGGGAATGTGTAATAAAGACAGAGATTGGGCCAGATTTAATGAAGGGATGGCATATGGGTTAATGATTATATTTTCTTGGCAATACCCTTATGAAAAAGTAATGTGTCAATGTATTTTGAATATCATTGAATATCTGAGATTTTACCGTGTTTCAGAATAGGTTTTGAATGCTTTGAAAATCACTATGAATTATGGCATCTGATGCATAAATAAATAATACAGATCTCTCTATGTGCATTCATACATCTTTGCATACTTCATAATATTGAAAATATATTAACTAAACATGGAACATTGTGGTATGAATACAGAACATTCTGCTTCATGTCTCGTGACAGGCATTAGTTCTTCGAAAGGGTCAACAGCAGCCCAGTGTTTTTCAAGCAGCCCTTTTTCTCCTCTGAGAGCTAGGCTGTTGAGCTCTCAGCTGGGTCTCTGTCTTGCATAATCCACCATGGACAGCCTGGGCGTCAAATGGTTAATGATGCATAACCATGCTGTTTCCCCCTGCTCTGACAGGCCCAGGCAAAGACCTGCCACCAGGCAGGAAATGTCACCGAAGGCTCATCATCAGCCTATCAACAGTCACCGGGGGAACCAGCGGGGGTAACTCGAAGATGTGTTCCCATAAGGGAGGTCTGTTGAAGCGAGGGAGGTGAGAAAACCCCTCACTGTGTCATGGAACCCAACAGCCTGATCCCTGGGAGGCACAGAAGTGACCCATAAGTATGACCCCAGTGAGATTTTAACCGCAGCCTGTACGTATGTGCATATGGAGGAATTAAAAATCCCATGAGTCCTTTCTCCAGGCGCGTCTCGTCTATGGTTGAAATGTTAGCATGTTTTGCTTTCAAATCCTCTTGAAACGAAACGTCAGCCCCAGGATGAAAAACAGTTTGCTGTCGTTTCCTGAATGTTAGCTGCACTGACTCGTTCTGAGGAGCGGAACCTGAGGGATTGTTTTCTTCATAAGTAATTAGCACCATTATTTAATGGGGAGGGTCAGAGGAAAACCAGTTGGTCAGGACAGAGGATGGGTAGGGAGTGCAAAGGATTGTGCAGCTACAGAAGTTGAGTGTATGGCAGGTGGGGGTGGGGGTGGATAGGGATGGGTGGGGGTGTGATTAGCAGCCAGATTGAAGGGGCCACACTGGGAATTTAGGCAGTACTCTGGGAGTTAATAGTCTTACTCTTTTGATAGATGCCACAGGGATCTTTAATGACCACGAGCCAGGAGCCAGGGCCTTGGTTTAGCGTTTCTCCTGTCCATCAGGTAGGTCCTTTTTTCCAGGTTAGAAGCCATCAGCAGAAGGCCTCGTGACAGGGTCTGTATCCTAGCAGCATCCCAGTGGGGGTCAGAACAGCAGCACTCAGGACAACATCTCCCAGCACTCAGCCTGTGGTAGCCTCCTGCTTTCCCCTGGAGATGGTAGGAGGGGGCGGGGTTGGTGGGGGAGCACTTTGGCAGTAAACAGTGGCTGTGTGTCATCGTGCTCTTCTTCATAGCACTGTGGAGAGCTCCTGCCTGTTGTCGCTAAGTGAGTTCCAAAACTCCCTCAAGAACGCCACACATCTATTATATCGCCTCTTCCTCTGAGGAGAGATTCAGTCTCTGAGGCTGTTTCAGGTAGGTGCTGAGACTCTGTAATGAGGCAGTGAGTCATCATTACCCCCAAGTTTCCACTCAACAGGAGAGCTGTAGGCTCTGGTTCTGTGTTTCTGATCTCTGTTGGTTTTAGGAGTTTTCCAGCAAAAGTTGCTTCCTGCCTTGTCCACACCTGAGAGCCTGTTGGTGGTGAGGTATAGAGGATGTTAAGAAGAGGTAGGTGAATTCAGGGAATTTTTCTATTCTTGTGACAATATGGGCATTGATTCTACTGTTCTCAGTGTTTTCCAGTTTTTCTTCAGTAAAGTAGTAAAGTTAGACTGTATTTGTAATCCTAATCCTATTTAAATGGAAGTCTACACCATTTGCATTGAACACCCACAACATTTTTATCCCACCCACAAAAAAACTCTCAGATGCAAAACCTCAAATTTGTTCCAGGTGATGACATACACCAAACACGAGTGGAAAAAGCCCATGAGATTCATGACCGCTCAACAGAAGAGCTAGGACTTCCCTTCTGCAGAGGTTTTCTCTAAGAGAAGGTTTTCCTAGCCCTGAGGGTTACCTCAGAACAGCTAGTGATGTAACATTTCCAGAGCGTTGCCGACCTGTTAGACCGGTTGGGCCAGGAGGACTGTGTTTAAGCCCAGCCTGAGGATCATGCCTGGGGCATTGCATGAGGCAGAGATGGAAAACACTGTGAAAGGGGGCCCCCTCGTTTTGGGACTGCATGGCTGGGTTGTGATGTCAGTGGCTCAGGGGCTTTCCTTAATGACCTCATAATACTCACCCTTCACTGACAGGGTGAATCGGGAATCCATTACAGACCGCAGCTGAACACAGAATGTCTACATATTTTATTTAGATCAGTGTGTTAAAGGTGCTTAAAGGACTGGGTTTGTAACCAGGAGGTTTTAGGTTCTGATCCAAGATAATGCACTGCTGTTACACCGTTGATCAGGTTGAATAGTTTCATTAAATGTCCAGCTGTAGCAATGGAGCTTTGCTCACGCCCTGGGATGGAACCGAAATGGATGGACATGGTGGGGTGGAGGGCGGGGTCACTGTGCGGAACATTTGTGCCACCATCCCTACATTCCGCAGTCCAGACCAACACCCAGAGAGTTTTTTTTTCTTTTTTTTGGGGAACGAGGTCGGAAAATTCAAAAAGGAGAGGGTGGAGCAAGAGGTGATAGTCTTTGGAAGGGGCTACGTCTTTTTTATTTTGACGTTGAGTGTGATGTCCCTGATGTGTTTCTAACAGAACATAGAATACAGAATAGAGAACACAGAAAATAGAATACAGAACTCTCCAGTTGTTCTATATTTATGTTTGTCCTTTTCTTTTGACCATGACCAAAACATGAACACAGACAACCCCTGCATGCCTAGCGTCTGGCTCTCAGATGAGGGGAGTGCAGCAGAGACAGAACGAGGTCTGCTTCTCAAAAGCATTCTCTCTGCGTGTTTTGTGGTGGGTAGAGTTTTCTTCCTGCTTCTAAAAATAGCTTTGTGAAATATTTGAGTGCGGAGCGTCTCATAAATAAGACATCTGCTCTCGCTTTCTTTCTTCCTGCCTCTTAAAACTTCTTTCCCTCCCTTTTTTCTCCTCCTCCACGGATGCAAATCCCGCAAAGAGAGGCTGTCGGCCCACTCCACCGCTGAAAGGGGCTCTCCCAGATGCATTCTCACCAATAATGGAAAGTCCTGCCGCTAAAAACTGTTTCCCATCTTGCACACAGGCAAGTCTCTCTTGAGAGTAAACTACAGAGGGGACTAAGTGGTGTCAGACACTATTATTTTTTGGTTTAAGCAGTGTGGTTGTTTACACGTTAAAGAACTGGCCTTTTGACCAGGAGGTCGTGGCTTTGCTTCCCATCAAAACTGCAAGATGTTTTATGTTGCTGTTCAGATATCCTTGTACATGTGCATGTGCGCCTAGATGGGTGCATTGATGTGTGTGTGTGTGTGTGTGTGTGAGCACTGTGTCTGTGCTATGAACGCGTTTGAGCATAGTTTCTCTCTTGAGCAAACACTTCCCAGAGTGCTTTGCATTGACACTGTATGAGTTACTGCAGATAAAACATAAAGTTGAAGAAGAAGGAAGAGCAACGATAGTTCCCATAAACAGATCACCAGGAGAGAGGGTGTTCACATCACTGAGGTGTGTTCAGATCACAGCAACATTATTGAGATAATTATTTAATGTAAAGTTTACCACCAGTTGCCCCCAGGCAGATTCCACAGGGTAATGCTGCAGGTCCAGGCACTGTGTACAACACTTTACTCTAACTGTTTTAACTCTTTAATTGCCAGGCAGCAGTGGCAGGAGTAAGGGAAGATAACTAGACCTACAGGTCAGACAGAGACAGAAAGATCACATTTCGCCCTGGAGATGACACCTGGCTAACAGCAGCTTGTTTACAGTGCGGATCTTAAAGTTGGGGGAGCCTGCTGGTGTGGAAGTGAGGGGTGTGGGGCACAGCTGTGGTCAAAAACCTGGGCCTTCTCAACTGACCCCCACAAACAGCTGCCTCCCTAAGGAACCCCCCCATCAGTGCTGCCCCTCCCTCTCCACCTGGCCAATAAGAGCTCTCTTCTGAAGGGGCCTGTAGTTACTGACATCTGACCCACTGCCAGCACAACACCAAATCTGTAAAGCAGGACACAAGGAGATAGAGAGACACCTGATCACGGATTAGCGACTAAGCTCAGGCCTGATACAGGCTAAAGCAGGCCTCCGGCAGGCTGTAGGTGGAGACTGTCCTGTTTTATGCACCAGCTGTGGTGGAAAGCTGGGGAGTGCAGAGTGTGTCATAGCAGCAGTGGCCAGACTGCTCAGCAGATTGCGTTCAAGCACCATTTGGTAGGAGCCACATTTAACCTGGTCTAGGAACAACATCTTTCAATTAAATAAGTAATGACAAGGACGGAACAGAACTACCAGATGCTACTAGGACAGAAAGCCATTTGTCTAAATCAGCCAAGGTTAGCTAGCTGCTCATGATGAAAAATCAGGTATTGATCATCAGTGCTTGAAGTTTTTTATTGATATGCAGTGCACCCTGCATATAACAATGACATCAGTCCAGGACAATAAGCAGCTGAATAAGAGGAAAAAAATATATACCAGATATAATACAAAGGGGTATAATTGTGAATGACTGGCTTCTGTTCAGCTGTCCTGCTGTCTATTTCCTTAATCAAATTAAGATGTAACATAATAATCTGAATCACTTCAATTATTTTTGAGAGTCTCCATGGTAATTGCTTGAATCAGTGCCCGGCTGTTGCCTTTGTCAGAGAGGAGGTTTCGGATACTTAGCTCTCGGCTGGCATGTGTTCAAGCATAATTTGTTATAAAATTCAGTAAAAAAAATGTTCGCTGTGAGAATTCGCTGTACGTAGAGACCGTCTAAGCAGTCATATGCTGTGTTACACTATTCCCAGTACCCCTGCAATTAGAGGTAGGCAAAATCACACACAGGTAATACCCTAAATAATTACTTCATTACATTTCCATGTAACCACTCACCTGACAGACATCCAAGTGCTAATTAAGACATTAACAGTCAGCTCTCTTTAACACAAGAGTTGATGATAAAAAAATATCCTTCCGTAAACGGAATGCCACAAACTCAAAGCAAGGTAGATTTAAATATCAAAACAGAAGTGATTTATGCAAAACCTCCTGGGTCAGGGCATTTCCTTTAAATGAGAGATGTGTGTGGTCACAGCGTTGAATAATTCAGGTCTCCAGTGAAAAGCTGGTGGTGGTGAAGTGGCATGGTGTTTAGAGTGCGGTCTATGGGAAAGGCGGTCTGAATTAGAACTGGCAGCGCAGGGCAGGCCAAGACCTCCACTCTGCCACACCCTCGGGCAACACAGACTGCTTACATCCCATCACTTCATCTTCAAAAACACTGCCGAGGAGCTTATTATTATTATCAGAAGCAGTGGTAGTAGTGTTATCTATTTAATTGGCAGAGTATTTTATGCAAGACAGCTGACAGTTTCCGCAGATGATGTTTATGCAGTCAAATACTGACTGAAACATTGCAGAAATGCCCTGGACTCAATCCTGCGACTGTCTGCTTCCAGACCCAGCTCATTAGCACAGTGTCAGAGGGCCACCTGCTCTGACACCACACTGTCTCTAATTAGCGGCTGCTGAGCTTTCTGGAGACCCTCTGGGGTTTGAAATGCTGCCTCATTACAATCAATGGCAAATGTGAAGTGACATTAATACACAACATGCAACCACAAAAACATCAACCCATAGTGCATTTGCACATACACACTTGTGCAGACAGACACACACAGACACATAGGCACACACAGGCACACACACACGTACAGGTCTATTGAGGTATAAAGTTTAAATTCAGCAGCTGTTGCATGCCTGCAAACCAAAACTGGATCTTAACACATTATTGGCATTTAGCAGACACTCCTATCCAGAACAACTTACATCAGTTACTGGTTTTTACAATGTTATCCATTTATACAGTTGGATATTTAACAGGGCAATTGTGGGTTAAGTACCTTGCCCAAAGGTACAGCAGCATTGCCCCTGTGGGGCCGAACCAGCAACCTTTCAGTTATAAGTCCTGCTCCTTAACCACTATGCTACACTGCCACCCCACAAACATGGCCATCCATACATCACTAAATTATCTTAATATTGTCTTCGTCAAGGACAAATTACATTACATTAAGTTACACGTTTTCATGTTTATACATATTCAGTTTTTATCCTAGCAGAACAGGAAGCAGACAGGTAAGATATCCTGTTCCATCAGGGAATCTAGACTTCAAATTTCAGGCTACAGACTGATCTCCATAAACGCTGCACCCACATCAACACCCTATAAAATCACGACTCTGGTGGGACTCGAACCCACAACCTTTGAATCACTTCTGACCATGCTTAACTAGAAGTCCAACGCGCTATCCATTGTGCCACAGAGCCACGATGTTACCACCATTAACAAAGGCCATCTGAACTATGATAATATCAAATAGGGAAAAGATTATGCTTTGACTTCGCTATTTGATAGAAACCAGTCTGACACCACTGGACTCTGTTACACAAAAACATACAGGAAATATGAGGTCTGGCTCAGAGGTTTCCATGTTCAAGGTAATCAAGGTAAACACACACACACACACACACACACACACACACACACACACACACACACACACACACATACACACACACACACACAGTGGCAGCATCTTTACGCTCTCCAGTGCAACCTTGGGCATCTGCAGGTGGTACCTGAGCAGGAGTGTAACAGGCCCAAAGGGCAGGTTTACTGGCGTAATCCTATCAGGCAGTGAAATGCATGCTGGGAACGTGAGGTGGACCCCCACAGTGCCCAGCTGTCACTATCTGCGCTCATTCAGACCTTTCATCCAGACTGGATAATCCCGCCAATCCCGCCAAGATCCACAGACACTCGGTTACGAGGAGAGAACTGGCAGGGCGTACCTTCCTACAGCCGACACCGTGGTAAAGCAGAATGCAGCCACCATGTGGATGAGCAGGTTATACTGCTAATAAACATTTCATAAGCACATTACTACTCATTAACTATGCTTGACTTTTTTGTTTTGACAATTGTAAATACCCATGATAAAACCTGACATTAATTTAAAAGAACAATTCTAAACAATGGGATTCAAACTCCCTGTCACTCTTCAAACAGAAATTTAAGAAATTATTAACTGTACTTCTTGCCCTATGTCTGTTTACAAACTTCGAGAACCCCTTTTTAAGGGGTAGAAATGCAGTTTTCTAGAAGTAGATGCAGGCCCTTAAAATGAAGATTGACCCCCTCAAGAAATGAAAACATTAGTTTTTACTGTCCTTTAAAGCAAACTGGTAATGCGTGTGAAAGTACATACCTGCTGCAGTTAGTAACAACACATTTCCTCTTTATTATTTCAATCTACACAGCCAATGAAAAATGTTCATCTGTTATAAATGTGTGCATGAATATGAATGAGTGCGTGGCTGGTCAGTAAACACACATTGCACTGTGCAGAGAGAAGGGAGGGTTGTCTTCAGGCTGTGACAGTTGTAATAACTGCCATTTTCCTCTGTATCACAGTCAGAATCAGACTGCTGCGATTTGAAACAGGCCCTTGTGTTGGATGGGACAGTAACAGCGCTGTGATCAGAGTGAAGAGGGGAAGGAGTCTGAAGGTGAGGGATCAAACTGGATTGGATTAGAAAGCTACCAGTCTGACTTCATGTGTTCAGACCCACAGAAAGAGTGTGGTCACGTTTTTAACAGGGATGCAGTCAGTAACGGCCTAAACAATGCTCTTAATGAAACATATTCATCAGGGTGGCAAACCAATTCTTCATGAACCATGAAGAGAGTGGAGCTTACCTGTGCTGTCAGTCATTGTCACAGCAAAACTCCCCAACAGCCTAGATTCAGACAGTTATCAGATATAGCCACCAAATGAAGCTGAAAATTATATTACCCTCAGATTGACAGCCTCAATGTCAACAATTTACCAAAGTTTCTTAAAGCAAACTGGAAAATAGCTCTATACGCAGTTTTGCACCCACAAAATGAAATGAATTCTGGTCCCTGTAGTCTTCTTGCTGCCTTTGTACTCTCACACCGTCTTTCCTTCTTCTATCTTCTTCCTGTAAAGTGAACACATTTCGAACTGACTCTCAAAATGACCAGAGTTTACAGTTAGAGCAGTGCTTGCAGTCATGATTTAGTGGCGAGTCTCAGCAGCAAAGCCTGCTCCAGCCGTGCCAAGTGGCCAGATGAGGGCTGATTTATGATTCATGGGTAATCTCCCTCACAGGAGTGTCTCTCTCAATCTGCCGTAATCTGTCTGAGGGATGAATGGGATTAGCTGGATTTGACACCACTTCCCACAGGGCTGTAGTTCAAGACAGAAGGAAGGTTAAGAAAGGGAGGGGCCACAGACAGGAAACAGGTAAGGGGAGGGGCCACAGACAGAAAACAGATAAGGGGAGGGGCCACAGCATAAGGTGGGCACACTGTCAGTGTGTCGCCATGGCGATTTGGAGGCCCTAATAGGCACCGAAGAACGTGTACACATATACTGCCTGAAGTCAGGGCATTATGTGTACACATGCCACTGCGCCTGGGAGGTGTGCAAAGCCCTCCTGGCCTTCTGTTAGCTGCTGTCATCTCTTTCATTCCCACATCAGAGACCTTTTTTTATGTAAGGCTGCGTTTGTGATCTTTTTGGCCTGTTAAATCTGAAAGAAATAAGTATTTATATATATACACGTAGAGAGAGAGATTGAGGTATTGAGAAACATAAATTGTATATTTGCTTTGAAAGACATAAACTGCACTTGCTGAGCACTGTCATGAATGCTATGCCACAGTTTTTAACTGATTTTTCCACAACATGTTCCCCAGTCTCAGAGATGGCTCTGCTTCCTGCCATTGATTTCACCCCATCTGAATGGGAAGACAAGTACTGCCATTTTTTACAGACTGCACCAAGATGCATCCGTGATAACTCATTGTAAAGAAACAATGTTACTGATGATACTGTAAGACATATTTCATAGACATTCGTAGACACAGGCAAGTATAGCCATGTGCCATGTAAGGCCACGTGTTTTGAAACTGTATGAAATATGTATGGCAATGCTTTGCTGGTGAATGAACTGAGTGAACTGCTTGTCTTGTCAGTTTTAGTCCTGTGTGGCTCAAAACCCTTTAGAGGGGAGAGCCCCACACGCTGAACAGGTTTGGACAGTCCCCCCCTGAGAGGGACAGCTCTTTCTTCCAGTTTACAGGTCATTTCATTTGTGGGTCATTCCAACTTGCGTGAGAAATGCCATCAGCAGGCCTCTATAAACCGAAGCTCCAGTCATCCCTGCTTATGAAAGCACAGCTTCTCAATTCAGGGGTGTTTCTTCATGTTTCCCATTACTTCTGTTTTGTAAAAGTACAACACTGTTGCTGATTTCCCAAAAACAAAACAGAACCAAACAAACGAAAGAGTGAGTTTCACCACTGACTGATAAAAAGGCCTCAGTGATCCTTTGCTGGGTTTATTCAGGTGACCCAATCCCTGGGTCTCAGTGGGCTGCAGTGGCCAGGGTAGCTGGTCATGTGAGCTGGACAGGGAGAGGGGTGGATTGGTGCGTGTGTGCAGCCACCAGGAAACAATCCCAAACTTGTGTGTGACAACTGGGGCGTCCTGGCCATCCTGTTGGGGGGTTCCGGGGGGGCTGTGAAAACTGGGCCAGTTTTTCCAGCTGAGCGGGAACGGGGCACAGGGGGGAGCTGGCGCCGAAAAGTAGGCTAAACAAACGGCCATCAAGCCCCCTCTTGTTCGCGGGGTGATAAGAATTTTTATCGTGACCAGACTTGCGAGTTCACGCTCCGCAACGCTGACGGTGACCCAGTGTCCTTTGATTCATTCGCAAGCGTCCTCTGGTTCCATTCATACTCCACTTTAACAGGGCAGCTACATCACGCTTGTAACAACCCAGATCATAGGGGCAGAGGACTCTGCTTAAAATATAATTCGTAACTGGATGGCTTGGGTTACCATGTATTACCTCAGAAATCCAATAAAATATATTTGCGCTTCAACATTGTGAGTCAATCTGGTGTGTTTGACATTTCCAGCATAAAAACTTTTGTCAATAATGTCAATTCTTTGAAAAAATGGAATTGTGGGTCGGTTCTTATCAGGTGTATTTTTGCTGCGCTGTTTTATGCGTGACATTTACACAGTAAACAGTAAAATGAGAATGGCCTAAAGGAACAGAAATGAAGAAAAAAATACTCAGATGAAAATAGTTTTTGTCAGTCATAAGGAACAAGCCAGTGATTTGGTCTCCAGGGCAACAAAACCCCTGGCGAAAATTACCTGATGCAGTGGAAAAAAACAAAGTGACCACAACAGCGACTGATACACTCTTTCTTATAGTTTTCAGGAGCACTTCACAGGAAAACTGACACCTCTGAAACGCCACGTGCCCGTGATCGAACATCAGCCGTTTTGCAACATCCAGCTCACTACACAACAGCAGCATATTTTCGGCTCTGCGTGTCACAATACCAGCATGTTCCGCTTCCTATGAAAACCCCATCACGACATCAGCGATGAGGTCATCTGGACGATTCTGAGAATGAGGATCTTGTGGGCCAGGAAGTCGCAGGCCAGGACACCCTTACACTCCAGCACGTCCCCGTGACCTCGGGTTCCTGGTAACTGTGCCAGGACACAGGATGAACAAAGCACGTGCTTTGTGTGCATGTTGCATGAATGCATGACATGACATTACATTACATTCATTTAGCAGGCTCTCTTATCCAGAGCAACTTCCAGCACAAAAGAACAGAAGTTAAATGAGCAACAGTGTCAGACCAGGCTAACAACACTCCTAGACATGTAGGTCACAGACATTCTCTTCTGCCATGCTGAGGTAGCTCCTGGTATAGATGGTGCCAAAGGTCCGTGTCCCAGTTCTTCTCACACGCAGAGAGACAAATACACTGTATTCCGTGGAACTTCATCAGATACACTTTGTTCTCTTCTGAATAAGAGCGTCTGCAAACTGACGGCATCTGAAATGAATATGTAGGTAACTGTGGTGAGTAGCATGTCAGTCTGGCCTGAGTTTTTTGTGCAAGGAAAATTTTTTGTCCTGGTCTGTTGAGGGATATCTGGGATTGGTCCAGATGATGAAATTGTCCTTGTTAGGCCTGCAGAAGACAGTCCTCTCTTCTGTGTGAAGTCAGCCTGTAAAATGAGGATATAATAATACCAATACCAATATTCATCATTGCAGTCATAACCATCATCCTCAAAATTATATTCACAATCACAGTTAAAATCACTGAAAATCAGTTATGGTGAATTCTATTCATGACAGCTGCAGAATCTCCTGGTCTTCATCCAGAGTGACAGGTACACAAATCGAAAGCTCACATTAAGTACATGTAATAAGGTCACATGTACTCAATGTGAATTCTATTTGTGACAGCTGCAGAATCTCCTAGTTTTCATCCAGAGTGACAGATACACAAATCAAAAGTTCACATTAAGTACATGTAATAAGATCACATGAAAAACAGCCCAAGCAGAAAGCATCAGTGACATCTGAGCATGTTTCAGTATGGCTACAGTGTGGCTAATAATACCCAACAGCATACAGACTACAGGAGCGCTACATTTATCAAAATGCAAATGGCTTGTCCCAAGGAGCTGTAATAATACCCTAAAGTATCACATAAAAAGGCAGATTTAAGTGCTATAACATGCAGGCAGGTAAGCATTAACTTCTTCAGAGGTGGGCCTTCAGTCTGCAGTGGAAGATATCCGGTGATTTTTCCCTCAGAACCCTGAGTTTGGCTCAGCTTTTACTCGTGTCATTTTTTGGATGTGAGGTCAGATCACCTGTTGTTCCAGGTGTCTTTTAGCTGCTAATCAGGAAATGAGCTCTGAAACGTGACCAATTCTGTTGTACTACAGCTCTTTCTCAGCCCTTTGGGTGCAGGCCCGAACCCCTGAGATTTTTACTCTCCCACGGAGGTCCGGGTTCAGCCAGAGCTTTTGGGGGGTGCTGCTGTGGCGGGATAGTTCATTGGGGCTCCTGGGAAGTCTGGCTTCCTGCCCCCGCCGCTGCTCACTGCATGCTGCGGTTTGCGGCTCTGCTTTCTCACGCTGCTGTTGGTCCGTTTCCTGTGAGGCTGTGAAGGCCAATGCTGATGTGTCATGAGTCCGGTGTCATGTGACCAGCGCAACTCAGCCTTTTCCTTTTTTTGATGATAAACTGCCACGCTTCTTATGAGTACCATGTGTTGGTGGTATATATACAGTATAAAATGTGTCCAGGACTGTGCGTTTGTAACTGTCTTGTCTAATTAAGCCTCTCGAGGTTTGTGTGTGTGTGTGTGTGTGTGTGTGTGTGTGTGTGTGTGTTGTTTTTTTTTTTAATGTAGCCTGAAATAAACCCAATTAGAAACAATGTTGACTCTGAAAAATACATGGAGACGATAAATAAATAAAGAATAAGCCCAGCAACCCAAGCCCTCTGTCTTTTGCACTCTCCTGGAATTTTTCTGTGGCGATGTTCATTGTTTTAGTGCCCTGACGACGGTATAAAAGCTACCCTCATTGAAAGAAGCGTGCCTCTTGCACATGTCTCTGCCTTTATCGAGCACATGACCTAAAAGCACCACAGCCTTTGATTTTTTATTAACAGAGATAATGGAGCCATTTTATGGGCCTGTATCTGAAACCATAAAGCTTTCCTGCAAAGCATTAGAATCTCTCCCAATTGACGTCAGACATCTCCCTCTGTTTACTGTTCTTATAAAACTCTGTCCTGTGTTCTAGAGCGTGTGTATCTCAAATTCCAGACCAACTCAGACCTGAGAAAGGACCTGCACTTAAACCCGGCACTATCAGTTGACCTAGACAACGGGCAAGAAACGTTACGAAAGAGGCGGGCAGCCCTGATTCTGGAGCGCCAGAGAGGTTTCTGCTGTCTGCTACACAGGTACCCGTAGTTACAGAGACAGAAGCAGTCATCAGCCTGAACACTCGCAGACGACCCTGCGCTGGAGGTCCTCAGCGTTTCACCATTCAGAAAGATGGTGTCATTAGCACCGCTGTGTTCGGAGTGGGAGAATTACTCTCCCGGTCTCCCAGGAAGAGCGGGAGCGCAGGTCCTCCTGAAACACACAGCACACTCGAGTGTCTTTACTGTGTTCACTCAGCCACACTATCCTGGAGAGAAAGTACCTCAGCCTTACCCTTCAGTAAATATCCAGGGCATAAATATTTCATGTGTAAAAATGAAAGCTATGTAAGTGTCCCTAAATATGGTCAATACAGGCCACTAAAAACGAAACAGAAAACTGAAAGTAAAACTAAAATGAAGAAAATTAATAATCCTGTAAAATATTTACTATTCCAAGTATAACTTTTAAAAACCCTTACTACTACTAACAGTAATACCACTAATACAAATAACAACAACAACAGCAACAAATAATACTGCTGCTACTACTACTACTACTACTACTACTAATAATAATAATAATAATATTTAAAAATAATAATAATAATAATAATAATAATATTTAAAAAGGAGGGTGCACAGCAGTATCATGTATCTGTATCATGTTGTTGTGAAAAGGTCTGTATGAGGAGTGAATGCAAATGCATTCCAGTCATTGAGCTCTGGGTTCCATGCCACCTTTTTAGACAACTGTCAATCATCAGATTTAATAATCCAGAGCTGGAGGATGTATTTTAATATAATATAAAGGAGATATGCATGGCCTGCTTATATAATCTGCCCAGAGGGTGTGGCCTTCACTCGTGCTGTTCCATCCAATAGGCTGCAGGTTTGAGTGTGTCTCTGTGATGCTGTGAGGGGTCTGAGTGATTTAACTCTGACAGTGTGATGGGACTGAGTGATTTCATTATGACAGGGTAATGGGATTGAGTGACTTCAACCCGGTGAGAGTGATGAGGTTGAGTGACATGAGCGTGACAGTCAGATGCTGCTGAATGGCTTGACTGTGATGATTAGACGTGATCTGAGATAATGATCACACCAGACTGAAGTGTCATCACAGTCAAACTGACTTAGAAACCGAATTAATGCCTGAATGCAGATCAGGGCTGTAACATGGGGTAAACACTGGACTTCTGTCTTTATGATGAAAGAAAAGTGAAGCCTGGCTTCAGAACGGCAGATTCCCAGAATTCTTATTCATGGCTCTAACCAAAAAAGAGTGACCCCTGGCATGACTGCAGTTTGCCTGACACAGTGTAACCCTCAGGACAGCCTGCTATTGGAGCTACGCTTACCTCCAACTCGCAGAACTGTGGGTTTAAAGCAAAACAGACGGTAGAAATAATACACTCTTATGTTCTTACATATAACATAATGTCATATATATATATATATATATATATATATATATATATATATACACACACACACACGGATGCAAAACGTTTAAAAACGTAATAAACGCATTGTATTGGGTAATAAATAATTGCAATAGTCGCGTTCAATGCATTTGTGCCTCTCAACCGTAATTTACCAAACAAGCAAAAACAAAACAAAACACAGCAAAATTCTTTTTCTTGATTTGCGTTGTCATGACACTCCTGTCTTTGACTTTGAAAGCATCGCTATTACTATGTAGTTTGTGCCATCTTGTGGACATATGTAGCACTGCAGCCATAAAGACAGCACTTAATTCCATCAACAATTCCATTAATTTTGGTGTACCATTAAACGCTGTTTTCATTCTCACCGTTTCATTCTCACTGTTTCCATTCTCAGACATCGTTTATTTGGATTCAGCAACCATGAAAATGAGTTTTAAAAAAGTTTTGAGTTCATGACGATTGAGTTTATCTGTCAGTCAAAGTTAAGGATAAATGTTGATTGAATCCAGGTATGACTGGTCAGGAAAAGAAACTCTTACGGTTTCTCCATGAGCTCTACTTTTTCTGTGAGATGTGGGGAATTTCAGCATCATTCCTGTAAGCTCCTCCTATCTACTGCTGCAATTATTTGGCAGAATTTCGAGCTAAACACGGAACTAGCGCTCTGGTTAAATGGCTCCAGTTCCTGATGACCTGCTATGTCTTAAGTGTAAAACTTCTGAACAATATGGTCTATGAAATATTAAAAATTATGAATATATATGACATGTCAGTTTAAAAAAAACTTTGATGAAGATGAAGCAGACACTCTTACAATTTTTACATTTTTTACATTTTATCCATTTACATAACCGGATATTTATATTTACAGATATTTTTTCCCAAGAGTACAACAGGAGCTGAAGCTGAAACGGCTTGACCTACCCTGCTCTTTATCACTTCACCACACTGCTCCCCCTGTTGTGAATGGACATAGTGTGCCTATTAATTACAAATTAATTGATTTTCTTGCAATTCAATCTTTAATGATGTGTAAAATAACTGAAACTGGAGACCTCTGATCTTTATCATAAAACCATAATAACTTCGACTCAGTTCTGATTCTTTTAAAATCTGTGGCCAGTTATCACAGACATCAGTCCGCTAACAATGTAACTGCTGCGTAATTCAATCCAAAAAGCCATTAACAGAGCGGATCTTCCTTTTACATTCATGTTATATTTACATTTTCCAGGGGTCAAGGGTCACTCACCCCTTCATTCTGTGCACATATCTCCCTGGCAACCACCTGTTCAAACAATTGCTATCAATGAGTCAATGACCTTCCACTGTCATCTTTAATAAGAAAGATGCTCACAGCTGAATGACATTTTAAAAGGCAATGCAGCACTGACAGGCAATTTTAACTGAAGAGGAGATTAATGAATGACTAAGCAGCCACAGGACAATCTATTTTTTTTTGGGCTGCAGCTCCCATTGAAACTAAATGGAGCTTTGAGATGTGCACACAAAGACACATGTTATGAATGACAAATGCCATTTTTTTGTTTGCATTTCAACCTTTAATGGGCTATTTCAGTTTTATATTTAGTCTACTGTTTAGATAATTGACCAATGCCATTACATGTACAGCACAGAAAATGTTTGCACATCAACAACCTTTCTTGTTGTTCCAAAAAGGGGAACGGTATTAAATATGTGTTTGCCTCACAGCTCACTTTAAAGGATTGATATTATGATGGACAGCATAGAGGTGGTCCCATCAGGTCAAGCCTCTGAGAAATTTCATGCCATTCAATGTCTTTTTTGGTGTTTTTCCGATCGCTGCTGTACGGTTGTACCGACAGCTCTGAGTGTTCCGGAGTGTTAGTGATTGGTCTTTCCTTTCCCAGCATGGATATAATGTAGGCCTATTCGTTGATGGAAATCAATTTAGAGAAGATGCTCCTCGGATCCAACCTTTATGAAACATGTGTACATCAACTTTTTGAGTCAGTTCTCATTATTATGCTGTAATACCAGCCCATCCAGGTGATGTGAAGATCATATGATATGTGCCGCTAGACAAAGTGACTTCCGAAAACAAACAGCAGCTGATGACACGAGTTGCTGTGTGCCTGACCTCTCCTGGAGAAATGACAGCGCCTGAGGGAAATCAATGCTTATTGAACCCTATTATTTAGAACACTCGGCCGGCACATTGAAAATTCCTGGCAAAAAAGCCAAAAGCATCAATTATAAAAATTGTTCTATGCTAATTATACTACCGGAGGCAAGAGAATTCCGGATGAATTCTTGAGGAGGAAAAAAACCTTGTACAACTCTTGCAAACAATGCAACTCATCACTGAAAATTAAATATATTGAATTATATGTATTTATATTTCCTCATATCTTTGAGAGCTCGAGTAAACCACTCTGGGTGAAAATGTAGAGCTCCACGGTAGGACCTCTTGTGTGATGTTTGTGTTCGCGGATGCTGTGGCGCTGCTGCTCAAATTAAATGATGCGATTTAACATTTTTGCCCGCTGCTCTTGTGGTACAACAATGGCGGCAAATGTGCTTTGGGGTAATAAATGACCAAATATATACAGAGAGAATATGTGTACCGGGTATGATACATTTTTATTACATTTGATTTAACGGCCAATTTCATGTCAGAGTATAATTTTTCCATGTAACTGCTCAATATTTGTCAAAGCAGAAACTAGCAAAGAAGCAAACTTCGCATAAATGGCATATGGGCAGAGGTCATCTCAGTCAGTCATTCCTCCCATGACGCAGGCACGAAACTTGCCCTCGGAGACTGTTTTTCTTCCCACTTTTCTTCACAGATCGCTTCTCCTTTAAGGGAAAACCTTGGCTGTCCGACCTAGGCTGCGGCGTCATGAGAGCAAAAAAAAAAAAACTGCACTGAAAGTCAGAGGCTGAGCACCCTGTTCCCAGCTAAGCTAGTTAGCTGTATTGTGCCCGACCCAGCTAGCTAACTCCTGCGTTCATTTTCTTTTCCTTCTTACTAAAAGCACATGTGAGGATTCGGCTAATGAGTGCATCTAAGGACTGGAACCCCGTCATTAGCTTCTCGTGTCGGATCGGCGGCAGCTGGCTAAGGCTGCCTACTTTTTCACAGGTGGAAACTGCAGAATCAACCGCAGAAACCGATATTATAGCTGGCTAGCCAACAGTCGTATCGATAGAGGCTAGCTAGCTAGCTGATTAGCTAGCTAGTAACAGGTCCGATTCTGTCCCAGCAGTGGTAGGCTGCCGGGCTGTTTTTACAAACTGGTCTTAAGTTATCGAACGTTAGCAAGCCAGCTCAGTGCCTGCGCTTCACTAACTCGTTAGCTAAAGTAGCTAAAGGCTGTATATCTAACGTTTGCTAGCTGGTAAGTCAGGCTAATTATCGTCGGCAGGAGTGAGCGTGAGACGCCAGGAAAAGCAGGGAAACTCTGATCGGAGACTCACGATGCTGTCGAACGCACAGAATCAGAACCAGCCGGTTTTCCCGAACCCGCACCAGCAGCAGCCGCCGCCGCAAACTCTGCAGAACCCGGCGCAGTTTCTACAGTTTCACTCCAAACCCACGCTGCAAATCAAGAAAAACGCGATCACGGACGATTACAAAGTCACAAGCCAGGTCCTCGGTTTGGGCATCAATGGCAAGGTTCTGGAAATCTTTCAGAAGAAAAACGGAGAAAAGTACGCATTAAAGGTAGGCTTGTCCGAGATGGAATTACCATGTATCAAATGTAACTTTCCATATGCTGTATTCTGATAGCGAGACTGTACAAATGTAGTGACATGCAGCTGTGTTGTCTCTGACGGGTACAGCTAGCTCAGGATGCTGCGTTTCCTTCTGAAATGTGACACTCAAAGTTATCTGACATACAAAAGCAACAAGGTTTTGTGAGTGTTCTTACAAAGTATTTTGCTGATCGGACGATGGAATGGTTATGCGGTGTCCCCAGCGAACAAGCTATGATTCAGAAATCCCTGGAATGCCTAGTGCTCCAAGATAAATTGTTTCTAATTAATCCTTAATGAATGCTTGACAGTGAATACTTTTGCTTGCATGTGTCTGGTGTTTCACGTCATCCCAAGTCGTGGTTGATTTGGAAAACGGTGCACCTCTCGTATTTTCATTGACCTAGCAGCTAATTTTAGTTGGGTGTTAACTTGACATGCCTGTCTTGTGTCGTGTTGGAATGCTATGACGTAGGTCGCCAGAACACGCTGCTGCTCTGGACCTCGGCCCTAGCAGCTCCAACAGAACAGAACACAGGTCAGTGAACTGTAACCATAATGCAGAAACCCATCCGAGCGTACTGAAGTATTGAGCGCTGGTGTAGTAAACAGCAGTGGTCCAGGCACGACTGCTGTCAGTGTTGGTTTTCAGGATCCAGATACAGTATACCTCCTAGCAAGAGTAACCTCGGATTGAGTGCTTTCAGCTCAAAATCTGAAAATTATGCTGAAGCTTAACTGGGGCATAATATCTATTTTTTAACAGTCAAATATCATGATATGAGAGGTTGCTGAAATTGAGACCATTTGACAAACACTTGTCATCTGCTGCAGTACTTGACCTAAATACACCTAGTCTGAGGACCGCCAGTTGAAGAAGCCCCCAGATTCAGAGGGACTGTTGTCAGGTTGTCCCTTTGATGGCTGCCCCATCCCCAGCCTTGTGCAGGAGCATAATGATGTTCTGTGATTGTGGGCAGAATATTTGACCAATTCCCAACAAACTCCCACGCGGCCAAACATGGCGGTTAGGAATCTGACAATGAAGGTTCTTATTCCATCTCTAAAAGAATGGAATTTGAACACAGCGTTCTTAACCGTTTGTGGCCCACTCAGTCTGGGCTGTCTGCCCGTGTCTCTCTGGGGTCAAACACCTGACCAGCGCCAGAATCAGCCTTTTCAGGGTCCTTAAAGGTCAATAAAATCAGCAAACCAAAGATCTTTTTTACTGTGTACGTGGTACTGTTTGCCTGGAAATCAAAGAAGTAGGAAGGCAAGAATGGGAGTGACAGGGATTAGGATCAGAGTGTATTGCGAGCTTTATGAATATGATCCCACTGCGGATTTATTGGCAATATTTCTAGCTGTGTATAAACAGTCCTGCTATAAATTACCCATGATGCATTAGCGCGATGGGTACTAAAATCATTTGGCTTTTGTGTACTTCCTTCTCGTGAGAACTTTTGTGAGAATTCCTTTGATTTGTCAGGGAGGGAATACAGTTCTGCATCTCTCTTCCTGAAAGAGTGAAAAGGAACAAAACAAAACCAAAATAAAGGCTCTTCAGAGATGGTTCTGGGTAACCAGTTGAAAGTACTTCACAATATTTTCTCTTTGCATGTCAATCAGTGGGAAAGACAGAACGTCAGAACGTTCATTGAGTTACTTGGCAACCATTGTCGTAGAAGCAAGCCCCAAAATTCCATTGTGCAGTTACAGGAGGCGTTGTGTATTGTGTGCCTGTATCATATGTGCTATAATTAACAGCATTAGCAGGAGGGCCCTGGTAACTGTAGAAGGCGTCTTTTGCTTGGGAGCCTCAGAGGAGGTGCATTGCGTGTGGAGCGCGGCTGTAATGTGAGGGCTTTGTCTGACGGTGTTAAGGTGTGCTGCAGTGCGTGTCCTCACTGGTTGTGTTTTGGCAGCTCGGCGGAGGGAGGCACGCATGGAGACTTCCTAGCAGAGTCAGCCCTGTGTTGCAGCATTTTCTCAGAAATCCTCTGGATTGTATTTCCTGGCACTGCTGTCCCCAGCACCTCCAATTTAAAGCTCCAGGCTGCGGGTGTCTGTTTCACAGACCTGTTCATCCCGCCGCCCAGCTGACCTTGGAAGGCGGGCGGAGCCCTCAGTCATTCGCCCGCCTCGTACGCGGAAATCTGCCTCTGAGGCTGGAAATTGAATTGATCCCTTAAGCGGCCCCGGTATTGCGAGCTTAGGCCCGTGCGTGTTTTCTTTTGAAGTCTTGGAACAGCTGTGTGGTGCGGTCAGGACCCTGACGCCTCCCGCAGTCTCTCATGGCCTTGTATAGGCCGGCGCAGCTGTGCTGGACTGGGGGAGAAGACGCAGGCGGCACACAGCAGCGCGGGCGCATGGTATCACGGTCTCTGTGACGGAGGGAGAGGAAAAACTAAACAAAAACAAACAAGCAGCACATCTCGCTGTCCTCTGCGAACGGCCTTACAGGGAGGCCAGGAGGTGACTCACAGGAAAGCAGAGCCAGAAGTGGCTCTGGAGCAGAGTGCATTATCTGACAGTGTTTCTGTCCATTCAGACAGAGAGGCCAGGGAAGGGAGGGGGAAGGGGGTGGGGGTGGTGATGTTTCCTCAATAATGCAGATTTATGAACCGATGAGGCGTTTCATGTCTTCGTGTAAGATGAGGTGGCGTTAATGTTCGTTTCCCTTCACTGTAGGACAGAGGGCAGTTGTGTTTTGCATTTCGCCTGCTTGTATCATGAGGCTTCCTGCTGGCGATAGATAAGTAGCTAAATTAAGAGTAAGCGCTGGGATGTGATGCCTTTCCAAGTAAACCGCTCCCTCACATGATAATTCATTCTTAAATTGCCATTCAAGGCAACGCTGTCAGCTTTGCCCGTGAGGTTCAGGAAGGTGTTGATATTACTTTCCGCTATTCACAGGTTAGCCACCATCAGCGTGCGGTAAGACCAGGGCGTTCAGATCGCTGCGTGGCCATCCCTTGCAGCCAGTGCCTCTGAACGTACTTGCTTGACTGCTGTGTGGCTGTGGTTCTCAGACATGGGAGAGAGAGGCCTAGCCTACATGTGGGACACGCTTAGTCCTGCCACAGGAGCCTGTTGCTGTTCAGCATTGGGTCTGTGACATTTCAACAGGCATTAAAACATGGATGAATATGGATTTCAAAAGCTGTTCCATGGCGTTTTTTACTTAGCTGCCCATGGTACTCTGGTGTCCCTGGCTTGCCGTTACCATGGTCCCAGGGTTACTTTATGCTGTGCTACAGAGCTCTCAGGGCTACTGTCCAATGAGATGAGCTGAGCTTTATCTGAGCATTACAGTTCAGCCCGTAGGCTGCTGAATGGGAGCTAAAAAGGAATTTAAAGTTCGTTTCAACAGGTTATTGAAACACAAACCCCACGGAAAGTGTTTAGCTGGATACATCAAACATGTAGAAAGTTAAATGCCTCTGTGGCAGATGTAATACATGCTGGGTATGTCCAACCAGTCATGTTTTCCTGGGTTTTTATGATGTCATAGAAGAACCCTCTGGGTTTTTTTAGAGCTGGGTGCTGGTTTTGGTCAGGGTGCTGGGCATTCCTGGTTGCCCTGCTGGAGGTGGGAACGGGGGGGTCGGTGATATTTGTGAGTCTGCAGCTGTTGCCCAGTTCCGTAAATAGCTTTGCCCTCCAACCCTCGTCTGACGCTGAGCGAGAGTAAGGAGAGGTGCTTTCATTTCACTTTACTATAACTGTGCACCTCTAAAGCCGTCCCTGAAGAGGAGGGAGAAGCTGGCGGGTTTTTCTTTTACAATTTTTTGCTGGAAATGGGCAGAATCCTGGCATTAATTTAACCTTCAGTACTATTTTGGAGAACTGAGACATACTCTGTCTCACACATGAATAGGTACCATTACACCACAGCATTAATGAGATCTTTAACTATGCCCATTGGTGATATTGCTTTATATCAAGCTGTGAATCTGCTTGACATATTCAGAAAGCAGTCAGCCAGATGCCGCTGAGGAGAGCATAACTGCATTGGAATCACAGGTCTGTTTTCCCTTGAAATGTGATGTCATGACATTTTCATTTTCCTTTGTATGAGGTCAGATGAGTGACCCCCCCTCTTCCCCTCCCTGTGCTATAATTCAGTTATCACACTTGGCTTTGTGGAGGCTCCCTTTCCCAGAACACCCGCCCCCCCTCCAGGGAATCGGCAGGGGTCGGGGACAGGAGCGACTCTCGTGGATCTGTGTAATCTCCCAGATTTCACAGCAGTGACACATTTTCTGTCGTTTGTTAAGCAACAGCAGGGACCCGGTGAACTTCCTGTTTGAGTAAGGCTTGGCAGATGCCGCTGCAGGCTTGGTCCAGCTCAATGTGGGGTGAAAGGAACAAAGTTGATCAGTTCGGCTCTTGACTGTTGTTGGGATTTGGCCCAAACCAGCCTTGCATCACCTTTCCTTGGCTGTTTTGTGTGTGTGTGTGTGTGTGTGTGTGTGTGTGTGTGTGTGTGTGTGTGTGTGTGTGTGTGTGTGTGTGTGTGTGTGTGTGTTTGTGTGTGTGTGTGTTTGTGTGTGTGTGTGTGTGTGTGTGTGAGTTTGTGTGCGTGCCTGTGTGTGTGTGTGTGTGTGTGTGTGTGTGTGTGTGTGTGTGTGTGTCAGTTCAGTAGGTATACGGCGAACCCTCTCTCCCCAGGTTAGTCCCCCCTCAGTGTCAGGGACTGCACGGCACACTTTCCCTCCTGCAGTGTGAACAGCAGAGGGATCTGGTCTGTAGTCCTGTGCAGTACTCTGCCTCTCCTCAGGCTGTGGGTACATGGGAACTCTGATTCTGACACCCCTGAACAGACACCTGCAGCCCTCCTTCCCCTGCCTTCCTTTGACTTCAGGTGAGTGAATGTTCCTTGATCAGATACTGCCTCCTTAAAGACCAGTGTGCCTACGGTAAAGAGCGAGGAAGAGGAGCAGCTTCTGTCTCTGAGCGACGAAGCCTTGCGGTGAACGGTTCCTCCGAGGGTTCGCCTCGTGCAAACCGCGCTGCTGCTGAGAGGAGAAGTCTTTCATTAACAGCTCAGCAGTAAGCAGCCCTGAGGATGTGGGGAAAGGCAGGCTGAGGTTACGCTTCCCAGAAGAGCCGCCTGACTGCACGTTACGAGCCAGATGCGCACGATTACTCACCTCCCTCAGGTTGCCCAGTCTGCCCCATTAACAGAGACCTGCGCTGAGAACGGCCAGCGCAGATAATTGAAAATTGATTTCGTTTTCTCAATGGCCTCCCCTCTCGCCGCCTCCTTTATCCCTCTCTGACTGCCTGCTGCTCCGAGGGAGTGTTTTCTCTGGGTTTAAAAAGTCAGCTCTAGTTATAGTCACTTGTGTCCTCCACGCTGCCCTCGATATCTTCTCGTGCCTCTCTCCCGGCTGCATGATCGCCCAGCTGGGTTTCATTACTGTCATGTCGTTTAGCGATGTCTGCCCAGAAATCCCTTCCCTGCTCGTGGGTCGATCTACGGTCACATCTCGTCAGGTCTGGGCTCACGCTGCAAGATTATCACAGATGCACTCTGGTCTGGGGGGCGTGTCTGTCAGCAGATACAGGGCTGCTCTGATAGGCCAGATGGGTTTCGGTATCTGGGAGACCCACCTCCAAGATTTCTCATCTTGCTAAGGTACTGTAAAACTGCTAAAAACAATGTCTTTTAGGGATATCAATTCCCGAGGATGTGGTGTGTCTTGGTAAGGGCTGTGTAATTGGTACCCTTAAATAATGAATAAGAGATTTTAAAAAGAAGAAAGACACTATGCTGTGAAGGGAATTAGAGGGAATTGCAACTTTTGTATGGGTTTGTGGGGACAGGGAGTGCAAAGGCTCAACTTCCTGTCCCCATTCATGGCAGACTTATGTAGTTCAGGGCTGCTGGAGTTGGTGGATCACTGTTTGAGGTAATCCATTATGCCATTATGATGTATCTGGGTACAAATCGCACTGAAAATGTCTGCCTTTCAGTCAAGTAATGGTAACCATATATGTCATCCCTATCCCATATCATTATCATTTGAACTGGGCAAACTGAATGATTTACTACTATTATTAACTTCCCCACTGAGTGTCTTTGTTTCTCTTGTTGTTTGGTAATGAGTCCACTAAGATCAATCCCCCATCTTTGGTAATGGGTATTGAATTCGCTGACATCAATCCCCTGTCTTCGGTAATGGGTCCACTAAGATCAATCCCCTGCCTTTAGTAATGAATCCGCAAACGTCAGTCCCCTGTCTTTGGTAATGCATTTATCATCAGTCCTCTGTCGTTGGTAATGAGTCTCACATCAATCCCCTGTCTGTGAGTGCTGAGGGTACACTGAGTGGAAAGAAGGCTTTGGCTTAATGAATTTGAGTGGAGAAAGATCTGTAGCACCAGCCCGGTGCGGGAGAGCAGGGGAGGCCCAGGGAGCTGCACGCAGCGGGCGTCTCTGCGGTGGAGGGTGTCACCATGTCTGACAGGCTTATCAGAAGCGCCGTCGTGTTACCGCGGGGAAGCGGACGCTTTAATGTGGAGATGAGCTCCCCACACAAAAGAGCCAGCCGTTCCAAACGAGCGGAGGAGGCGGGAGAGACAGGTGCTGTTCTGAGTCAGCTGAGAGCCCACAGGGGCGTGGGGGTGGGGGGCGGGTGGGAGGCTCCTGGGGCAGACCCAAAAGAACCTGGAGGAGAGCTGGCGAGGAAAGATGAACTGCTCCCAACGAGGTGTGGGTTTATGTAGGGTTGTCATTTTGAACTTCGATGTAACATCAGTTCAGTCTTGTGAGGAATCCTTTCTCAATTCCACAGTGAAAAAAGTATGAACACCCCAAATAATTTTGCTGTAATAAAGGATAGGACTGTTGAAGTCTAAGTCCAATCAGCCCTGAAAAACGAGTTCTGTGTGCGGTGTCCATGCACAGACATAAAGGGAAGATTCTTTTTCTTGTTGTTGTTCGTAATTGACTCATGTTTTACATGAAAGCAATGGTGCAGTTTTCATCATACAGGTGCAGACAGTTCCCACGTTTGCTATTTCAGGACTGAATGCATAATTAATGAAACTCTGAGCTGTTTTTAGGAGAGTCTGTATGTTGGTAACAGTTTCATGTACTCCCTGCTGATGTTGGAAAGTAAGTTTTAAAACACAGCCTTTTTGATGCTGGGGTATTTACTGGAGGTGTGATGCTTATGGTAATTTAGTGCAGAATTTTTAAGGCTATTGCATGGGTCAGTTATGATGGCATTCGGTTCAGATCTGAGTGGTGTTGTTCTGAGTATTGAGGAGAGCACCTGAAAGACTATGACTAGAGAAATGGCTTTGTCCCCAGAGAACCACAGGATCGAATTCCAGGCCAGGCACACTTGCTGTACCTGTAAGCAGGGTGAGTAACCTGAACTGTAATAATATTCATTGTATTATTGAATATTGTTTTAGTGGGTGTAAGTCACGCTTGCAAAGAATATCTGATCAGCAGGTAAAACAATGTGTGATGGGATTGGTTGTCACTGGATGCAGAGGCTGGTGGGATTATGGGTAGTGTAGTTCTCCTGGTTGAGGCTGTGTGATCAGGGTCTCTCCAGCAGTGGAGACAGGCTTCTGGGGTCAACAGTGGAGGAGATGAGCTGAGATGCTCTGAGGGGGTGCTATTACAGACAGCGGTTTCCTCCTCTCATCAGGACGTGTAACACAAGCTGACAAACATCCTCTCCGCACCGCCCCTGTCTGTCACTGCCCCCCAACCACACGGCTGTCAGCAGGAAATGCATCAAGCCAAAGGACATGTGCACACTCCCTCACATGCACATACTCACACTCTCACTTACATGTACACACATGCTCATATACACATACACACACGCTCATATACACATACATACACTCTCTCTCTCACACACACACACACACACACACACACACACACACACACAGATACACACACGAATACAGGCATGCGAACAAACACAAACACGCGCACACATACACCTGGTCTCCCATGTTTCTGCTGGCTCCCTTGCTTGCGTATGCGTGCACACACACACACACACACACACACACACACACACACACACACACACACACACACACACACACACGGCAATTACAGATGATATACAGAATGTTTAGAACTTTTTTCTGCCTTCTCATAGATGGTATAGAGGTCTTCACCTGTCTGTATAAAATATCCACACACTGTGGTAATTACTGTGGTAATCACTGATGGTAATTACTGAACTGTGCACACAGTTCAGTAATTACCATCCCTTATCCTCTGTATATCAGTCACACAGCAGTGACACGGCATGTGGAGCAGGCAGGATATACGTGATGTGATGTGTGTTACTATCATATGTGCATCTGTAGGCCGAGTCTGTGTTTAACACCCTTGAAAAAGAGGAGAAGGGGACGCAGGGTCTAAAAGTAGGCTGGTGTGAGAGGCCATGGATAACTTGGGATTATGGGCTGTGGGGGGCTGGAGGGAGGGGCAGGTGGAGGTGTTTGGGGCCCTTATTGGGCCACGGTGACCTCGCGCGTTTGCGACACTGCTGTCCCACAGGTGCAGGCCAAGGTCCCCTCCTGGTGCCTCGCGTGGCGACTCGTGTTTCTGCTCGCAGGGGGTGGGGGGGAGACTGTCCCTGTTAAGGCACTGGGTTTGGAGTTTTCAGCACACCTGGTCCCAGGGGTTTGTTCCCTCTGGGCCTTTGGTTTTGTGTTCATGTGTGGTAGTTGCCTTGTGAGGCACTGTCTGCCCTTGATTTGGGCTTGATTCGCGGCATGGCTGTCCACCCCCTCGGCCTGCTAGCAGGCCCTGTGAATACCCTCTTTTCCTGTTTCACTCTCCATGTTTCCTCCTGAATCCCAGACCACAAAGGGCTGACCATGTTGGATTGGCTTGTCCACACAGTCTTGTCTCAGAGGTAAGTGGTCATGTACTAGATTGAGGTATCAGGACCGGTTGATACGGTCATGTTTGAGAGGGAGACGGTCAGGTACCAGAATGAGGCATTATGTCCACAAGGTCGTGTTTCAGAGGGAGACGTACGGTCGATATGGTGGTTTTTTCAGAGGGACACGGTCAGGTACCAGAGCTAGGCATGCTTTCCTTCCCAGTGTTTTGGCTCAGAGAGCCGCTCCTGACTCCTGCTGACGGGCTCGTCTCTCCGGGGTGACAGCAGTTCCAGGAATAACTTGTTGTGATGACTTCACTGGCTGGCGCGTTTGTCGGTGGGAGACTGCCTCATGCTGCAGTTTACTTTATGTGTGCATGTGTCTCTGGAGAGTCTGCATATGTATGTGCATACGTGTCTGGAGAATGTGCGTGTGTACTGTGTGTGTGTGTGAGTCTGTATATGTATGTGCATACTATGTGTCTGTGTGTATGTACCGTGTGTGTGTGTGTTTGGTGAGTCTGCATACTGTATGTATGTGCGTGTGTGTTTGTGTGTGGTTTCTCTTTGCCGCACTCAGTATGACCAATGCAGTATCACCTGAGAGGAGCAGATTGTGTGTAATTGGTTCTGGGCAGAGCGGTGGACCCGTCCTGTCAGTTTGGACGGAATGCCCGGTGTCACGTGGTGCTCAGTGTGTGGTGTAGCAGCTAGCGCTGTGCCCTTCCTTAAGGACTTGTGACATCAGCTCTGCTCTGCCCCCTCCCTCGGGCCTCCACGCTAAACGGCCCTTCAAAGATTCATCCCTGCTGTGTGGTCCTCTCTTGATGGAGTCATGTCAGAAACGCTGTGTTTCAGATCTGCCATGTGTTCAGATACGTGTTCAGTGGGTGTTCAGCTGGGTCCCCTGCTGCCCCCTTCCCCCAACCCCCCCCAGGGCACGTGTTTTTCATCTTGCTGTCGCTGAGATCTATAAACAGCTGAACCTGCACCACGAGACCGTGTTATTTATGCTCTGAAAAGATGCCGTTATTGCACATGGGCCCTGGAGGCGTGAGGCTAAGGGTGTGTCATGCGCGTGTTTGATTTCTGACTGTCCTGTCCCGTCCCGAGCCGGGCGCTGGGGGCTAGCCCCCTCTGTCTGTGCCCCGCTGCTGAGGGCGGGGTGTGTGTAAAACCAGTTAATTGTGACAAATGCCCTGTGATGACATGGTGTGGGTTTCTCCTGTCAGAGACGCCCTGTGATGACATGGTGTGGGTTTCGACTGTGAGAGTCACTCTGTGATGACATGGTGTGGGTTTCAACTGTGAGAGTCACTCTGTGATGACATGGTGCGGTTTTCTCCTGTGAAAGACGCCCTGTGATGACATGCTGCAGTCTCTTTATTAGAAACGCATTCCTGCATGTACAGGACCAGGCTTGTGTTTCCTGAGTTACGCAGTGATCTGAAGGCAGCTGGATGCCGTTGACAGTGGAAGTAGAGTTCATTGGGTAAACCACTGATTCGTGCCTTTGCGGTGTGGAGGTGAGGGCAGAAAATGTACAATCATCAGTGCAGCATCCCGTCATCTTTGTTTCTCTTTGTCAGCAAGCTGTTGTGGTTTTGTTTCAGCTGTGAGTCAGCCCTGCGCATAGCTCTGTCCTTGTGTTTGTGTGGTAGAGTTGACTGCACACAGCCATGTCTGTGTGTCTGCGCGGTACAGTTGCGCAGGTCTCCCATGGCTGCCACTCCTCTCCCTGTTCATGGCTATGCTGTTCATCTGTCGTTTAGTCCCTGTCTCTCTCTCTCTCACACACACGCACGCACACACACACACACACACACACACACACATCTCTGCACTCTCTTGTACTTACACTGTGTGAGTGTTTATGCGTGTGTGTGTGTGTGTGTGTGTGTGTTTTTGTGTGTGTGTGTGTGTGTGTGTGTGTTTTTGTGTATGTATCTTGTTATGTGTGTGTCTGCATCTTTGTGCATGTATCTCTGACTGTGCGTATTTCTCCATGTTTGTGTCTGTGTCTGTGTGTTTCTGTCTGTGTCTCAGATGAGCAGTGGTGTCTGGAAAGTGTGTCTGAGCAACACAGAGGAAGAAGGAGGCTCCTGAAAGAGCTCCCACTCTAAAATCAGGCTGTGAAACTCCGTTTACGCACTGTATGAAGCAATAATGAACTGAATTCAGATGCAATGTTTCATGTTTCGCTGTTTATCATTTGCATTGTTAGCACGCTTCAGCATTTTGATTGGTCAGTGCACCTACTGGTGGGGCTATGATTGGTCAGGGTAATGGGAGCTAAAGCCCCTCCCCCAGCCTCCTGTGAAGGTGAAGCTGAACCACCTCTGCTTTGCTTATTTTGGGAAGGTGACATTCCTTTTTCGATTTCGTTTCATGTAGGCTACTTTGAAAAGAAAATGTGAAAGAACTCTGACTAATCTCAGACATGTTTCTGGGTTCTAACGTCAGTGGTTTCAGTGACCTGCATTTCGCTGTGGGTCAGCTGTTTCTGAGGCCAGCCTCGTATCCACAGCAAACACACTGAGGCTCTGATTGCCTCTGGATGACCTTTCGCTGTCCGCTGTGCTAGACGGGAAGCGGCCGGGGAAAAGTCTGCTGCCATTCTCTCAGGGGCGTTTCCACACGCTGCAGTCTGCAGTCTACACTTACTATTCAGCATCTCTCAATCATTGCATTACACTACATTCATTTAGCAGAAGCTCTTATCCAGAGCCACTTCCAGCACAAGAGAGCAGAAGTGTATCCATTCAATTTAAATGAGCAACAGTGTACGACCAGGCTAACAACACTCCCAGACCAGAGAGAGCAAGCATAACACCATTCAAGCCCATTCGATCAAGCTGCTGGATGAATTTATCAAAGACGACAAATAAAAAAAAAAAAACACCCTGTTACACAGAAGGGTGTTAGGGTGCGGCTGGGGGCAGCCTGCTACTGTTCTCTCAGAAGTGTTTCAGAGCACTGTAATCCACACTTATGATTCAGCATCTTTCAATCAAAGTGCCCTATGGATTTGATCCATGACGACATATAATAAAAAAAAAAACCCTGTGAAGTGAAATGTTGAGGTAATGCGCCGGGCTTTTGAAAGTGTGTCAGGTGAACAGTGTAACTAGGCCAGCATTGTAGCTGCTTCCGTGACGGCGGCAGTCGTTCAGGTCGGCGATTTCGAATGGTGGCCCTGAAGCGCGAGGCTGCGGTGTCCGGTGTCTCCGGAGGAAAGTAGTTCAGGAGCTGTCCCTTCCTGTAACGTCAGGCGGCTGGTGGCATTTGGGGGTTACCTGTCTGGAACGTTAATCTTTTCAGGGTCACTGACTGCACTATTTTTTTTTTCCCTTTAGCCACAGCTGGCAGCTTTACATCCTGAAGGCACGTGGTGTATCTCAGTAGATTAGATTAAATCAAATGATGCGTTGAGTTTTTAAAAAAATGTTGTCTCCTCCATTTCCTCTGATCTCTGCAGGTGGTTATGCAGAGTCCAGGGAGACCCTGAATGCCCTCTCGCCGAGGTGGTTTGTTACTATGTCGTCTGATTGCTGCTGAGCTGGGTTGGTGGAAGGATGACTGGGTGTTTCCAGTGCCTGCCTTATAAGCAGAGGGTCTGCTCTTTTCCCTGCATTTTCCCAGCATTATACTTGCGTGATGGAACGCTCGACATGGCCAGACGCTACCTGCTGAAACTCGCCCAGGTGTTCGCCACAGCAGGAAGGGTGTGGTAGTGGGGGTGGAGGGGGGTGTTTGGAAGGTGGTTCACACGCCCTAACATTCCTTGATTTACATGATTTTCAGCGGCAGGGTGTGGCTGGGCAGGCCGTGTCTTTCTGCTCTCCTGGTCGCCCATCTCTGCAAACGCGCAGGGGTGACCTGAGGCCGATCGCAGCGTGTTTGCAGCTGGCTTTCGTCCATCGTCTGTCCCTCAGGGTCGCCGTCTGATTACGCTGATTCAGTCAACAGAGCGCATTCGGGCCTAATCAGCGGGCCCAAGGTCTTACGCTGTCTTTGTTTAGAGAGCCAGAGGAGCACAGATTGCCTCTGTGAGTAATGAACGGTAAGGTAAACGGATGGGTCTTTCATCTGCGGTCTGTGAGGGCAGTCTGCAGAGGATGGAAGCGCTTGTACCCCGGGCTACGGCCCTTTGTGAGGCTGTTTAAATGCCGGCGTTCCCCAGCGCTGAGGAGAGAGGCTCTGGCCCCGTGCCCAGGCAGTGGCGTTCCTGGAAGAGAGTAATTGGGGAAAATGTGCTCTGTGTTCACCCTGGAGCACCTGGGGCGACCGCGGCAACATCACAGCAACATCAGACTGCATGCGCAATCACTGCATCTCTCAGAGCTGGAACGACGAAAAGGATGGATAGTTAGACGTTTCAGGGTTTTGTCTTTGTTCCCCTCCGTAAACTAGTTGGGTTTCCCCTCAGCGTGACTCTACTCATCCTGGAGCTCTACGGTCCATTTCAGTCCTCCAGCTTTGTGCTTTGTCCAGATCTACCATATCTACCATAAATCTATCCAGCTGCTTTCTAACACTGTCATGGTGTGACTTCATTGGTCACAGAAATGATACATTAGTTACTGTTAGTTGGCATTAACTAGCATTTTGATATGTTTTGCTACAACCAACTGAATACAGTTGGACGGTTTAATAGCCTCTTTAGTATAGCCCTACAGCATGGGGGAGGTTGGTACACGTTTGCGTTTTCTGCTGCATGGTCAGAGTCACAGGTCACAGGACTGCATCGCAGACGTTTCAGTAGGAAAAACAGTCCCACGGGCTGGGAGGGGAATTTCACATTCTGCTAAAGATAATCTGAAGTGTGGGAGCTGATGTGACATTCATGAGAATCTAATCTCATCTGTCACCTGACCTCTTCCTGTGTCACCGTGGAAGCAGAGCCGCTGACTCAGCACGGAGGTCCCGCCCGCTGGCTGTGGGACTGTGGGAGGAAGAGGCGCAGCAGTGCACTGTGGGACACAGGCCTGCTGTGATCTCCTGACTCTGACTCTGTGTTCAGGCAGGTCCCGGTGAGCGGCACGGTGTTAAACACTCACACACGCAGGCTCCGCTACTCGGGCGGGATGTCCTTTTCGGAAAGGTTCGTGGGCGCTCTGTGTTCTCGTGGTAACGGCGAGCCAGGGCGGTTTCCCATACCCCTCCGGACTATCACAGCGAAGCCTGGCAGCTGGCAGGGTGCTGTGTGTTCTGTATCTGCCTGTTTGCCAGAGGCAGTCTGACCAATCGGAGCCTTGCTTCTGAGGGCTGGCCTTTTCGAAGCAGCGGATTGGCTAGCAGCTGCAGGGGTGCATGGGCGAGGCCTGCCCTCAGAAAGAGGAGCATTCCTCAGAGCTGTTCCCAACTCTCAGGGCTGGGACAGGGGAACACGGCCAAGGCTAGCACTCGCAGCAACAGTTGTGTGTGACTTCGAGCATGGGCTAGCTGTGAGAGCCAGTTCTGGCTCAGCTGATTTTGGGATGAACGTCCTCTGAGCCTCTGCTGGGCTTTCCCACTGAGAGGCTCAGCTGTGAGCGGGTGTGTCTCTTTTCTGTCTGATGGAAGCGGTGCACCTGGTAGTGGGGGGTATGTGGGGGGTAGTGTCATCTGTTAATCTAGCTGTCAACCCCCCCACGCACGCATGCGTGCGCACACACACACACACATTTGCACAGTGACAAACAACTACACTCACATTCACACACACTCTCAGACACACAGACATATACATGCATGCTCTCACATGTATATACAAGAATGTAAAAATATGCATATGCACACACGTGCACCGATGTAAGAGCAGGAGTGGTTGGTGGTTTAAGAGCAGGCCTCTTCTCGCCTGCCACATGGTTCCCCTCTGCCCCCTTACTGTTATGCTCTGCATGCGGGTGGGGGGGCCCTTTATTCGGGGCTAGTGGGGGGTAAAGGAGACGTCCATCTGCCACTCCTGCCTTCAAAGTGCCGTCACAGGGGGGATTCCCCCTTTTAATTGAAACCCTGCCTTCACACTTCAGGGGTTTCCTAAGCTGGCTTTGTGCTTCTCTGTGCTGTGCCTGTACTCATGGGATCACCCTGCTTTAGATTTCATTCCTGAAGAACAGATGTTTTCAGAGCCCACGTCTCCCTGTTCATTCACACAATTCTGACACAGAGGTTGCAGCGTTCTGATTGGTCACTTAGACATCGTTACTCATTTCCTCCGCTGGCGCCCTTATCCAAGGTGACCACTGTCCATCTGTTCACTTGCGCATCTAGTGAAGTGAGTGAGGTTATTAATTGTTGTTATTATTAGGGTGAGGGTATGGCAGCAGTACTGACAGCCTCTGGGCATCAGCCTGTTAAACTCTTCAGGGTGCAGTGTCTAATGTGCGCTCGCAGGTCGGAGAGGATAGCAGGTCTTAGGAGGAGCAGCAGCTATTGGGGGAGTGCACAGCCTGCTCTGACAGCGGCCGCTCCTGATTTGTGATTGGCTGTGTCAGTGAGTCGTGGCATAAAGGGCAGGGGTAATGAGCGAGGACGGCTGCTGACATCTGGGACGGTGACACGGGGCCCTCGCCTGGAAGAGCCGGGCCAGGAAGAGGTGGACAGGGAGCAGAGTCTCAGAGGGAGGAGAGAGTCTCAGAGAGAGAGGAGAGTCTCAGAGAGAGAGAGAGAGAGTAAGAGAGGAGAGTCTCAGAGAGATGAGAGAGGAATCTCAGAAGGAAGAGACTCAGAAGGAAGAATGTCAAGGAGGAGAGTCTCAGAGAGGAGAGTCCCCAGCTGCTGCTGCACTGCGCTGTCTGCAGACCTGTGTTTACAGCAGAGGATTATGGGAATTTGCAGGTGGCTTATGTCCATGTTCCAAGTGCCATTCCAGAATGCAGTGCAGTTGGATTCTATCACCTTTTCTGCAGTAGCTGCTCCTTTCACCTAATGCAGGTCACCAGTAGTGTCAAGGCATGGGGTTGCTGTTTTCAGTCCTTTTTAGGCTGCACTGCAAAGCGGTAGCAGTTATGCTATATCTAATCAGTCAGTTAACAGTAAATCTAATTGGAACCTGAAAATAACTTCAGAGTTAACTAAGAATTTACATTTTTCTTTGGACGTTCCAAGCACACACTGGGTTCAGTGTGGTTGATTTATGTATGATTTGGTTGGTCCAACCAGTGACTATCCCTGGTTTTATTGTAATGGAGCAGCTCCAGATGCCTTTTGAAGTTTGGCGTTGGACCACCTGGCTAGATCTTTTGGCTGGGACATTAAAGCGAATCGTGCCAGACCACAGTGATCTGGAGGGAAACCTGACACACAATTACCTGACACTCCCGTGATGAGTGTGTGACTCTCTGGCAGAAGCCTTTTTCAGTTCACACAGAGCACCAGCTCAGGAGACTGTGATATGGGCCAATGTTCTCTAGTTTCTGTTTAGAACTAAGTGGTAGGAAAGGTTAAAAACCTTTTTACTTTGAGTGTTCTCTTTTTTTTTTTCCTAATCTGAATTATGGAACGTTTTTGCCAGAAGCACCAGTGTCATGTTGATCAAAGTGTGAGAGACGTTACTCTGTGACAGGTGACCCCAAATGAAGCGTCTGAGCTGCAGTTAAATTATGAAACCAAAACCGCTGTTATGTAAGTTCAGCTCAAACTGCCTGTGCTGTCAGCCCTCTGAGGGTGGGTCCCAAAGCTGGCGTTCTGACACATACCCAACACACAGCCTTACTGGAGATTCTGATTGTTTGTGAGTCATGTGGGAACAACCAAAGAAGCGTTTTGATAACTAAATCAAAGAAAAGTTTTTTTGTGCAGTGTACCTACCACCCACCAGGCCAGTAGCATTTACAAGACTGGTTGCTAAAAGCTTTCCTACGCTGTCCAAACAGACACTTTCCCTGGGTTTACTTTGTCCAGAGGAGAGCTCTGGGCCTCTCGTTACAGCAGAACAGTAGTGTGTCTGGGGTCTGTGGCTGGTCTGGTGGAGACGTGCTTGCTGCTGCCCTCTTGTGGCCGCCTCATGGTTGAACCTGCATGGTGAGAGCAGGGCGGGGCCTCCTTCCCTTTGTGGGTCAATGGCAGCTTGTTTTTGCTGTATAAATTAGCGCCGGGGACAATGGGAGTGAGGCGGCGCTGGTGCGGGGGCTGGCGGTGCCAGCTGCGTGCCGCCCTGTGGGTGATGCCAGGAGGAGACTCGCAGCGGGAACGCTGGGTGAACGAGACCGCCGCCATTCTGACTGCGCACGGACCGCACCCTGACCGCGTCTGGACCACAGCAGAGCAGTGGCCTAATTCTGCGCGCCCACGAATCACAGAGCACACTGGGCTCGACCGCATAAAGACCACGACAGTGCAGGACCCATCCTGACTGCAGAAGAGGAGAGAACCCCATACTGGCCTCTCGAAGACCGCTCAAAGACCACAGCGGCCAGGGAGCTCCATCCAGACTGCAGCAGAGCGGTCACCCCAGCGGCACCACACACAGTCTGCAGCATAGCACAAACCACAAGCTGACCGCTCCTAAATCGTGCAGAGCAGATTTCCTCTGTAAATATGCCTCCAGTATTTCAGATTTCCACCAGTCCAGGGAGTGACGTGTTTCTCTCGGTCTCTGAAATGGCGGGAAGGAGATGTTTGTCCTTGTGCAGGGTGTAGGGGAGGGTCTGTTCATCTTGCCAGTGGGGCCTGAGAGAGAGAGCCTTCAGTGAGGCGTGACCCCCCTCATCGCCATGTGACCGAGGTCGGGGTCAGAATACGGTCTCCTGGTAACGGAGACGAGCATTCCAGAACCGGAGCGGCTCCCTGCGACTGCTGCGTTCTTTCCACCGTCTGTCATGCATAGCTCTGTGTGTGTGTGTGTGTGTGTGTGTGTGTCTGTGTGTGTGCGTGTGCATGTGCGTGCACGCTTTCCCTCTGTCTGATCTAAGCGAGCAGTGTAAGTGTAAGCTCACTGTCTCTGCCGTGTGTGTGTGTGTGTGTGTGTGTGTGTGTGTGTGTGTGTGTGTGTGTGTGTGTGTGCATGTGTGTGTGTGTGAGCACCTGTCAGTCTGTCTCCTCACAGCCATTGTTCCTCTGATCCCTCTGTCTGCTTCATGCTTTGCTGTGGGAGGCCTCAGGAGTGTGCAGGAGGGGCGGGAGCGTGTTCAGGGAAGCAGAGCATGTGCAGATTTTATGTCCCGTGAAATGGCTCTTATCATTTCATGGACTTCATGGTGGCCAGCTCCAACACTGATTTAAAAAAGTCGCCCCCTCCACCCTGCTGGCATGAAGGGGTCCAGTGCTGAGTGTTTCAGCGCATCAGTGTAGGGGATCAACCCCCTCCTCACTGTCTGCCCCCATCTTTAGCACAGGGAACATGACAGTGTGAGTGCGAGGGAACCAGAGTAAATTCTCCCTCTCTGTCTTCCTCTCTCTGTTCCAGCTCGCCCTGGACAGCAGCAGTAATTGGTTATCGATTGCAGATTACAGATCGGCAGGGATTGATGGACTCACTGTAGGACTCCTTTTAGGAACAGCGTGGGTGCTCAGAGTGGGGGAACAGCCAAGGCAGGAGGGTGTCTGTGTAGGGTGTGTAGGCAGGGCAGAGTGGGGCAGTGTCATGGGGGGATCCTGCAGTGTGGACACCACCTTATATAAACAGTTGCATTATGGGAACATTTCAGCCTCACCTTATATAATTGCTTACACACATACACACACACATACACACACACATGCACGCACACGAACCTGCATCAAGGGGACATTTCAGCCAGACTAGTCCAGACTGCACACACACACACACACACACACACACACACACACACACACACACACACACACACACGTATGCGCACATCTCAGCTTGCCTGGCCCCCTGTAGCCGCCGCAGAGTCAGAGAGGGACAGTGGGGCAGCCGGAGGACCCACGCTCTCGGGCTGGCGCTGTGTGAGGGGTCATTGAGGCCGGGGGGGGCAGGGGGGACAGGGGGGACAGACGTGATGCTCCGCAGCCGGGACAGCGCTGTGTGACTTCCAGGCTCGCGCTGGCAGGCCCTGTCACTGACGCAGGCCACTCATCACGGTGTCTGGTTTCATAGAGGCTCTGCGGTGTGAGTGTGTGTGAGTGTGTGTGAGTGTGTGAGTGTGTTGTGTGTGCTTGTGTGCGCGTGTGTGCGCGTGTGTGCATGTTTGTGTGTGAGTATGTTTGTGTGTGAGTATGTGTGCGTGCATGCGTGTATGTGTGTGATAGAGACACTGTGTAGGACTGCCCCTGGGTTCCTGAATTGGAAGGTGTGCGTGTTTCGGAGGCAGGCTGAGTTGCATGGTGTTCCTGTGTCTTGGTTTGATTTAGGGTGCGGGGTGATGCCTGGTGTTTGTTCTGGTGTTTTGATTGGTGGGGTGGCGTGGGGTGAGGTGCTGCCTCTCCTCGCCTACCCATGTCTGTTCTCCACACCTCCTGCCTGGTAGCCATGCTGTGTACCAGAACTGGGCCCGTGCCACCTTACCCTGCTAGCTGCCCGCTGCCTTTAACAGCCTCCACGCCCTTCCACCCGGCCCCTCTGGGGTGATGGTGCACTTGCCGCCTCCACACAAACAGCAAAGCAAATCGTCTGCAGGCCGAGGGGCTTCAATTTCATTTTGCGTTAGAACATCTAAAACATGCTGACAGGAATCTTTTGATGCTCAGTGGCACCCCCTTCTGGTGTCCACGCATATTAGTGACGGCTAACTGAAGACTTATGGCTGGCAGCACTCATTTACATTTACATTTATTCATTTGGCAGACGCTTTTATCCAAAGCGACGTACAAAAGTGCAAATAGTGGGCAAACAACAGGCACAAGAGCAAGAAACCATCAGTGGAGAGACAAGTGTGTAGCTAATTGTTGTCAGAAGCAAGCACTGGAGTGCTTGTCTGAACAGGCTTGGATTTGGGTTGAACTGGTTTTGGCAAAAGAACTTGCTCCTCAAAGCGCTGTCTTGGCATAAAAAGAGTGAGGCTGCAGCACAGGAGTTGTGTGCGCTGTGCTTTTGATGGATGAGAATAAGGAAAGAAACGGCTCCTGCGTATGTCATTAGCGGCGCAGTGAAGAGCAGCCAGGACCTCCTGTTACACTGCTGTAAATGCCTGGGTAACTGCCATTTGTCCTGGCTACATTAAAGGGTCCCATAAACTGAGCAGCTGATTCTGTTTGCCCTTAAAATGCCATTAGCTGCATGCATTACATTACATTGTTGTCATTTAGCAGATGCTCTTATCCAGAGCCACTTACTTAGGTTACAATTTTACATGTTATTCGTTTTTTCAGAGGGGTATTTATTGAGGCAATTCTGGATTAAGTACCTTGCTTAAGGGTACAGCAATAGTGCCCCAGCAGGGAATTGAACCAGCAACCTTTTGTTTAGGAGCCGTACTCTTTACCACTATGCTACGCTGCCTCTCTACTACATGCTCTGTGTCTGTCACGGAGGAGTACTGACTCCAGTCCACCCTGTGCTGGGGGCCTGGGTTTGTTGTCTCTGTGGCGTTGCCATGACACACTGCAGCCTGCAGGTGGGAGTGCTCTGCCAGAAATACTCACAAGCTGAGTGGCTGCAGTACTCCCATTGTACCACAGGGGGCAGTGTGTGTCAGGTCCAGCACAGCAATGTCAGTGGCTGGGGTCATAAGGAAATTGCATGTCTTTTGGATTTCTGTAACAGGTCAGCTATTGCTTGTGTACCAGTCTTCAATATCCCATAAACTATGGCTGTTCATTAGTTTTCATGCATATTTGAGCTGTATTTATTTATTTATTCAGTAGTTTTCTTGAAATTCCAGGGGTCTTCAAATGGATCTTATAATTGTTATTGAAGAAAACAGCCACAGGCAGCGTAGACCTCAGAATGGTTGGGGTGGTCAATGTCATATGTCTTGAGCCACTTAAGTTTTAGCCCAGAAATGGCAAAATTGTATTAATTTTTATGCAAATCTGTCTTGAAGTGGACAATGAATAAACATGGCTCCACAGTGAATGGATAAAGAACACACAACCTCAAGATTGCTTATCAAACTGCCTGGATCAGCTTTGACCCCCCCTCCTTCCTGGGGTGGAGTGTTCTGATTGGTTTCTCTCCCTGTCACTCAGATGCTGCAGGACTGTCCGAAGGCCCGGAGGGAGGTGGAGCTACACTGGCGGGCGTCGCCCTGCAGCCACATTGTGCGCATCGTGGACGTGTACGAGAACCTGTACCAGAGCAGGAAGTGCTTGCTCATCGTCATGGAGTGGTGCGTACCGCCATGCCGGATCGCCGTGTCAGTCAGTGCTGTCATTTAGCAGATGCTCTTCTTCCTGACTCTCATAGGTTACAGTTTTTGATCCGTTTATGAAGCTGTGTATTTACTGAGGCAACTGTAAGTTAAGTACCTTTCCCAAGGGTAAAGCAGCAGCAACCCAGTGGGGAATTGAAGTAGCAACCTTTTGGTTACAAGCCTGCTCCTTACCACTATGCCACACTGCTGCTCACTGCTGCCCAGTCAGGTATTAATGCATGTGTGACCCTTACAGAACAGGGGTCAGGGGTTAGGGGTCAGGGGTTGAAGGGTGGGGATGATGACCTCACAGTACGCATTTCCCAGTCTGCCTCACCTCTGTCAACCCAGTGCAGTCTGTGCAGACTGTGGCTTCAGGTTTCGCCAGGGGCGGGGGGAGCTGGCAGTCCTGTCTGTGAAGCTGTCCCTATGATCTTGCCGTAATTAGCGCCTCTGGTGTCTCGCTTCTCGGATGTCTCATCCCCGCTGCCCCCTGCGTGCTAATGAGACGTCTCCAAAACACGGCCGCATACCAGTCATGGAGGCATGGTCACGCAGGCGTTGTCACGGCGATAAGCAAGCAGGGAATCGGCGAGAAGCAAGCAGCGAATCTGGTTCTCAGCGAATCAGAGAATCCCAGCTAAGGCTTTATCAGGATTAACATCTCCAAATGCAAGCCAAGAGCAGCACAGATCTCATTGCTACGGAAAGCCAAGCCTGAAGAGCAGGAGGCAGTCAGGGATTGTGAAGTAGGTTAAAGGACTGAGTTACAGGACTAAGTTAGCACTGAAAGACTGAGTTACAGTAATATGTTACAGGAATCAGTTATAGGACTGAGTTACAGGAATGAGTTATGGCTGCAGGAATGACTTACAGGACTGAGTTAGCCTTGTCGCTACTACAGGTGTAACAGGTAACAAAGTATAACCCGTACATAGGCTTTGGTGTATACCCAGAGCCATCAAGTGTTCATGTCAGATCAAATTATGCAATTATATAATAATAAGAAGAAGGAAGAAGAAAATTATTGTTATTATTATTAATGCTTTTCACTTGTTTTCTACAGCCTGGCTGTATATTTTGATGCAGCCATGTTTGGGTCATTGCGTCAATTACACTTTCTTTTTTACTGATAATGAATGCTTTCCTTCATAATGTTCTTTCCCACCGATGTGGGACATGTGGCCTGCGTCTGATTCTCTGGGGTTTCCCCTGCCGGCAGTCACTCCTTTCCGGGCAGGAGAGGGCACTGCAGAGCACCCCTCTTCCCTCGAAAGGAGAGGACGCATTTCCGCCTCCTCAGCTTTCTTTAGGAATTTACCGGGGATATGGAGACTGAAGGGTGATCGTGATGTCATCAGCCTGAAACGCTATCCATAACAAAACAGTCAAGTTGCTCACTTGTGCTTATCCTGGATGTTTTCCGTAAACTGGATGATCCGCATTTGCTAAAGTAATTCTGCCACTCAAGGCATTGAAGTATCTCAGGCAAAAAATGCTTTTGGCATAGACATGCTACATATACAGATCCTATACTGTCCTTGTGTCCGTGTTTATATGTGTGTAAAAATAGCTTGAATTGTGTTCATCGAACTTGGGACATTTCGTGCCGCTGTTCAGACTTCCTGTGATTTATAGTTCTTTGATAAGGCCTAAGTAACCAGGTCAAGCTGAGTGCTTTGTTCTGCTGACCGTGTTTTGCACCTGAAACCGTGTGAACATCCTTGTTTCCAGGAATGTCGGACAATAGTGTATAAGTGGAAACAGGCACGTCCATAACCACAGCTGATTGACCTGTGACAAAAACACATTTTGAAGGGGTGAGTAAGTCCCTGGGTCCTCTGTGCTTGTCCCTGAACCCCTCATGCCCCCTTGCTGTGCCAGTTATGAGGAACCCAAACGTGGAGTTGGACGGAGCGCTCATGTCGCAGCGGGGGCTCTGACTGCCTGTGCTTCCCCCTGCTCAAAGGCTGCGGGCTTCGCTCTGAATTGGAACAATATGTTCTTTTCACCTCAGATTTCTGGGATTTCCCCTGGATTCATATCCTCTCACTTTCCTGGAAATCAGCCTCTGGGAATCCAAACTCTTCCCATAGCTGCCAGGCCTCAGTGCTGCTGCACTACATTATACACTGTAGTATATGATAGCAGATATTGCACAGCCTGTCTTTTAAAGGTAAAGAAATGACTGCAGGACCATAGTCTAGGAGCAGTGAGCTTAAGCCCTTAATAATGACCACTACATTTATGCAACTGCTACTTTTTTTTTTTCTTAGTCAACATTTCTTGAGACGGATGATCCTATGCTTTTATAAGAGGAAGCACGTATGAAATGTTCACACTTTTTTTCTGGGTTATCTACAGCGATCGGAAGTGGAAGTGTTTCGGTGCGGAGCCTGAAATCAGATAGATGTTCATTCACTGGATTAATTGAGGGTGGGCATGAGCTGTGTCATTGAGAAGAGGCATGTAGTGGCAACGCTCTGAACAGCAGCAGCGGTGCTGGATTGTGGGGTTTGCAGTGTTAAGGTGGCATACCAAGACAGGTCCGTCTCTGCAGCGCCACACACAGACAAACCGCATGACATAGATTTTAGATTAAAGGAAGGGGTGTCCCTTTAAAGGCTCCAAATCATGATCCTGCTCCTTTTTTTTCTACACAGCATGGACGGGGGAGAGCTGTTCAGCCGCATCCAGGACCGGGGTGACCAGGCCTTCACTGAAAGAGGTACAACGGCACCCCCCTGCTGTGACTGTGCAGAACTGCACCAAACATGAGAAAGCCCACGCTTCCACACATTAATGATAGCTGCCGTGAAGACATGGCTACTGGTTTCAGTGTTTATAAAGAGAAGGCTTTTCACCTCTGGGAGGAGCAGCATAAGTTAGTAAGGAAAAGTTCAACAAACTGTATCTTGCAGAAGAGCAGTGTGTTTATAAATTAAAGGAAATTGCATTTTGTGTGGCCTATTGAACACAGTGAGAGCATGTTGTGAACGGACTGAAACATCAGCAGTTAATTTGAATTTTGCAAGATACTTAGGTCAGCTCTTAAGACCTAGGACTGCTCTTGTTGCCCTTCTGTGTGTTTTCTGCTCATTTTATGGGGTTCACAGAGTGAGACTCAATGGGATTTCAGTGCTGTGCTTGTGCTTCCAGAGGCCTCAGACATTATGAAGAGTATAGGGGAAGCCATCCAGTTCCTGCACGCCAACAACATTGCACACAGAGACGTCAAGGTGAGGCTTCCAGGCTGCTGCACTGCAAGTTTCTGGTGAAAAGTTCTTGCTTGCAGGGCACAGGCACACAGCAGAGGGCTAATTTACACTCCACCTTCCTAACAGAAAAGAATGTAACATTCTGGGATCTTCACTTTATTTCTCCCTCTTTAAAGTCAAAATGATAAATCGGCAGCAGGGGCATGCAGTGCTGATCAGTCCCTCGGGTTCACATGTAAAGTATGTGATCGTTTTAATAAAAGCTGTGCCGTCTGCTCAGCTCTTTGTTTTAAGCCACACTTATTGGGAGGAAAGGATAATGGTATTATGGTTTCCCTGGATGGTTGAGCATCATAGGTGACCAGATTACATTGTAAAGGGATGCCTTGATGAGAAACTGGCACTTGGTTGCCATTTCGGCTCTATGCGGGGTGCTCCAGACCTCCTGTGTCCACCATGATTTCCTGTGCTCTTTCTTTCAGCCAGAGAACTTGTTGTATACATCCAAAAGACCCAACGCCCTCCTCAAGCTCACAGACTTTGGGTTCGCTAAGGAAACGACAACGCACAACTCCCTGGCCACACCCTGCTACACACCATACTACGTGGGTAAGGAAGCCTCTGTCTGCTAAGCTGTTGATTGATCATTTGATCAGTTGGTTTTTGTCAGTCATTGATGTAATGCGTTACATTTGAAGTCCTGGTGAATGACAAAAACTCAAACTGCCAGAGTGCATGAAAACAACTGTCACAGTCAAACATAAAGCATTTATACACACAGCAGTTATAGAATGAACAATGACCCAACACATTTTTGGGTTTTTCATTCACAGCTTTCATAACAATACAGCCTAGCACTTAACCTCTTTGTGTTATTTTGTGTGTAGGACTCCATTTTCTCTCCTTTTCTCTCCCTCACAGCTCCAGAGGTTCTTGGTCCAGAAAAGTATGACAAGTCATGCGACATGTGGTCTTTGGGAGTCATCATGTACATCTTGTAAGTACGTGACCCAGGACTCTGGCCTTTTCTCTGTGAGCACTTACAGCTAAAGCAGTATTGCATATCCATGCGTATGACTGTGTGTGTGTCTGTCAGCTGCTTCAATAGTCATTTTGAATCATGCTGCTTGTTTTGGCCCTTTTTGGGTTTTTTTGGTTTTGCTTTGTTTCGTTTGTTGCTGTTCCTGGGAAACATAGCATCCTCTGTGCAGTAATGTCATATTCCCTTTTACTTGGCTCTCTATCTGATGTGAAAGGTCTTTAGATGAGAGTAAGTGATGACAGTAATTTCAGTAACTGTACTCAGCCACCTGTCACCTGGAACTCTTAAATGTGTTCTGGTAAGAGGATGCGGTGACATTTTGGTGACGTTTTTACACCACCGCTAGAATAACCCTGTTGCACTGTGCGGCAGCATGCGGGAACTTCTGAAGTGAGCTTTTGGTGTAGTTTTACAAAAGTTTCCATTGCACTAATGAAGGTAGCATGCCAACACTTTTAAACCTAACAAGACATTGGCTGCTGATGGTTATTAATATTTTCCCATAATTCCCTTCTCTCTGAAGGCTGTGTGGATACCCCCCCTTCTACTCCAACCATGGCCTGGCCATTTCCCCAGGCATGAAGAAACGGATCCGCATGGGACAGTACGAGTTCCCCAACCCTGAGTGGTCAGAAGTGTCAGAGGAAGGTAACTGGGTCGTTTCTTTAGTGTAAGAGTCCGGTTTCTCCTAGTAGCCAATCAGAGGTTGGTAACTGGGCCCTCTCTCCAATGTAGAATTTCGATTTCTCCTAGTAGTCAATCAGAGGGAGGTAACTGGACTGTCATTTAAGTGTAAAAGACCAGTTTCAACTACTGGCCAATCAGAGGAAGGTCACTTGGCAGTCTCTTCATTGGGGTTGCTGGCATCTCTGCGTTGCCAGTCAGATACAGAGCTTTTAGTTGATAGAATTCTGGTACAGGATGTCCTACGAGTGAAATGGCCCAAGGCAACATGTGGCTTTGTGAGAGTATTAAGGGTGTAAAGTGGCTCTTTCAGAGGGCAGTGCAGATGTGAATCCTTTTTGGGAGGGTAATTAGGGCATACCTCTGTGAGGTTTGTCCAAAAAAAAAGTTTTAGAAATGGAATTTTAAAAAAAGGATGTTTGGCTACGGATATAATGGATCTTTGGATGTTATTGATCTTCAGTACAGGAATGTTCTTTGAGTTTACTAAGCTGATCACTTCTTGCACTGTGTTTCCAGCTAAGCAGCTGATTCGCCACCTGCTGAAGACCGAGCCCACCCAGAGGATAACCATCACTGAGTTCATGAACCATCCCTGGATCAACGTAAGTCCCATGATATTGCTGTGTGTAGGGCATGGAATCAGGGGTACCTGGCGTGGAACAGCAGGATGAAACCCAGGGAGAGTGTTTTGTTGAACTTACAGAAAAGTGTCTTACAGGGGCATTGAATTTGGTACACGCTGTTAGTCAACTCCCGGAGGATCGAAATAAGTTTAATTCTGAGCCCGACAAAGAAGCGGATCCGATGTTCGTAGTAAAAGACAGGAAGGTTTATTTGCACAGCCGGCCGTGGGAACATCAGCATGGAGCAAAACTTCAACAAGTATAGGATTTAATTCTTTTTTTATACAGGTACAGTAGGTGCATTTACATGTGAGTTACAATAACCAGAGGGGGTGCTGTTTTTGATTGGTTTTGTGGTGTTGTGCATAGCTAAACAGCTCCCTCTCTAATTGAGTTTTTCCTGAACCTCATAACTTAATTGGCTCCGTAAGGTTCAAACTCAAACTTCAGACGGAAGTGAGGTCCATATATGGTCATGGGGAACCCCGTGTTCCTCAGACTGTTACCATCAAGAGGTGCCGTTTGGCTCCGGTCGGATGTAGCGGCATCGCTTTGTATTCTAATACACATCGCATGTCTTCAGCGTTTGTATTGTGATACACATCGCGTGTCGTTGGATCAAACGCCGTGCCGTTCCACAAAACTGTCTACTAACAACGCAAACATTCCACTTTCTCCTGTGTTCTTTCTCAGAGGTATTTTAGTCTCCAATTAGACAAACATGTAGCATGACATGACAGTTGGTGGTACCACTGTTAACTAAATCAAATCAACTGCTAAATTAAATTAACTACCACTAAGTAAAAACACAGCCCTCTGTGTCTTAAATAACCAGTTATATTCCGTATTTCACGGTCAGACTTACTTTAGCTTGTGTTTCCGCTGATGAAAACATGTGACATTCTTGGACTACCAGAAATGCGCTGTGATCACCCCTGTCTTATTGTTGATGTGTGCTTTGGTTGTTGCTTATTACTTACTCATAGCTGCCATTTTACATATCGATCCTGTTCTTGGTGCAGCTAGTTTACAGAATCAATTCAGGTTAGTGGAAACCTTGCTGAAGTACTCCACCCTGGGTTGGAACCCGCAACCCACTAAATACAAGCCCAGATCCCAGACTACTGTGTAGCACAGCCTCCCTGCAGTAGGCGATGATACAGATGAATGAGGCGGAGTTAGAGTGGCGTGGGTGGGGCTGGAGTTATCCTCATCCCAGGAGTATTGCCTGTCACTGTTTGTGAATGAGGAGAAGGAAGAAAGCTAAAAATACTGCAAGAGACACGTCTGCCCATGCACGCATACTGACTGTATACATGCACCTGCACACGCATAAGCAGACAGACAGACAGACAGACACACAAACACACACATACACACACACAGACAGAAAGACAGATACACACGCACACACACACACACACACACACACACACACACACACACACACACTTTTGGCACCATGAAGAAAGCACTGACCATCATAAGTAGCAAAAACTGAATTATAAGTGTCATGCATATAGTATTGCATCTTTTCTGTCTATTCTGCCTGCGAGCAGTGATGCTGTTAGCTGAGGTGAAGGGATGAAGGTTTGCACTGTTTGATAGACAGCATGGTCCTCTCTCTCTCTCTCTCACCCCCTGTGCCCCTGTGCAGCAGTCGATGGAGGTGCCCCAGACCCCCCTCCACACCAGCCGTGTCCTCAAAGAAGAGAAGGACACCTGGGAGGACGTCAAGGTGAGAGCAGCTGCTAGGGTCGGATGTGGGCGTGGCCATGGGCTGTTGAAGCCGACAGTAGTGTTGATGCAGAAATTGCAAATCGCTCTGTGGTATGTGTTCAGTACTTGGATTCAGGCCTCAGTCCTCATGAATGAAGTGAGAACATTTATGAATGAATTGGGTGAATATATCTTTGTGTTCTTTGGCTTTGAAATGTCACAGTCAAGTGTTGATGTATGGGCGTATTCTTAGAGAGACTGCACAAAATATTGGTCTCTGGAGGAAGAATTTAAACCTCTTTAAACTTGCATTGTAGGGGCTTTTTTGTTTTGTTTTTGGATTGGTGCACAGATGAACAGATGTGTAAATAATGTGGATGGCTCATGCTTTGCATTTAGCCCACTATATTAGCCTATCCACATACTATAAAGAATCTGCATGGCATTTTTTAGCGTTTCTGCAAAAAGCCTTAGCTTTTAATGCGTGTTCTTGGATTTGCTTCAGTGTGTTAACGAGGTAAGGTTTCAAAGGGGAATTGTGTGCTTGTTTTGTTTGGAAGGACAGATTTTAAATGGAGCCTTTGTGTTTGTGTTGCTGTGTGCAGGAGGAAATGACCAGTGCTCTGGCCACAATGCGGGTTGATTATGAGCAAATTAAAATTAAGACCATTGAGGATTCCTCCAATCCACTTCTGATGAAGAGGAGGAAGAAGGCCAACAACGCAGCCGGAGAGACCCCTGCTCTCTGAGGGAAGCACACAGACATAAGCCCACACACGCACGTGCACTCACAGACACACACGATAACAGCGACACAAAGGAAGCAATAACTGTCAGTGTAACAAAAACAGAATTATTAATGTCAAACAGAGCATGAACTTTCATACAAACCTAAAATATATATTTTTAATTTTCATTATTGATTTTACTTTTTTAGCACCGTTTCTTTTTATTACTTGGTCTTTTTGATGAACCGAGCACTCCTCTGTGTGATGAAAGTATAATCACAGTTAAGCACGCAAGACAGATTATGATCAGTGAGAAGGGTAGGAGGGGACTAAAGTAATATAGTTTTGATAAATGCAGATCTCATTGTTAATATTTCTATTTTCATATTGAGTTATTATCTCCTCAGCCCAGCAAGCTGCAGAAGCACACTTGTGTAAGCCTTTTAAACCACCCTCTTCCCAGTGCATTAACAATGGCCATTAGTTGTTCAGCCAAAGACCTCACCCGTCAGCATTATGTAGTGTTCTTTTTTTGTTTTTGTTTCAAATATAATATGTTCTTGGATGCTTTGTGAAAAGGATAATGCCCTTTCAGTGTACTGTGTATTCTGTTCTTCAGTAAGCCATCGAATGTTGTCAGGTCTTGGTTCAGTGCTGTGAATTTTAGCCTCCGAATAGCGCCTCCTGCAGGCGGTACCCTCATGTTATGCAGTGTTCAGCCTTTTTGCTGGGGCAGACTGGATAGGAGGCATTCATGCAGTGGACTTTGTGCTTTGGGTCCCCTCAGTCATGCGTTGTACAGTAAACTCCATGAGGGTAGACACCATCAAAAAGAGATGTGAATATCTCGTTTTATTTTTTATTTTATCTCTTTTTGTTTTTTTGTTATGCAGCAGACTGTGCAAGCTTAATCGGTCGCTGGGGTGTATCTGTACCATATTACACCTCGTGTCTTATTTTCATGAGTGGGGTTTTTCCCCCATTGACTGATGCAAGGCTTGAACAGTTTGATAGTGTTATTTGTGTGCAAATAGTTGTTGAAAATGTGTTCACTGGAATGGGGATGTGAACTCTGTGTTGGGTACGATGTCTGCGCAGATGCACCCAGGGCGAAATGATCCCCTTCCTCCCACTGTGTTAAGCCCTTGTGGGTAAATGACTGTTCTGAGACCAGCTGTTGGCCCAGTGTGCGGAAAGAGGAGTCCATCTCATCTGCGTCAAGAGAAGAACCTGCCCATTGTGATGGGTTATGTTCCAGAGTGACAGTTGCAGGATATTCTCCCTCCATGCTAGTGATTTAGGGCTAGCCCTTTCATTTTTGGGGAAGTTCTCCTGCAGTTTTGATTGAAAGCATTGGTAGCTGTACAAGTGTGTCTGTCTGTTTCTCAGTGTTTAATTCTGTACTGTACTTAATAAATGTGCAGGCACTGTACTGGCCATCTGTGTGGGACTTTTCGATTTAAACCACAACTGTTTGGCTGAAATGCTGCCCCTGTCTGTGTATGTGGAAAAGGAGGTAGACATAAATGAGGCCACGCTGTTGGACACAGCTATTTTTTGTTTGATGTGACTGTGAAAAAAATAACACAGTGCCTACAGACATGTTTGCACATAGGCACTTACCCCACACTACCCTGCTACATTAGCCATCACCATGTTCCTTGGAGCAGTATTTTCTCGCACCTGGTTTTGTGGACCCTGCTGTTTTCTGCTTGTGTTAGTTGCAGTTGAGCTCTCACTTTCATCCATTGTGAAGACTGATCTGACGTCACTTGACAGGTAAGGCGTCCTTTTATAGTTATATCAGAGTAAGGGTTCACAAACCTTAAAATGCTTGGAGCTGTTGTGTTGTCAGTGACTTTGTTAAAAAGAACGAATCACAGTGTTGTGCTGCAGACAGCTTGTGTCTTTTTCTGTTGATTCCTTTGAGTCTGATTGACAGCACATGGTATCTCCACCCATTATGGAGTTCATGAAGGCCCCGTCACCCTGTCTCTGACTGGCTTCTGGATTCCAAAATGACTTTGAGTTTCCACAGTTTGTGGGTGGAGGTTTAAAGAGACCCCCACATGCAGCAGTAGTGTGGTGTAGTGGTGAGGAGCAGGGCTAGTAACCAAAAGGTTGCTTGTTCAGTTCCCCGCTGGGGCACTACTGTTGTACTCTTGACAAATATTGAGCTGTATAAATGGATAAAACTGTAACACATGTAAGTTGCTCTGGGTAAGAGCCTTCTGCTAAATGACAATAATATAATGTGATACTGGCTTCCAGTGTAGCAACTGTGGTGAAAGTTGTAGTGTCAAGAAATTTTGCCTGATGGAATGATGTCACAGAGACAATATTCACTCATTCATCCTGCATCAGCCTTTTGGTCCATTCTTTTATCCCCATTTTCTTCCACTTGCACCTGTGGTCAGTTTTAAGGTAAAGCCCTGGCCCCTCTCGAATACTGTACATACAAAGCACAGACACTTCGGATTTTGTGTCCAATGCTGCTGTTCTAATGTCCAGGCTAAATTAAAACACTTTGGACAACTTACAATGTTTGTTCTCTGCACAGCATCTAATCAGGAGAGAGAGTCTGTGCGTGTGTGTGTGCGTGCAAGCACGTGTGGTTTTTATTTGTGGTGATAGGACAAGTCGTGTAAGTGCATTCCTGCATACGGGAGCCTTAGATTGAACATGTGTTTGTGTACGTTTGTGTATGTGTAAATGCATGTTTGTATTGAATCGCCATCATTAAATTTTCAGAGAGCAGCCAGAAATAGCCATAGCTTTTGCAGGGTGAAAACCCAGAAGATTTGACTTTGACGACTCCACAAAATCCCGCTCCCTCTGTGCTACACCCAGCTGGTTAGCCTCATACACTCTCCTGGTGAGCCCAACATTATTTCTGCTGCTTCCAGGAGAAATTTCTCCTCCGGTGAGCCGATGCAAAGCTATAGGGCTCCCATTCTTCAAGCCCTGCCCGCCTCGACAACCCCATCACAGCGTAAAAAAACCAGGTATTTATGCACCATCACAGATTTTACATTCCCTGGGTGTACATTCAGCAATGTGTGCTTAACATTAAAATTTTTGGTATCTGGCTATGCTGAAGATGTTTTAAGTATTAATATTCATGATATGGGTGTGGCCAAAGAAAAATCAGCCATAGCAACCAGAGCAATCCAGACAGCGCTGGAACCCACCAATCAGAACCTCTTAGTCAAGGAGGACGGAACGAACACTGAGATAAATAATTGTCCACTGAACCTGTGGAGCATCCTGTATGTATTAGGATATTATTTTTCATGTTGCAGAGCTAAATATGAAGTTTAGCTCTTCTTATGCATGTCACAACCAGGGTTATTATCGTATACTAAAACTAAAACTAAGACGAAAACTAATGGTTTTGAGACATTTTCGTAAACTGAAATAAAATAATTTACCCAAAGAAAATGTAAAACGAAAACTAAACGAAACTAATAATTGCTAAAAAAAAAAAAAAACTAATAAAAATAAAATAAGAAAAGACAAAAAATAATTGTCGTTATCGTTTCAAGACGGCGGACGTCGTATCCATTCAAGGCGGCGGGTGTCACACTCAGGGGCGGTTTGTTCCTTAAGGCGATCGGGCAACGCACCACCAAAGGGCGAAAGGGAGGGAATTTTTCTATCACAGTCTACCGCAGTGCTACGCTAGCTGTGACTGTTGACAGTTTGTGCTGCCTCTGAATATCATAGTCCAATCAGCGTCAAGTCGTGTTCCGTGGAGTACCGCCCCTTTCGGGCGATTTCAGTGTCGTTGAAAACGAAGGGCGGGGGGAGGGTTATAACCAGGGATTTTCGCGGAGCTGGTATGCGCGGAAAACGTGGCTAAGAGGCTGCGAAGTAGCTAACGTTTTGTTCTGCTACCCCTGCTCAATGCAATGTGACAATGTCAAGTTAGCTATCTGACTAATTTGCACAATACAATGTGACAATGTCGAGTTAGCTAGCTGTTAATTTACCTATTGAACGGGTCACCTTTTAGCCATAATCCCAACAATTGCCCCCCCCCTCGAGAGATTTGGCAGGAGCCGCCACTGGTCACACTCCCAAAATTCTGTGTATGTATGTACAAATGTATCGCATATGTTAGTTGAGTTTAGTCTTGAAATGTTGATATCTTCAATGATAAGCAGATTATTCACGCTGCATTAATCCTAGACAATTTTTTGTCCTTAACTAAAATTACTAAAACTAAAACTGAAACTATAATAAAATAAAAGGAAATAGAAATGAGTCCATGAAGTAAAAGCTAAACTGAAACTAATGAAACCAGTGGTGACACTAACTAAAACTAAACGGAAATTCAGACTGAATACAAACATATTATCAAAATAAAAACGAATTTGAAAATGTAAAACTATTATAACCTTGGTCACAACACAATACATTGTACAAGTAAACCAATCAACCTTTGAAATTGTAATGGAGGGATTTGAGATTTGGTGCATAATTTTACTGAAAAGGTAAAAAAAGAGCACAAGGTTTGTGTTTTGAAAGAGAAAGCTTTGAGCTTAGCTAATTTGTGTATGCATACATTCTTAATTGCACAGAAACCATTCAGAATAACAGCTGATGGTTTTTTTTGCAGTCACATGTATTGTCATAAAAAGGTGTCTGGTCTTTCAGGTAGACCTGTGATGTACATTGATTGTGCCATGAAGACATTGCATTGCTTTTTATAGTGATGGCTGCAGGGTGGTTGATTTAAAAGTGCAGGGCATTGCATGCTACCCATAATGCAGTCTATTAGAATGAAATCCATGCATCTTCATGATTTCAACTCATCAATGACCTGCCATTTTCTGTGCTTTGCCTGTGCAGTGGAGCTGACAGTGTACGGCTGTTACGTAGCTTGGGAGCTTGCATGTTGTTATTAGCTGTGCTGACCTACAATTGCTTATTGTTGAGAGATGCCATAAGGGATATCATCAGGGCTTAAAGCATAAGGGCTTAAAGCACCACAGTTGTAAGACTACTTTTATTTGCCATCATTCCAGCTGAGGTGTTGGGTTATTCACAGCTAATAATGCATATCTGTGCCCTGTCTTTGCAGTGTAAGTCTGTGTGCTTAGGGAAGTGTGTTGGGAGACTCTGCAGTTCGGATAAGAATCTGAGCTCTATAATCTGAGTATACTGAGCACCATAAGAGCACACAGACACACAAAGCAAGAATATCCTGCATGTGCAGTCCCATGTGAAGTGTCTCTTTCAGTTCTGCTCTCATTCATTGAGCACTTGTCTTAGAAACCATTGATTGACTAAGTGATTTCTCAGATGGTAAATATCTGACGTGTTCCAAATACTTACTGATGAATAAATTTCCAATGAGGTGGACTAAGTCATAAATCGAACTCCTACTAATACTAGAAGAGATTCCTGTGCATCTGACAGACCGCACATTGCTCAGAAATGCACTCATTGTGCGTGTCGTAAATGTGTAGGTGTTTATTTTTAAAATGTGTGGTACCTCACACAGTAACCGCATGTGTTAGGTTAGCCTGGCCTTTTTTCTTGCCCTGAAGCTCGCTGCAGCTCGGTCTCAGGGGTTGAAACTGCATGCTGTGGAACGCTGGCGTTGTGTGTTCCCGCTCCCTGCCACACTCTACGCACTTTACTGGTTCTGCTTCATAAGCCACACAGCCACACTCTGATGCCTCGTCTGAGCCGCCTTCCCGCCCCGCTTCCTGTTTTATCCAACTGCTCTTCTCTCTGCTGTAGTTTCTTTCAGCCTGAATGAGGTCGATTCCCGCCACTCTTGTGATTTAAAAAGTAAAAAAAAAAAAAAAAAGGAATCAGTGATTCATCTGTAGCTGACCTTCAGGCTCAGAGATTGACGGTTAGATTGTTTCTGTGATCTTAGTGTGACTGTTTCGGTTTGGAAGACGTTACCCGCCTCCCACCCCGGGACCACCCTCTGCCTGCTTACAGCGTTTCCATCACACACTACAGAATTCGCCAGACAGTTTCGCTGAGCTTGTTTTTTTTTAATGTGTTTTAATATGTGTTGTAGGTGTTCATTTAGGGGAAGGAAATCTCCAGTGTGTGTCAGAACAGGTGCAGTGAAATCTTAGGGTGGGCAAGAATTGGCAGATGCGGGTCATTCAGCTGAGACTTGAGTTCTGTATGAGGAACAGTGTGGTTTGGCCTGGAGCCAGAAGCCTTCAGAAATAGCATCCATTAAAACAGGAATGCTAGACTTATGTATTACTTACAGTAAAGCCAGTGCCCTCTCACAGGAGGTCAGCATCCCAGTGTGTAAAATACATGTGTTTTATTTCTCTTTACATATTGATAAAATGTTGCGTGTTATGCATTAGAGTGCAATGATGCAAAATGCTGAATGAAACTCAAAATCATATCTAAGTACACATGTAGTGCTGTATTTGACATTTGAAATAAGTGTGCTGTTTGTGTATTGTATCTTAATGAGCTGTTGACATAGTTCAGCTTCCTCTGTTCTCTTGAGTAAACCCCGTTTGAATAGAAGATACTCAATGAAACAATTCAAAAAGATTATATTTCTTTACTTAGTAGGTGCTTAGTAGATCATGTTATTCAGAGCAACATGCATAGCTTACTGTTTCTATATTATCCATTTATACAGCTGGATATTTACTGAAGCAATCTGGGTTAAATATCTTGGCCATGGGTACAACAGCAGTGCCCCACCATGGAATTGAACCAGCAATCTTTGGGTTACAAGTGCTGCTCTTTACCACTATTTGGCACAACAATTAATATCAGTTACAAGAAAGAAATTCTTGTTCAAAAGCGTGCGATTACTAAGTTGGAGTGGGCGAGCTTGAGACTCGTCAGTCAGTGTGTGAGGCCTACAGTGTCTGTCGCTATACCCCAGCTCCCCACTTGCACGAGAGTCTTTGAGAAAGATCCACTTTCAGTCTATGTCACTCACAGCCACGTCTCTCTCTCTGACCCTGGCAAGTTTTTCTTTTCAGTGGCAGCCTGGGTCTTGATCTTTCGAAATGTGAGGTCCAAAAAACCCCCTCACACTGCACATCTGTTCTGCTTGTTAGACGGCAAATAGAAAGTAGTTCCTGCGAAGTGTCTTTGTGGTAAATTTCGTAATTGCAGAATCAGAATTGAGAATTCCAGATATCATGCATACATTCATGTTTTGACTCATTGTTGATTGATTGGCATCATGTGTCCTGTTTGCTATGGTTGGGTATGCAGTGAAATCCTCTGCCTTGGTAAGTTTAGGACTTCTTGAAGAATTGGGGGGTTTCAGTGAGGAAACTTGTAAATACGAAAACAGGTTTAGTGAACTTGCAGGCTTTGCACAGCTGTGTGATGTCTACTAGGCCTTCAGGGAAACTGACTGATCACAGAGCGTGCCTGGATGCAGTAATGTCAAACCTCCCGGCAAAACCAATGGAAGCAGGGGAGCCTGGGGAGAGTGGAAGTGAGAAGTTCATTGGAGAGGGAACAATGTCAACCCCCACAGCATCTCAGTGTTCACACTATGCCAATTGCTGATATTGGTATATTGCCATATTTTGGGTGTCAGTGTAGCAGAGTAGGAAGGAGCAGGGCTTGTAACTGAAAGGTTGCTGATTTGATTCCCAACTGCGGCACTGCTGCTGTACCCTTGGGCGACGTACTTAACCCAGAATTGCCTCAGTAAATATCCAGCTGTATAAATGAGTAACATGTAAAAAAAAAGTGTAGCTCCCAGTTGGTCTAGCAATTACCTTCTCAACTTCAGCTGTAAGTCACCATCCCAGCAAATTGCTCAAAGAATTTGTACTGTCCAATCACACTGCGAACAAGGTCAAAGCCCTATGCTGTGAAAGCCATACATAAACACTGATTGGTGTGGGGCTCCATGAGGTACCCACTCTGAGAAAACTCTGCCCAGTTTCCACCCACCCACTCACCAACACATAGTTGCCTAGCAGGAGTGAAAAGAACATGGATGAAAGGGTTTCGATTTTGCGATCTCTTCCAGAAACTGGAAAGCAGTCACATGCATCAAAGAGCTAATTGCCCAAGTAACACTTACCTGTGCCATGTTACTGTCTCTGGGCCAGTGGTAATGGAACTGATAAATATGGACTCAAATGGCAGGGCATAGAGTTCCTAATAAAAAATTTCACCTCAGCTCAGCCTCAGGTAAGAGGATCTTTAACCCCAGAGAGTTAAGAAAGGTGACAGTCAAAAATTCACCTGGAAACACAAACAAACCAATTTGTTCTGTTATTTACCAGCTTTGATTAGTTCTGCCCAAGAACCACATCATTACAAAAAATGGTGAAATTCCAAGAACAGCACGATGGTACATGCATCAGAATTTCATCATAGTTCTGTATAGTTCATCACATGTGTGGTAGTTCCACACATCAAAATGCACTAGACTGACTTCTTTTTGGCTTAGGAGAGTGTGGTACATTCCAGTTTGAATGTTTCTGCGACATTGATGGTAATACCTTGCATCACTTTGTAACAGTTCTGTACTGGTAAAAGGCTTTCCGAAATGAGACATCTCAAAACGTGTAAGAGCATTTCTCACCTCGTGTTTGTAAGATAATACGATACTGTAAAACACATGAGATTTATAGTTACTGCAGCCTGGAATGTCAGACACACATTGGTCTATGCATGTTTTTTATAGCACATCTCACTTGGTCATATTGTGGCACACAGATTAGGGGCAGTGGCTATGACCAGTGTCAACTGTCTCGGGGAGGGTAATGATCTTGAGCAAGACCATAAACCCTTATGACTTGTGTAAATATCACACACAGGTCAGACTTTTGGCCAAAGCCATTCCCGTACTGCAGAGACGCAGGGGGAAGGGCACAAAGCCACCAGCTCCATTTACGCTTAGCGTAACATTCCACTTTCTGCATTGTGCAGTTTTTTCTCACTCCAGTTTCAGGCACCTTTAGCTTCCTCTGAATGAGCTTCAGTCGCTGACCAGCTCATCCTGCGTCCTGCACTGCGTATCCTGAATCGTGAGCTGCCCCAGGAAATCTCCAGCTGTACAAATGGATGACGCACAAAGTCGTGCACTGCGTGAGCTGCAGGGTAAAGCAGACCACAACGTGAGTAAAGGATGATAACTGATTTTGTTGCGCCGAGCGGCTCTCTCTCTGACTCGTGCGCTGACAGCGGGCTCTGATCTCAGATCGACATCTCGATTATGAAACGGTTATGAAATGAATGTGAAATGAATTCAGAAAGAGGTCAGGCGACGAGGAAGGAAGTCAAGCCCTCTGGGTTCAGAGTCGTCTGCTGGAGAGTTATTTGTGCTTGTCGCCGCTTCCTGAGAAAGGGAGAGAAACACAGGGTTTCTGGGAAGTCACGTGGTGCTTGTCCACACTGCGGCTGGTTTGGGGGTGCCCTGAGAGGAGGGTGTAGGTCTCTGCGTGTTTGTGGGAGTCCGATGCCCTTTTCCACTAGCATGTCATACTGCGACTATTAGCAGCAAAGAGTGAAACTTGTGTGCCCATTACTAACCTGTCTTTTTCCTGAGACTGAGACTATTTAATGACATTACACACAACCTCTTGATGTGTGCTGATGACATCACACCAGGCCCAGTTCTATGGGGGGGCTTAGGGGTGTGTTGTACCCCCAGACTGACCTTACTGCACCCCCAGTTGTCTCCTTATTTCCCAATGTCTGCATAGTATTAATGACTTTTTGTGCACCCCTGTGGATTGCAGTTGCACCCCTCTGTATTTTGTCCTGGTGCCAAGCCTGTCTCACACACTGCTACCTGATGTGTGTTAATGACATCACTCACAACTGCCTGAGGGATGTTAATAATGTCACTCACATCTGCTTGATTGGTGTTGTAGTCATTTTAAAAGTTTCTTTCTTGCTTTTCTGACACTTAAGTGGAAAGCCGAGCAGCTTCCACACCTTAGATGTGTGATGGTTCACCTGCAGAGGGAGGGTAACACACTGAGGATTCCATTCCTGCTCTTCCATCCTTTGCTGCGGCGTACACCACACGCATGTGCAGAAGCAGCATCGTTGTTTTTTTCTGCAGAAGTGTGAAGGCAGGGGAGTGCTTCCAAGCCCTACCAAGTAGTAACTCCTCCCAGGTCCCAGTCTGAGGCCTTGGCTTGTCAGACAGGAGCATAGCACAGCAGGCTGAAAGAAGAGCATCATGGGAGATCTGAGAAGGACCAGGATGTTCTGCTTTTCTGTGAACAAAGCTGTCGCGTTTAAAGGAGCTGTACTACTTCCATGTAATTAAAGTGTATATTGCCCAAAAATTATGTGGTGGTTAAAAAAATTGTCCATTCTGTGTTTTTATACATTGCAAATATGCTTCTTCGGTGGTTGTGAGGATGTATGGTATGAAACAAAACCTTCTGCATTATGTTTATGATTTATTTGTTTTAACCTGCTCTGTGACTGGTGATAAACCAGAGGCTCTGGTGTCCCAGATTGCTCCACCATTCTGAGCAGTTCTCTCAGGATGATGACAACATTTTTTGGGGCTAGTTGTGTTGATAAAGCGGAGGAAAACATTGCCTTTGCTCAATACCATCTCGCATCCACCTGTTGCTCAGTGTTTGCATGCAGGAAGACAGTCCTTAATGAATTTGCATGACCTGTGAGATCAAGGGTAACTGTCTACATTAGGTTGGGTTGTAGCTAGTGTGTGTGTGGTCCATCCAAGCTGATTCATGGTTCAGGACTGGTGGCAACAGCTAAACAGCTAAACATGTCACAAACACCTCTTTTCACATGGAGAAATGGTGTTCCAACAAAGGAGATAAATTGTATCGCAAATCGACAAAAATAAGCTATCATCTTAGTAGCCAAATAACTTCTTGAGGAGCGTGAAGCAATTTTCACATTGCATTTAAATTAGTTTGCAAATTACTTGAATTGTAACTAATGCAAATATTATGTAGAAATTGCCCTCCAAAAATCTGCCTATTGTTTGAATTGGCTTCAACAGCCTGCCCAGTTGTAAGTGACTGTGAGTGTGGTTACTGTAACTGTGATATACTGTTTTCGGAAAAGGAAGTGCTTGTAAGTATACTTGCTTTGCAAGTATATTTGGTTCTTAGATCTTAACTGCTTCCTTTGCATTTTATTCCTTCTGATCAAAAGGTGATTGTATTTTCCTTGGCATTTGCACACTGAACAAAACTCTTTTGCATTTACTCGTGTTTGGATTGTATAGCATTGATGTGAGATTGCAATGGCTTTTGTTTTATTTTACTCATTTATCTGATTTATTAATTACCAGTGGAAAAGACCCAGCTGAGGGGTGCTATCAGTTTATTTAATAGCTAATGGTCTTTTGCACTTCAAAAATATGTCATCCCACATCAGGCCTCCTATTGGTCTCTAAATGTGTATTCAGTGGGATGGTGATTGTTATGTGTGAGTTGTTTTCTCTCTAACAGATGTAACACATTAGTCCACAACACCCAACTCAGTTTAAATACCAACACAAAAAGCATGTATGTAACTTGCTGTAAGGGAAAAGACATACAGAGGAATCTATATTAATTGAAGCAATTTATTACTCTGAATGTGAGACGTACCAAATATACATTCATAAATATAGACAGAAATTTCAAATGCTTGCATAAGTGCATAATACAACAAAAATGCAAAATCGGGTGCAATATATTTATATTAGATTTTATGAAATTGCTCAGAAAAAAATAAATTAAAAATTTCTTTGCAAAATATACATTCAGTATGACACACAGCAATATACATAACATGTATATAACATATTGAATCTCAAAAACAACTTCTCTTCATATAAAAAGTCAACAAAATACTTTACTGGTACTATTCAAGAAAAAAAAGAGTTGAAATACAGTGCTGACAGTTAATACCAGAAGTGATTAATCATGTCTCACTAGCAGTCATCGATTTTTTTCTCATGAGATTCACTTAAGTTTTGTTTGTGGATGTTTAAGGTCATGACAGCTTTTTATGTCATAACTCACTGGACTGAGCTTTGTCCTTGGCCTGCAGAAATGAGTTCAAGCAGGTGTCACATTTTTCGCAAACATAAATGTGGTTGGCGGACAGTGAAAGGAGAATGTGATGTAAGAACAGAAAATGTGAAACTTCCTTAAATTCATGACTCAAAGTTAAGAGCAAAGTGAAGAGCAGTCTCTTACTAAAGCAAGTTTTTCCAAAGTGCAGGACATCGGTCACATCAGTACAAAAGGATTACTAGAAAACATGCAACCAAAGCATGTGGGAAAATATGCCTCTCTCTGTGGGATGATGAGTGTGTCTCCTTCAGATGAGGGTAGTGATACTGGATATCCACCACTGTAAACTGGGAGAAGTCCACAGGAAGTGACTAGTGCATGACTGGCCTCCTCTCTTCCTCAATGTGTCACAGCTGCGCTTGGATTGGCTGGAGAGGTCTCTCACAGGTCAGTGAGGTTGTCTCTTTGACACCATGTACTCCTCAATGTAGTTAAATAACAAGTCCAGCTCCCCCATAGCTTTGTACAACCCCTGCTGCTGCATCTGAAAACATCAACACGAAATATTAAATATTAACATGCATTCAAATATACAACATATGCATATTACTGGTCTTGCTGTTGTTGCTGTTATGGAGACAATAGTTGATTTATATTTATCTTATAAGAGTGTCACTTCTAATGCACTTACTTTATTGTATGCATCAATGATGCTTTCAAGTTCAAAGGGTTTCTTGCAGGAAAAGTAATCCTTCTGAAAATTTGAGAAAATAAAAAAACAATTGATTTATGACCCACTACAAAGCTATTTCACTTAATCAATAACCAATGCGTGCAATTGTGGCTAACAGACGAGCTGACAGGCTACAATTGTTCCACCCTCTAGGTGGCGAGAAGTGTTGACTTCGCGATTAACGAGCATCAATATATGGACACATATTTTGCAAGTGTACTGAAAATGGAAAATTAACAACCAAATGATATTTTAGGCACTTCCTTTCTTAACATTATATTTTTACTGTAGCTTGTGTTTGACATCTTTTCTGTCCAGTTCAGATTCAGTTCTGGCCATTACCCGGTCATTCCAATTCAAATTCATACCGTATGCAACTTGACCTAAATTAGACTTAACTACAATTTCTTTGAAGGTGGAACTAAATGTTTATCTTCGTTTGGCAAAAAAAAAAAAAAAAAACCTTAAACAACAGACTCACAGCTTTACATTACATTAACTGCTGTACGTCTCCCGTAAGTTTGATCTGCTTTTAGTTCGAAAACCACTCACTACAGTCATCATCATCATCATCATTTATTGCTCAACCGAAATCTGTCTTGCACTTTAAACATCATCCATGTAAGTATGATTTAATAACTACCCTACTACAACAACTGCATTACTCAAAGGAAGAACAGCAATGCTCCACCTAGAATTCTCATGGTCAGCTTTTTGGTTTATAGATTTAATTCCTTAACCAGAACGCAGGGTTTTTCCAATTTTAAAACACGTATGAATTCTTGACATTGACGTTTACCCATTGATATACCTTCAAGATGAATTGCTTCCTTGTGTACTATATCGCTTTCGAGGCAGATATGCACGGTTTCAAAAAGAGTGTCTCACTTTAAGACTTACGCAATAGAGCAGTTCTCTCTTCAGCTCATAAAATATAGTACCAATGTTGGCGATGTGAGGCTTGAAGTCGTCGCTGGCGTTCTTTGCAGCTGGTAGCACAGTGTCGAGGTAAAAATGTAAGATGTCGTTCATCGCTCGACATCCGTAAGGGCTCTGTGGAAAGCAATGGTAAAAAAATATCACATCCAATACAACGACGGAAATTGCAGGAGAATGTTTTCCCTACAAACGGTTTGTACTTTGGCAGTGTATCAAGGAGATAGGTTGGACGTCTCCCTGTCTAAAAAGAACAACCAAGCAACTATCAGGAAATTTGAAACGCCACATGAAACGTTTAACAGGCGCTGTTTCGGACAATGCGCGACATGGAACAGTCGCAAATTTTCTGCGCTATGCTCACCTGTATCTCGAGTAGGACAGATGAATCCAGTAATGCCGTTTCAATTTGATCCTTATCCTCCTTCATGGGGAGAAGAAATTATATTTTAGTCGTGCACAGAGTGGAAAAGTAAATTAGTTAATAAATTCTGGCGATGTAAGCCATGAATATCGTAAGGTGGTGTTGGTAACAACAACAACAACAACAAATGATAATAATAATAACAGTCGAAATAAATGGGACATGTACACCAAAGCAACGTGCATTAAAAAAAATGCTATTTAGGATGTTACACTCACATAGTAATCCTTCATCTTGTGAAAAGAAGTCCTGAGATCCTTGAGTCTCTGCGGAAAGTTCTCCACGAAGACGCAGCATCTGTTTCTGCAGGCAGCTGTGGCGCAGCATGCGCCTCCGAAGAAGAGCGCGAGCAGCAGACAGGCTGACACGCTGCACGCGCACACTGACATCGTCACTGGGTGTATTGGCGCAAGAATCTGAGGAATTCTCGATTAGATGATTGGCGGACAAATGCGCCTCACCTCTGTATGAATTTATACTCTAATATATGGCACGTTTCCTAATCATTTCCTGTTGGGTCAATTTGAAAAATGCGTGTCATGTTGTCGGTGGTAATGCACTGAAAGTTTTTTTTCCCTCAATTATTATTTCCCCAGTGCAAATTGAGCTGTAGTAGACAATTTGGAAGACGGAATAAGGTGTTCTTCCACAATTACAAATTATGGGAAACACATAACACATCCCTTCGTTCATATTTCGCAAGGGTTATGGCTTTGGGGAGTTCCGGAAGTTGCAAGTCTTTTTTTAATTCACGTTTTACCATATGTATTGTAGCGGTATGTCCGATGATTAACAGATCAACACATGGATATCATTTTAAGGAGACTGTAGTTCGTTTATTCAATCCATACAATATCTTACTGTTCAGCGATTATACTCAAGGAACGTGATGCATTTACATCACAGCCAATAAATTGTTAATATTGTTAAATATTTGTATTTATATAATAAATATTTGTATATGTATATAATTTCTCCAACAGATTTCTGAATATTGTATGTCTTACAATCTTACTGTAAGTATTTATTATGATTATTGTTATTATTTGGCTTATGTTACTTTACCAAGCAGATACTCTTATCCAGAGAGAGTTGCTTAGCTTACATGTGCAGTACAGTACAGCAGTGTAGCATAGTGGTAAGGAACTTGGCTTGTAATTGAAAGGATGCTGGTTAGCTTCCCCACTGGGGCACTGCTGCGGTATCCTTTGGGCAAGGTACTTGACCCAGAATTGCCTCATTAAATATCCAGTTTTATAAACGGGTAACACGTAAAAATATAAGTTGCTCTGGCTAAGAGCCTCTGCTAAATGACAATAATGTAATATAATATAGTAATGTCTAGTATTACGTTCTAAACAGCCTGTTGCTTATTTCATGCATGTTGTGTCTGATTTACTGTCTTAAGTTCTGTGCTCAAGGGGAGAAGAGCAGTGTCCTTCTGGTGGAATGAAACCTACATCCTTCTGCTTTGTGAACCCCAGTGTGGCCCGGACCCTGTTGGATATTATTATTAGCTTCATTACAGTGAGGCGAACAGCTGAAATGAGTGTGAACAACTGAAATATCTGTGTCACTCTCAGATTAATAGGAAGTTGAGCTTGTCATTTTGCCAATAGCCTAGAGAGTGAAAGCCCTGGTCTTGAACATGCCAAAGGCCTCAGATTTCACTTTGAGTGTTTCTCTTCTTGTGTTTATTCACTTACCCAAAAAAAAAAGTTTATTTAACTACGTAAATATGCAGACCAAAATTATAGAGGGAAAATTTGCTCTTACTCACCCTCTCAAGAGAAGGTAATACACAATTGTAGATTTCCTTTTCGTCAATATCCCGTTCATTGTTTTTTTCCTTTTTTTTTTTTTTTAAATATAAAATTGGTCTTCCGTCACTTGGCAATGCATTTTCAACTTCATTCCCACACAGACCTATGCGCCGAGTGCTTCCCCCTTGTGGGCAGTCCTATTTAAGAATAAGTACTGTATTCCTGTCTAATTCAGGGGTTTCAAGCTTAATTCCTTGTGCCTCGGTAAGGCATATACACTGGTTTTTGAATAAATGACTCTCACCAGAGCATCTTTAGAAAGGTTCTTAGTGTAGATAAATATTGCTACCAGGTTATGAGTTTGACAGTCTTGTGTGTAAATTTATCAGTGTTTATAGAGTATAGTGTATATAGTATATTTTTTCCTGTGTGTGTGTGTGTGTGTGTGTGTATGTATGAATGTGTGCAAATGTTTGACTTGTCTAGTTGAAATCCTACATGGAAAAAGTCTGGAATTGTAGGTCTGTGGAAAATGTCTGGAAATAAATAAATGAGTTACTGTGTGATTATTTCATAATTTATTATTAATTACATTAATAAATGTAGTTATCTGCTTCACTGATGACGCTTAAAAAAGGTCACACATTTTACTCACATCCTTTTATACAGCTGGATATTTACTGCAGTGATCCAGGTGGGATTTGACCCTGCAACCTTCTGGTCATATGTCCAGTTTTCTAGTGCAGTGTTTACCAACCCGGGGCCTGTGGGTCATGTTTCTGTTTTGTTTTTCAGGTCTTTCTAAGCTGTTGAGCAAAGATTGATTTGATGACCTCACAGCCAGCCTCTTTCAGTCCTTAACCAAGGTAATGTGTTTGTTTGTATTTAAAGTAAAATAGAGTCCAATTAAAGATTTGGGTTATTCAACACATTTTTTCAGTATTCAGCTATTAAAAAGCGCTGGCGTGGCTATCGCAATTGAGATTCACTAGTTATTTAATTGATTGTTCTAGATCAACTAATTAGTCTTAAGTTGAACACTAAAACAACAGAAATCACCAGAAATGTGCTGAGTTCCTTTTGTCTTTCACAAACACAGCAATTGCTCAGAACATAGCAGTGGTACCTGCTGTCTTACCAGCAGTCACACAGCTAGGTTGACTTCACCTGCAAACCTGTTTCCTCGAAATCAATGTTGCAGTATTACTCTGCCATGTCAAGAACAGGTTTCACCACTTAGAACCAACAAATGTACCAGCTTTACTGCAGAACACAAAAGGGAAAACGCATACAGATTATGCAAGGGGTACACCGTTTTACTTGGAAGTTGTTAAGCAAGGAGCAGTCTGTCTCAGGAAGCCACTGGCGTCCGCGGTTTGGAGGAAGGAGCCGATGGAGCGATGGTGCTGAAAGTGGCCCATGGTGTTGCTGAATGGAGACCTGAGCGTGCAGCCCCAGGTTTCGTGATGGCGGGAAATGCTAGTTTCTGTTGAGCAACTGACGGAAGCGCAGCTGACGAGACAACAGACCACAGTGCGTTAACCCCATCTCCTCTAAGTACATAAGCGCATTGTTAGTGAAAGGAGAAGTGGAGAATTTGCTGACCACCATGGGCCCTCCCTGGGAGACAAGTAATGCTGACAAAACCACCGCTATAATGAATGCAGCATGCACCTTATTCTTTAAATAGATCCCATGATGATCCCTTGATGTATTGTTTTTATTGTGGGTTTGTTTTCTTTGATTTTACTGTATTTTTTTAAAATTGAGCTCAGAATGTATTTAAAAAAAGAGTACCAGGCTGTTGGGTGATTTCATCTGGGTCGCCCCCCGTCCTCTCACATGGACACATGCCTTTCTCTTGTGATCGGGCAACAGGCCTGTGGTGTACGGAGTCCCAGCTTGCATAACGCTCAGACCTGCTTTGCTTGCAGGGTGAATAAGTGAGCGATCACACAGGGGACGGACCGCAGAGGACCCAGGAGAGAACCTGGAATTTCCACACCATGCATGTCACTCATCACCGAAACTCTTTTGCAACCGAAACTGGCTGAGGCGGAACCGGGTCATGTTGTGATGCACTTACGGATGGACTCTTACAGAACGCGTAGTTCATATTATACTTTAGAGGATTTTCCACCTCTAAACCTGGTTATATACTGCGGAAATGCAGGTTAAAGGTAAAGCTTCCTCAAAGGTACCACAGAGGTCTTTGACCTGGTATTTTAACCTGGAGATCCTCAACTGCTGTACCTCCCAAATGCAAGGAAAGTCATTCTTAGTAAACCAAATCACCTTAAAACAGTATATTGTAATGCAAATTGATTATTATGGGCGAAAGGTCAATTTAAATTGTGTTGATTGATAGTAGGATATGTTTCAGTGAACATGCCAGCTGAAGGCAGATGCGCGCGCACACACACACACACACACACACACACACACACACACACACACACACACACACACACACACACACGCTGTCAGCAGTTATGATTGTGGTCACCCTGTGAGATTCCCCTGTTGTGAGCTGCGCGAGCTACATGCTCAAATATTGCAAAGTATGGAATGTCACATTGTGAGGTTGTTCATGAATGAGCCACTAGGTGGCGCCTAAACTCACAACTACTTTTTTATGGGGATCAGATTCACCTGAACAGTAGGTACAACAGTAGCCTGGCCAGTTTAGATCATCTGGGAAGACACGTTTGTCTGGAGGGGGTCCTGCTGGTTCAGTTAGTCTTTCTGCACTCTGTACATGTATTTCTGATTGGTTATTGTCCTGTCAGTCAGACACACATACTTCAGGGCAAGAGTGGGAAAAGGAGCAAAGACAAAGAAATGTAGCCCTTGTGATTGGACCATGTTCGGCCTATGATGCCCAATTATGACATCACATCTTAGAGTGCAATTAAACAAAGCCTCAGCAAAGATCCTATCCAGAAGGAAAAGCTAATACCCTATACTGCATCTCTTTCTACTCGGCCAGAGCAACAGTAGGGCATTAGCTAAACTTTAAAACTAACATTTTTAATATAGTTAGTCAAGGAGGCAGGACTGAAAGACAGAGCATTTTTATTCATATGTATTACAATGAAGGAAGTACTTTAGTAAGGTCCGTATGAATATGAAACAGTAAAAAGGCATGTTTTGGAGTATAAAATGGGATTATTATGTTCAGCCCGAGTCATGTTATCTTCAGTAAAATCAATACCTGAAGTAAATGCACTGCTAACTCCTGTGATCCTCCTCTCTTTCCCCCTCTCTGTCGCCCCCTGGTGTTCTAGAAGTTTATAGAGGAATACTCCACGACTTCTGGCAGTCTCACCGGCCGTTCTGATTGGCTGCTGCGGTGGCTTCCTTGCTCAGTGGCCCCGTGAGGACTCAGGGTCAGGACGGCGTAGGTGATGTCAGTCAGCACTGGCTCGTTGCTGTAAGGAAACTGAAAATCACCACGGGGAGCGAGGACAGTGTAAAACAGCAGAAGTTAAAAACTGTTACTTTAACAGAGACAACAGCATGAACTACAGCTCACTCAGCACAAACAAATGAGTTAAACGCTGTTACTTTGACAGGTATGAGGCATAGACTACTATTAACAGCACCAACAGCACAAATCAGACAGTCACTTTGGCAGTGGGGACAGTTTAGATGACTGTTCACACAGCGCCTACAGCACAACAGTTAGATGCTGTTATTGTTCTCTGTATGCTCAGGGATAGCATCAGGGATGGAGCAGACAACTTTCACCTCTTTCATGGCCTGTGAGATCAGTGACATTGCCTTCTCCAATCTCAATATGAAATGGATGGTACATACCTCATTCACAGAGACAGAACCCAGGTGCCCAGCAGTGCCTGGAGACAGTGTCCAAAAACACAAATGGGAGTAATTATCACCCTGCTGGGACACTGCGAAGGTGCCAGATGGACACGAAATGGTGATTTCTTTCGCTCTGCCCCTAAATGGCTGCATCACTGCCTATCACAAAACCACACTCTCAAAAGCCTACTTGTCCTGAAACCTCCCTGGTTTCACGGTTGAAACAAACCCTGTGATGCTAAAAGGGTATGTTTTAGGTTTCTGATCAAAACAAAGAACTGTACAAGAACTGGACCCATCGAAGCATTCAGTTCAGGGATTCCTCAGGGAAAAAAAACATTCAAACACATCTGTTTTTTGGAGATGCACAAACAACATGCATAAACAGCAATGGATGCTCTAGTTCAATATCTCGCTGGATTTATTCTTTTGTATCTGACTGTAACATTTGAATAATGTTCATGTTTTCATTTTTGTTGTTTCTCACCAATTTTGTTCCGTTTGCTCTTTCTTCTGAAAATGAAAACTCCAACCAGTACTGCTAACAGGAGTGAAGCGATGACCACACTGATAATGAGAATGTCTCTGCAAGGAAAGGACAACAGAAGAAACATTACTATTTATAATTTATACTATGTACAGTATAATTTTATACAGTGATTGCACTTTTTGCTGTTATTAACAAAAAGAAAACCCAGACAGCTTAATTTAAACCTTGGGATTTTATTTTTTAACCATTAAACCTATCCCCCCCCCCCTTGGAGCAATATGTGATACAATATGTCAAACAGAGAATTTCATTTCAGACTGCATAGAAAGTTCAGTATTCACTCTCGAGGCTTTTTGGCTTATTGTTTGTATGCACATATTTCTGGATTGACGTAGCCTACAGTCTCCACCACCCTTGTCTTGACCCAGCTCAAAGGGGGTTAGGGGTCAGGGCTGGCCAATGATATGCCTGCCTTGGGGCAGCCCCTCCCACTTGGCTGAAGTCCAGATGCAACCAGGTGTGAGGTTGGAAACGCTCAGTCTTCAGTGTCAGAGAATGCTACTTTGTTAATAGTCATTTGTTACCCACAGTTATCTGTAACACACTTTAAAACATGCATTTTATTTGTAGGTGCTACTTGGTTAGGAAACACGGAGGCAATCCCTAACTTGACACATGTTCTGCTTGGATCTGTGTTTCTTATATGTACAGGGGGTCGGAGAAAGAATGGAAACACCAAATGAAAAAGAACATGTATTCTGAACTAAATCACAATTAAAAAGGAGTTTACAGATGTGTTTCATATTAATGTCAATACCAACTGCCAAGATGTTTCTGCTTTAAAAGACATTTTAAAATCAACATTTTAATTTGTGAGTTTTGAAAGCAACATGAGGGATCTAACAGATTTTGAAAGAGCTCAAATATTTGGTGCCTAAACTACAAATGCATCAGTCACTTTAATGGTAAAATGATTGAATGTGTGAAGGGGAACACTGTCAAAAATGACACTATATGTCAAACAATGAAAAACTGCATCAAGAAAGAGAAGCAGTGGGCACATATTGTTTGCCATTTCCCTTAATTAATCAATACAAATTACATATATACACATACATACTTACATAAAAATGTGTGTATGTGTATGTTTGTGTATGTGTATGTATGTATACATATACTGTACACACACACACATATACACCAGTGTGTCTCCCTTACTTGTCTGATCCCAGACCCCTCACGGTTCCCTCGGTGGTGTTTGATGAATTGGCAGCCGCAGTGACCGTGGATGTCTGAACTGTAACAGCTGCAGGGGGCAGATGCACATGAGAAGTGTCTGTCAGAGTCTGAAGCCCAGGTTACACTAACCTTAATCATTCCTTATTCACTGGCAGTAACTCTTATGCTTCTTTCTTTAATTTGCCTCTCTATTCATTCCTTTCACAAGCAACATCTTTGTCTCTGGTGCATCTCTTATTCCTCCTCTAGTAAAACAAGTGACACTTTTGAACTGCAAATGGTAACACTTTACAGGTTGTTAAATATTTAATCAGACTGCCTAGTCTTTGTTCGAATGACAGCATCAGTCATGCATAATCACCCCCATATTCAGGTGAATTATAATGTCCATATTTTATTGTAGTAATGCCCCCTTCATCCTGATATATATGTGGGTGTGTGTGTGTGTGTGTGTGTGTGTGTGTGTGTGTGTGTTATGTATATATATATGCATATATACATATAAAATAACACAGGTATAGTAATATCACCATTAAAAAGAGAAATATTAGACTTCCATACCCTTATGAACTCTGAGGAGGATCCTCTCCTGGAGGTACAGCACCTCCCTGTTGCTCTCCGTGGTCCAGTAGCCACACCTGTACTCCCCAGCATCTTTCTCTAACACGGGCTCGAAGTGGACCAGGGCCCGAGCTCTACTGGGGAGAACCAGCATGGAGACTCGACCCAGCACTGCGTCGGTGGTCTTTGCCACGGTCCTGTAGGTGCCACCCCTCTCCCTCTTGCACCAGGCAGCGGCCGCGCTGAACCGGTACTCGCACAGAACCATGCAGTCCTGGCCAGCCGTGCAGTCTACCGCACGGTACGCGTCCACCGCCGCAGACCCTAGGACTGCCAAGCACAGCGCCCGTTGTTGTTTGGTAAGTACCGTGCTCATCTGATAGCGCATTGAGTGAAAAAGACCTATGAAACACGACAGCCATAGAAAGCCAGCGCAGCTCTTTACCTCTGGGCTTGGTGCAGCAAACACACTCCTACAGGTCTGTATTCTTACCTGGAAAGCACAACACCACCAGGATGGACAGAAACATCTTTTATGAAGTGAAGAGCTGAAGTGAAGTGAACATGTTCTGTCACAGTGTACTGTGAGGGCTCTCTGTGACCTCCTGATACCGGGCTAAGGAAATGCATTATCACAGCTGTTAAGCGTAAATGCTCGCTGCGTAGCTGTATCTTTGCCCTCCGTTTGTCCTGTGGAAATGAGCAGCCGGGGGCAGGGGGATCACCCGGCAGTTTCCATCTCCATAAATTGTCACAGAAAAAAAATAAACATCCCTTATTAAAACTGTGATGATTAATGCCACCAGTCACGGTTGTGTGACACAAGTGTATGTCAACTCAGAGCTTATTAGTAAGAATGGCAGAACTGCTGAAGCTTATACTACCAGCAGGACTAAGCCACACCAAGAGTATGCAGGATATTAGTGGTTAGTAGTGTTGATATTCTGTATGTAATAGAATGATATTGATAATTCTAACCATAAGAACCTGTAACAGAGTTTCTGTATCCGTAAGTGTTTATCATAAGATAATCATTTTTCCTGGGTATGATGTCTCTAAGCTGTAGGCATGTTTGACGACTCTGTGAGGTTCAGTCTTTCCTTGATGCTGTACAGCTCCCCCCTCCCCAGCTAACATAAAACTGTAGCCCGTTTCCTGTTCTCACTGAGTTAAGTTCTCTTTAAATCTGCAGCACAGATATTCTATAGTATCATCAGATATTCAACTCCTGTGATCCTTCCATCCTATGCACATCCTTTCCTAGGAATTTACAGTTGGTTAGATCGGTTCTGCTGCTGTCTGCATTAAAGTGCTAGTTATGGATGTTCTTTTTTAGACCACGCCCACTCAGGAATGTTCATCATAAGCCAGCGAATCAGAACACTCCCAGCTTCAATAAAGGGAGAGATGAAACACACAGTGCAATATCTGGCCAATATATAGAATATCTGTGCAGCCGGGGTCAAGGTGTCAGTTCCAATAGAGCCGTCTCATTTTGAGGCCTTGAGGTTTGCGTGCAGCTTATAGAAAAATTGGTCTGCTTTGTGTCTGGAGATTTGTGATGTTCTACTCAAAGCAGATGTCTCCTTATTTAAAATGCAGGGAGACCCAAGGACTTCCACATGTGACCTGACGTAATCCATTCATCTGTCAGACAAACAAAAAAGTGTTATGCTACCTGACTAAAAGCTCTTCATGCTGGCATGCATTTTCAGTATTATGCCCATGATTCAGCAGAACTGCAATGCACTTTGTCTGTTACTGTATGCACCACATTTTGAAAAATGTTACATTTTGTCCTCAGTTGGCAAGTGCTTCTCTATGTTATGCATCTATCTGACAGTGTCTTAAATTTGTGATGTAAATCAGCTTTTCCATGCCTTTCTGATATTCTCAGGAAAATTTCATCTAACACCTCAGAACGGCTGTATCTGCCTTTTACGTATTGTTATTAAACACATTAATTGTCTGACCAGGCCCAATAAAACACAAACAAACGCAAACTGCTGAAGTCAATGGAAAATTTGGTATCATTTTAGAGTGTGATCCATGTGAATCCCCCAAAGCTGCGTTGCCATGGCATGAGATCTGGCACAATATGGGAAGCAGCTTCTTGGTCTGTTGTTGACAATTCTGGCAGCCTTCTCATTTTCAAGCTTGAACGAAAAAATACACTCAGTTCCTTTGACATCGCTGAAGTGTTAAGTACTCTTACATACAGGATAGAGTGCAAGTGGTAAGATTAAATTATCTGCAGAACTCTCACATCACTGTCACCGCTGAGAGATTTGCACTGCCAAAAGACCAGTTTTCCTCACAATAATAATTTAAAATCCTTGAAAATCCTAAAATAGTCCACCAGCACAGTTACTTGAAGTATAGATTCACAAGAAATTCACCTTTCATTCCCAGTTTCACAGTTTATCAGAGATTAGAGGACTGAGGAAGGAATTAGGAATCACAGATCCCAATTTGGGCCTACTACTGTTTTTAATTCTTTACCCCTCCTGTATATTTTCATCATTTCCCTTGGTGCCCTATGTTTATGCATAGTACCATGACCAGATTGGCCCATTGTCTTAAATGAAACTGTCAGACAGATCCCACATTTGGGGTCATTACTATCATTAAGACCCTGCTATGTGAATGGCAATAAGGTAGTACATTTACACACGACCTGAGTTTCAGTCGCCTTTGACTGAAGTACCACACTGTGGACCCAGTGCAAAACCATGACAACAGCTGGTCACTTATCATACCCAAAAACCTTTTTACATTTGTGTTGTGATGGCAACTCCTTACTAATAATTTCTGATAATAGATGTAGATGATAGTGTGAATGCCCCCACAAACCATAAAGCCATAAATACATCAAGATCTACGAGGTACCCATTCTACAAAACTAAAAAAAACTTCCTGCCCTGTTTGTGGAGAGAACAATCCAACTGGAAAGCTACCTTTTCAACCAAACCTGTGTTCAGTGATTCCTTCCACACAACATTGCTGTTGGATGTTCATATGTGTCCAAATTCAAAGACAGGAGAATAATAACTGCTCCATTCTAGTTCTAGTTCCACTAGTTCACACTTTTTTGAGGAAGGTCTTATATTGTGCTGTAACTCTTATGCCCCTGGCAATCAGCTGTTTTTTCACATTGCCATGACAGCAGAGTGGAGGCATGTAAACTGCTTCCTGATGTTTCTCTTTGGGGTGGGGGGGTGAAGGGTGTGGGAGAAGGGGGGTGCTGGAGCCAAAGAATCTGCATTGCCCAACAGGAACATCCTTTAGTCGCAGAGGGTGATAAACACCCTAATAAGGTCCCTGTTTCCACACAGTGAAACCGACAGGGTGTGAATTTATGGGTGTGCATTAATACACTCCCCCATAACTCAGAAACTCACCTCGCGCCAGCTTTCATTTCCTTGTTCTGAAATCTGAGCTCATGGGGGTCACTGTTTCTCAGCGAGGAACCAACAGGCCCTTTCTATCACGAGAAAATGGTGTTAGGAGACAGTGGGAATAAAATTAAGCTCTTTCAAAGCTGCGAACCCGGGTTTCACTGACGTTGCAGACACGATGAACAGGAGAGAAAAACCGCTTTGGTGTGACCAAGGGGCTCAGTGCCCTGCACGACCAGGATCTCTGCCTGGGGTCCCTGTGTGGTTTGAACTCTGACCTTTCACCTCGTTTGGCCTCCTCTCCTCAGAGTCTGTCACAGTGACGCTACTGATGAACACATCCACAAGAGCGGCAGACACCCCAAAAAAAGGGGACATGCACATTTGACCACACCCTCCCCAGACCTCCTCCTAGAAAGTAGCGGCTCGTGATTATCGGTCACTCTCAAAGTCAAAGTCCACCAGTCCGCACACAGCTCTATAGACATCTGGAGCACAAACTGGGCCCTCAGTCCTCTGGTCCAATAGCAGCAGAGCTTCAGTCTTCATTAAAACATCAAAGCTGTGTGTCGCTGCCCTGGAGCTCCCCAGCACAGAGGTGTCTCCAGCGTGACAGCCTGGGAACAGTGCAGGACAACAGCAGAGGGTTTGGGAGGATCCCATATGAAAAAATCATTGCTGTTGTAGGATATTGCATTATAGTTCTGCTTTGCAGTAATATATTTTAAATGTATTCTCAATATGTCACTGGGCTGAACATCATATTTGTCAGTATATTATATATGTCATTATATATGTGATAAGATAAATAATGAATATGAGCTTAAAGATCATAAACTGATATTTACCCACCAGTGTTACAATATGGTCATTCAAACAATATTTTCAGATTTTATTTTTCTCTGGAATAATTTACATTTTTCATTTTTAATGAAATCCATCAGGGTTTTCTTAAGAAATGGCAGCGAGTTCATTAATTGTCTCCATCTTTCCTGAAGTGCAGTTCGGTACTGAATGTTAGTCCCAAATGCACACGCATGTCAGAGTTCACCTATCCATAAAGAGTGTATATTTACCTGACTGCATTTTTATGGATGTGTTCTGGCTTGTGTCCAGTCTTCACCAAAGTCTGCAGGGAAACTTGGCTAGTTTGCAGTTATGTCTGGTTGGTTTTTGTGTTGTTGTTTGCCTGGATCTTACCTTTTGTCATACTTTAATATATTATAAACTTTCCCCTTCTTTGTGATGTATTTACAAAATGATAATGGTATATTTTAACCCAATATAATTTTAGGCTAACAAGCACTTGTTAGCCTGAAGAAGGCTAATGCCATATGCTTCCTCTTAATACACATGCTGACATGTACACACACACACAAACATGTTCTTAATGCTTTCCAGTTTTCTTCCAACCTCCATATATGATTAATCCAGTTTGACGGGGAAAAAAAAAGATGGAAAAACTGAGTAAAGCAGCTTTACGACTGTAATGGACCTCAGTGTACAGTAACAGCAACAGCAGTCATATACTGTACTAACAGTAAAAATAAGCATGGGCAGCAGGGGTAAAAGTTACTGTCCTAATAGGACCGCTGTGTCATCACGGTCCACTGAGCTGGAGGGTGGGAGAACCACATTTCGGGAGCGGCGCGCGTGTGCGTCGCCCCTCCGTCCCTCGAATCAGAGAGAAAGTAACAGAGAGCAGCCCCCCCCACACCCCCACACTCCCGTGGAGTTAATGATAAGGCGTGCGCGTCTCCCTTTGATGAGGAAAAACAAGGTAGTTAAAAAGCAGATGTCCACGCCGCGGCCTGCAGATGGAAGCGATATCGCTGTAGCTGGAGGTGACAGCAAACAGCCACCTCACGCCAGTGAAAAATGGACGTGAGGTAATTGGAAGGGTCCGCAGGGGGAAAGCACCAGAGGGGAGGAGTAATGAGGCGGGGGCGTGGGGTGATGGGGTATTTACAAAATCTTTGGCATCCCCTAACATCACTCCAAATAAGCTGCAGACAGGGGCTGGGGGACAGAAAGGGTTGTGTCTCTGCACAGGTAAGTGAAGCTCGCATTCCCACATCTGACAAACAGACGCCAGATATAAAATACGGTTATAATAACAGTAGTAATCGGCTGGGGAAAATGCTGGAGCATTTCTGCATGGTCTCTACATTTTTCAGTGGGCTCTGGCTTCTCCTTCTATTTGGAAGTTGCGTGGATTAATTCACTTGAGTCTTATCTTGAGAATTTTTTCTTTACTGGTCTGTTGGGTATGTATGAAACTATCTATCTAACTATCTATCTATCTATCTGTCTGTCTGTCTGTCTGTCTAATTTTCATAGAACAGTAGATGAAGTTAAAGATTTGCAGGTTTGAATTCTTCAACTTACTTGAGAGACTACTATAAGTATCCAGGTCTATAAATGAATAGTGTGTACAAATGTAATATGTGATAGATAAACTGCATTTTAAAAAGCTAATTTCTGAGAACAGAATGAAATTGAACATTAATGAACATGTTTTTTCATTTTGATTTCAGAGCAATTGATCACGCATCGATCACTCAGTCCCTTACTCAGATGATCGATTGTTTTGATCGTTAACAACTTTGATGACCCATCGCCCTCAGCAGCGATGACCTTCAGGCTCTGTGCACTCCTATTGGTTGCTGGGCTCTGTGACCTTGCCGTGTGTTACAGACAGGACCCCTTCCTCTGGCTGTCCTACCTACGCAGCCGCTGGCGTACCCATGGTGCAATGCTGGCCGACACCTCAGGGGGAGACTGCCCCCTGGAGTGTGAATGCCCGCCTAGCTACCCTGTGGCCATGTACTGCAACGGCCGAAACCTACAGAACATCCCCTACGTGCCGTCCCGGATGAAATACGTCTACCTCCAGAACAACCTCATCACCGGCATCCGGGAGGGCGCCTTCGACAACGCCACCAACCTTGTCTGGCTCATGCTCCACGACAACCTGATCAGCTCCGAGAATCTGGGCGACAACGTCTTCGCCAAGCTGAGCGGCCTGGAGCGCCTCTACCTGGACCACAACCGCCTGAGCCGGGTGCCGGCCAACCTGCCCCGCTCCATCCGGGAGCTCCGCCTCAACCACAACAACATCTCCGAGATCTCGGCCTCCGCCTTCGAGGGCATGGATGACCTCACAGTCCTGCAGCTGCACAACAACGCCATCCAGGACCTGGGCGGGGCCCTGAAGAGCCTGGCCTCCCTCACACTGCTGGACATCAGCTCCAACAACCTGCGGAAAGTTCCGGCCCTCCTGCCCGAGAGGCTGCACCAGCTCTACATGGAGTCCAACAGCATCGACGCCGTGCCCGCCGACTTCCTCACCAAGCTCTCACAGCTGCAGTTCATCCGGCTCGCCCACAACCAGCTGACGGACCGCGGGATCCCCGCCAACGCCTTCAATGTCAGCGGGCTGGTGGAGCTGGACCTGTCCTTCAACAAGCTGGAGAGGATCCCCCCGGTCAACAGGAGACTGCAGAACCTCTACCTGCAGGCCAATCAGATCAAAGGTACTGCTGGCTCTCCCAGATTGGTTCAATTAGTGCTCTGTGCATTTGCGTGACCATATGCAGAGTGGCTTACATTTGTATTGCTTATATATATGACCGAGCACACAGTATATAGATACATATTTATCCAATTGATGTTAGCTGTTGCATGAAATGGCAGAATACCTGAACCCCATCTGGTTTCAAGTCCAGACAGATTGCCTCTGGTTTTCTCCACAAAAGTATCCCTTTGTGACTTTTAACCAGTGAAAAAAAATGCTGTACATATTTTTTGATCCTCCATATCACATGTCCAGTTTAATCCCACACTGAATTCTGAAAAGTTAGAACAGAGAAAACATCACTACTGCTGCCCCTCTGAACTGAAAAGAGACTCTTTCTGTAATTAATTGTGACTTATTTGTCAGTGTTCTTGTCAACAAAGCTCTTTAATTTCAATGTACAGAAATCACTTTTTAAACTCTGTCCAGTATCGAAATGCAGATAGCCTCAAACACACACGTTTTTATGATGTCACTCCACTTTCTCTCCTTGCCTAGAATCATAGATCTGAAAATATATGCCTAAATGCATGTGCTGTGATCTAAAACCAACTACAGCTGCACTCCTGAAAACAAATTAGGTGATTTTTTTTTGTTGTGATTTGTGTCTCAGAACAGCATGATGCCACATGGCTACCACCAGCCGTGCCTGCATCTATTTCACCCCTAAACAAAAACAGATGGAACTGCTTTCAACAAAGTGTAGCATTGTTTAAATCCTGCTGTCAGTCTCCAGCTATTCCCCAAAGAGCCAGATGCACAAAATGCACATTATAAGAGAACAGCAGGAGGTGTTCTTCTTTCATGCCAACACTTTCTGCATGAAGGCATAGTTCATTATTAAATAATATTATCTTCAATAAGCACAATAAGATTGCATTATAGAATTGTTAATACTTCCTGATGCTCGGTATTTATGAACTATGAAGCAATTTCTGTGTAATATCTGAGTGTTATGTTGAATATTTGCATTATATAGTATATTTTAGAGCTTTTACATTATGTTTACTGGGATAACAGCCCACTCATAACCATATTAAGCAACAAACGAGCAGTATTGTTGAGCAGGCACAAAGCATATAATAATCAAAATGTAAATGAAGTAAAACAAAAATATGTCAAAATGACTTTTTGTATTCATTCCAATTTTAAAAAGAGGAGAGAGAGAGAGAGAAGAAATGCAAATTTCATCTGAATATTTAGGACTTAGCAGAGACGAGAAACCACATAGCCCATAGTAACAGTTGTTTAAAAATGACCTTTGCTTTCCCCCTGCTCTGTATTTGCTCATAATTCAAGGGCATAATGATCCATTGTTTTTTCCATGCAGATACTAGCCGGTTTGCTTTAATATGAACATACTAAATAATAATCATTGCCATAAGCACCCTTATAAAGTATACCACCTCTAATATTGTTGCCCCTCCTCCTACTACATTACATTATTTTAATTTAACAGGCACTCTTATCCAAAAAGACTTTACATACAGTTTTACATGTTACCCATTTACATACAGTTTTACATGTTACAGTTTTACATGTTACCCATACCCATACAGCTGGATATTTACTGAGACAATTCTAGGCTGAGTACCTTGCCCAAGGGTACAGCAGCAGTGCCATAGTGGGGAATCTAATTAACAACCATTTGGTTATGAGCCCTACTCATTACCGCCACACCACACTGCTGCTCTACACTTAAATGGAATAGTCACACTAAAACTGCATAGGGACCATGTAGTTACACCCCATTTGCCACGTGGAATGGGAGGAATACAAACGCCGTCAGGGTCTAAAACCTTACGAGCCAGCCAGGAGTCGAACCTAGAATCTTCTGATCCGTAGTCAGACGCGTTATCCATTGCGCCACTGGCCCGCGCGTTGTTATTGCTACTAGTAGTATTACTCCTTTTAATTGCTAATAATAACAACAACTTTTTTGCAGAATTCTCCCTGGGCAGTCTCTGCAGCGTGGTGGACAGCAGGAATTACTCCCATTTGAAAGTGCTGCGTCTGGATGGGAACGACATCAATAACGTGGACTGGACACCAGAGTTCGCACTTTGTCTACGTCTGGCCAGAGTCATTGACCTGTAATTTCATACATACACCAGCAGGGGAAGCCTTCAGCTCTTGCTTGCATCATCCTTGCTGTGGCCATACTGAGACGCGGAACACGTATTGAACAGAAGGCCAGTTAGGTCTATGTAAGGCATTTCGATGTGTAGCCAATAGCTACCTTTTCTCTGTGTTTTTTCCTATTTGGAAAACCTTTGGTTAGTTGATTATTTGAATCCTTCCTTAAAATACACCGAAGAAAAATTAAAGAAATGCCAAGTCGCTCTATATACCGAGTTAACGACTTATCTTTATGATAATGGAGTATGCATGTAGGGGTCCGGGTCTATGAATGAGCCATACCATGAGATTTAATTCTGAATTAACCTGAGGGAATTAGCTAAAACGAGTATAATGTCACTGTCTCTTTTAAACTTTATTTTCAAAACGAAAACATGCAAATGATTGCAGGAAAGTCCAAAATGAATGTTATGCTTATGCCTGTCTGTCAAAATTATGCTTTGTTTCATTTCATTGTTAGTGATTAGATGTCCTTTCCCTAATCTATGCTCACCAATTACACTCTTGTCCACTGGCAACATCTGTCTCTCTTATTGTAAATTTCATATATATTAATTTAATCTGTGATTACTGTATACAGTTATTGCAAAATGAAAGGTGTAGGTGCTGCATGCTTATAACGCGACGTACCAATGTCTCATCGTTGTAATGCGTTATTCATTTATGTACAAAAAGAAATAAAACAGATTTAACTTTTAAAGAGAACACTGCAATAACTATCCGCCATATAGCTGTTTATCAATCACTATGGCATACTCCACGCACAGAATGGATATCGGGGGTAACAATTAGGCGGTTGTTTCTTACACCGTGTGTTGGTAACCCAACCTCTTGCCCTGCCGTCCACCCGCAAAGAACAACACCGATGTATGGTGTCCTGGGGGGAAAATTTGTGCCTGGGCTGACAGTTTAAATATACTGAAAGCTAATTTGTGCGCAAACAATCAATCTTTTGAGCAATAATTGTCATTTTCAATTGAGTGTGTCTTGTTATGGAGCTGTAGATAGACCTATTCAGACCAGGAAAAACTCCATGCAGAAATAAGAATAGGCACGTGCCATCAACAACGGATCACTGCAAAGTCAATCTGGGGTCGTGTTTTAGAGGCGCTGCGAAAATTCTTAATAAAACGTGGATCTGCTGACATGCTAGTTAGTTCAGCGAATACCGACGGTCGTTCAGATTACGTTGAATCACAGCGAATCTGCCTTGCACGCGTAGCATTGGCAAACACGAAAAAATGACCTCAAGTCTGCGTTAGTGTTCAGTGGCATACTTTTCTTAATGGAAATACTTAAAAAATGATTACAACTCTCATTAAACATGTTTTCTGCATGACAATATGTGAAGGTATAACACGAAAGATGCATCCCTTCGACCTCAAAGCTCACGCGGAGGGCGCCGGGAAAACACGCACAGATGTGCAGCGATTTCTCAGTGCCACAGTCACGCTCACCACCAAAATGGGCAGGAAGGGATTATAAAGGATTTATCGTATATCTACCAGTTTTCATTCCCTGTGTTGCATTCTGGCTGAACTCCGCCTGAAGTGAAAGTGTGACTGGTGTCTTTTTTGGGTAAAAAAGTTCCTCTTGTCTCTGAGGTGGTATTTCACGATATGAATGGGATGACGTTGATCTTATTAACGGTCAAAAATTTTGTGTTCATTAAAAAGAGAAGAATTGACAGAAGTCGAAGTGTTTTGTATGCCTACTTTTTGCCTTTCCCGAGCGCAATTAAAAAGTTGACAACCAGTTGAGCACAATTTCTGCTTAATTATTCTCTATGCACCAATAGAGGGCGATGTTTCCCTATATTTAATGTACAAATTGATTTCGTCAGAGTCGGACACAGATCTGATTTTGTTTTAAACTAGATTAAAATTAAAGGTAATTTGAGTAAAGCTGTCCAAATTTCAGGCTTTTTTTAGAATTATTATATCATAATAATAATAACAACATTTGTTTATGGCAACACTTTAGGGAGCAAGCAGATAGACCTCTGGTTGGATTTTTTGTTGTTATTATGTCCCGTATGATAAAAACATCCCCCCACGCCGCATAATCAAGATGCTGCAAAATTGTTATGACCCGAGAGCGATTCTTCGCCTGTTGTGCATTTTTAATTTATAAGGACTATCCCTCGTATTCCATTTTACTATGGCTTCCAAATTACTATAAGGGTGTAGCAAATTAAATAATATAGGTTATATAAACACGGAGCCAAACTGATCCTTAAAAATACATCAAAAAAGCCTAAAAAAGTTTTTCAACCAAATGAAAGATATTTAAAGACACAGTGGGTGCTGATTCCCAACATGAGTCCAGTAATTCAAACATAATTAAACAGAACACACTCAAAATTAATGAACATTTTAACATAATATGTATATTTTTAAAGTTTTAAACTTATACATAAACAATTCACCAAAAACATAACACAAAAAAGACACCTTTACCAGATGTAGAGGTCTGTGATTCACTAGTCTAGCCTGTCTGTGTGACTGGTATTCATCATACACCAGCAGAATATATGGCTAATATGCCATATGTAATATGATTATTGTAATACTGAGCAGTCCTTAGGGAGACCATGTTACCTTAGATGTGATATGCTCTGCTATATGTGTCTTGTTTTCCTCCACATGAGTCTAGTGCAGTGTGGCAGGCCAAAAAAAAAAAGTGAAAAATGGGTTAATCTGGCCTTTCCTGTTGTGACAAAACATTGACTCAGTCCTCATTGGCTGACAGGGTGAACTGGGAGGGTGGAGCATCAGGAATTACAGGTTTTCTCTTTCTATGAACAGCGTAGCAGCTCTGACGTAGCAGTCCTTCAACAACAGGGCTAAACAGCAGTGTGTTTTTCCCCCTCTCCCTTCTCTGTAATGAGGCGACACGGTACTGCCGAAAGCGCAGATGTGGTCATGTGACCTGATAAATACTCTGGGATTTTCTGTGGGCATGCTCCATTGTGCTTACTGCCCCCCTTCCCCCCTCACTCTCCATCACTCCCTCTCCTTTCCATCCGTCTCTCCAGGAAAAGATGCTTGTTGCCGTGCAGCCTCCCTCCCTACACTGCCGTCACTGTGGTGCTGATGCGGTTGCCGGGCAGGCTGTCATAACAGTCCCTTGTTGCCAGTCTGTGCATCGCGAAAGGCAGTGTGCGTTCTGCTCTCTTGTGCGCCTGCTCTCCTTCCCCGATCCCTCTCCCAGGGAAAGGGAATTTCACTCTGTTTGTCTGCGCTATTGCTGAGGAAGCTGTAGCTGGAGGAGAAGACTCTGAGGAAGCCAGAGCCGGAGAAGACTCCGAGGAAGCTATACCTGGACGAGGAAACTCAGAGAAAGCTAGAGACAGAGAAGGAGACAGCAGGTGGCAGGTAAGGGGCAGTCTGTGGATTAGGTTGCAGCGCCAGCCCTACACTAATGAATGAGCACTGCGTCTGGTGGCTTTGTGCCTGTGTGAGGGCAACAGAGCAAACCATGCAAATGTTTAGTACCTTTTTTTTTTGAATGCGCATAGGACTATACTACATGTGTATGTGTTTTCAGGTATGGACACGTGAATGGAAGTGCAGAGTCCGTAGTGTGTGTGTGTGTGTGTGTGCGTGTGTGCGTGCGTGCGTGCGCGCGCGTGCGTGTGTGTGTAGGTTTGATAAAGAGAGGGACGTAATTATGTGCTGCGCTGAGCTGCCGTGTGTGTTTGTGCATTTAAAAGGGGAGACGTCTGCAGTGGCGCTGCTGGCTGAGGGAGAGGAGGAGAGGGACGGAGTGTGACAGAGAGACACAGAGTCAGGTCCAGCTCGGCAGCGAGTGATGTAGGCAGCTCTGTGTGTGTGTGTGTGTGTGTGTGTGTCATAGCTAACCTGCAAGCCTGTTCCGCAGATGTACGCTAGATTCTGACTCCTCGCACTGACTCTGAGCCCTCGCTGGCCGTGACTCTTTGCTCAGTCTGATTCAGACCTCTCTCTGACTCTGGCTGTGCCTCAGTCCCTGCACACAGGAATATGCTGGTACCCTGAGAATCCGTATTGACTTCAATTGGCATCCGGTTTTCTGTTAAGCTTGTTGAATGGATTTTTCTCTGAAATCTATGCTGGGGCAGTAGTGTGTGTGTGTGTGTGTCTGTGTGTATGTGTGTGTTTGTGCGTGTGTGTGTGTGTGTATGTATGTGTGTGTGTGTGTGTGCATGTGTGTGTGTGTGTGTGTGTATGTGTGTGTGTGTGTGTGTGTGTGTGTATCTGTGTGTCTGTGTGCGTGTGGTTGTGTGTGTGTTTGCGCCACATCATAAGCGAAAGCACGATTCCCCTGTAGCGGATGCGCTTTTGCTGAAAGCTCTGAGGGGACTGGCGGTGCTGGTATGAATGATGGAGCACTCTGCAGTGGCACACGCGCGTTATGGGGAGTCACAGTGTGGGTGAGACGGAAGGATCCGCCACAGACGCTGCACTCATAAAAACCCTCACAGCCTCGTCTGTCAGCCGTCGCAGCCCACACCTCACGCAGAGCATCTGTTTGCATAGTCCCCTCTCCGCACGCTTCCCAGCTCCTGCCCTCCGATTGGGCAGAGGGGAGCCATTGAGTCGCAGCCTGCGTTCTGATTGGACGGCGTGTGCACAGCTGGGATGCGCAGACAGCGGTGTTTTTGTTGACGAGCAGAATGTGTCTGGGGTGTAGCCAGTGCGGCGCGCGAGGGCTGGTGCTCCCCAGGGCATGCTGGGAATGGAAGGAGGGAGACGATGGTGGAGTTTTGAAAAGGAGACGGGGAGAGGGTGACAGTTGGAGGGAGATGGGAGGGAGAGCGTGGAGGCACATTTCGGGCTGCAGGTTTATTTCAGCCTTTCTCCCTCCCTCTCTCTGTCCCTCTCTCTCCCTCTTTCTCTCTGCCTCTCTCTCTCTTTTTTTTTTCTATCTCCCTCTCTCCCTCCTGCTCTCTCTCCATCTAACAAGCTTTAAACAATCTTTATTGGCACACAGACTAACCATATTGCCAAAGCAATTTTCACATAAATATGCAAACAAAACAGCAATTAACCTAAAAATATGCACACACATATTTTTCTCCATCTTTCCGTCTCTCATCCTCTTTCTCTCCCTCTCTCTCCCTGTCCGTCTCTCTCTCCCTCTCTCTCTCCTTACTCCCAGCTGTCACTTCACTGCCAAATCCCTCTGCATATGGAGTGAGATCCGGCAAAAACACAGCACTTACAGGTTGCTGCTAACCTTCTGCTTATGCTGCTGCAGAAGCGCTGGGCTGCAGAACACAGTGGCGACCTTCACTGTGGCTACTGTGGAGGTGGGGAACGCTGGCCAGAATGAGCCCCATCTTTCTGAAATCAATCCGTCAGACCCCTCCCTTTGTTCTGAAATCCCTTCCTCTGACTCCTCCCTGTTTTATAATCAGAGCAGAAAAGAACTCAAGTTCTCAAACCACTCACTTAGATCACTGAAGCCTCTCTCTGTTAATGTGAAATAACAATAACAGCAGTATATGAGAGCTTTGTCTGGCAGGCTGACAGGCTAATCATAACTGTCATTACCGCCACCCTCAGTGGGCGGGGTGAGGGTTATACGATCGCTAGTGTGTGTCTGTCTCTTCGTGAGCAGTGTAACTCAACTCAGGATCAGGGCAGAATTTGCTGGATTTTAGGGCTGTAGGGGCAGCCGGTCGGGGTGGTGGAGGCACGCATTTGACTGCACGCCTGTCCCATTTCTGCTGTGTGTGTACCTCGCCCATTGTGTCATGCATGAGACTCTGTGATGCTTCGACAGCCAGCGATGCCTGCCTGCTACTGCAGGCCGAGAACAGATTCAGAACAGCCCCTGCTGTCCAAGGAGTTTTCAGCTCTCATACACAACAGCCTGACCCTCGGTCCTGAATCCCTTACTTGTGCACAGTAACCTGGCCTTCGGTTTCTTACTCTCTGGCTTATATACAATAACTTGGCCTTCCCCTGCAGAGATAGGTGGTGGATAGTTTTAGACATCCCAGGAGAGAATTGTGCAGTTTGACCTTTAAGCCCTCTGCTTCTCAGGATAGCCGATGGCTATATTCACTGAAATAAGGACCTTCTCCATCTAACTACTCACCTTTGCTGCTGATGAAACCACGGTCCCACTCCCACCTCCACATGGCTGCTGTGCAGAATGTTCTGTACCGCTTCCTGCTAGCTGGTGATGTAATTACTGAAGGCCTCTGAAAGCTGGACTGTACTGATGTTCAAGGCTTTTTACCTCTTTGCTCATTCAAAAGCAACAGAGCCAGACATGCCTGTCTAGCTAAAGAGAGGAAACCGGAAACCTGTAGAATACAGAACAAAATCAAGCACGGTAAACAACAACTCAACAGTCATTGTTTACAAGTCTGTCTTGTGTGAACACACAGTACATCCCTCTGTCTTTCAGCACACTGTGCCTAGGCATAATCAAAGGGACCCAGACTGAATGAATCTATCTACAGAGCGAGATTATCTTCAACATGAATTTGCCCAGATCAGGTCTCATTGTCGCTGAAGAACATTTAGACCCAGTAAATTCTCTTCTGCAATCGGCAGGAATCCCCTGGAAGTGCAGAACCAAAGAAAAGCCGTGTGTGAGCCTGGTTGGCTAACAGAGTTGGAACTCATCCCACACCCGGTGGAGTGAGGCAACTTGCATGAGGTCACCCCCTGGACTTGTTGGATTGCACTTATACCCACAATCCATTTCTTCGATTCTGAGTGCTAAGCAAGAAAAGCCAATGGGCACCTTTTTGATTCCCCAGCTGTGACCCAACACAGCACTGAACCCACAACTTTCTGGTATAAGGGGGAGAACACTACATCCATTCTAAGATGCCGATGTATATGAAGCACTGGGCATTAAGGGGTTAACTTCCATAGCTTTCACCTTGTTGTGAACAGGTCCACCAACACAGGAGCCCTCGGGGTCTCCATGACAACATCAGCAGCAACCTCTGTGATATCCCAAGATGGGGACTAGCGCAGAGAGAGAGAGGGGAGATCAATGTTTTTTTTTTTGTTTTAATGGAAATGTGTGTGCCTTGGCAATATTTACTCTGTTTTATTTCATGGCAATAAGGCTTTTGATTTTGAACTTGAGAGAGAGAGAAACCAAGAAGCAGAGAGCGAGAGAGAGAGAGAGAGAGAGAGAGAGAGAGAGAGAGAGAGAGACGTAGACAGAGTAAAAGAGGCAGAGGAGGAGGGAGAGAAGCGAGGAGGAGTGTGGGGGTTGAGCTGTTTGTCCGCATTGTTTGAGCAGGGCCTCCTGATGTCCTTGGACGGGACGCTGATCACAGGTCCCAGATAAACAAAAACACATCAGCATGTGGGCCGTGTGGCGGGGGAGGCCAGATTGCCGTCTCCCTGGGCCAGGAAGTAGAGCAGGTGGCAGGGGGAGGAGGCGTGCCAAAGAGCGGAGGTTCACTTAACCCCTCCCACCCCGCCATCGGAGGAGCGTCTGAGAGCGTGTCCTCCTAGCCTGAGCGACGCCCTGTCCTCCTGGGCCGGACAAAGCCCTGTCCTCTTTCTGGGTCTGGGTCATACTCTGAGAGGCCCAGCTCCCCCCACACCCCCTCCCCCTCCTCGATTTCTGTTGTGTCTCATAACCAGGTCCAGGAGAGGTCCTGAGTGATCTTATTGCAGCAAAACATGTGGTATCTTTTCAGAGATGGAAATGAAGGGAAAGTCCAGTCAGGATTAACCCAGAGGCTGCTGGGATGCATGTTCGAACACACCCTGCTGTGATTCACTTGATTGATCTGAAGGATGTGATTGGTGGGATTGATTAGATTTGCACCCAACCATCCCTTCTTTCCACCAGCTTACAGCAAATATGTGTGTGTGTATGTACAGTGCTGTGTGTGTGTGTGTGTGTGTATGTGTGTATGTGTGCAGTGCTGTGTGTGTGTGTGTGTGTGTGTGTGTGTGTGTGTGTGTGTGTGTGTGTGTGCACGCATGCGTGTGTGTGTATATGTGTGTGCAGTGCTGTATGAGGGTGTGTGTGTTTGTGTGTATGTGTGTATTTGTGCGCAGTGCTGTATGAAGGTGTGTGTGTGTGTGTGCGCATGTGTGTGTTTGTGTGTGTGTTTGTGTTTGTGCGTGTGTGTGTGTGTGTGTGTTTAGGGCCTGCCCCACATCACTCCTGTGTAATTAAATCAGTAAATCAGGGCGGGGTTGACAGCAGTGACATCATGTGCAAGAGCTGGAGGGAGATGCTGCTGCTTCCTGAACCGGCCTTGAACCCAGAGCCCCTCTCCCTCTCACACTCCTACACAGCACTGACTGCTCCCTGCCAAGCACACAAAACACGTTCACCTCCTACAAGGCATCATCGAATGGACCCTTAAGATGCCACTGCAAGGTTTACGGCAGAAATTAACAGTGTGATAAACGTGCTGTGGTCATCTCATTAGCGTCATGGTTACAGTGTCCCACGGCTGCAGATGAAGAGTCTTGTAATTCGAACTGAGTAGTTAAAGAGATGGAAACAGTGAGCAATTACAAATGGCTGACAAATTTGTTGAAGGAACCCTCATGATTAGTGTACCGTCTTAGATTATATACTGTAGGTGATCATGCGCACCACATGCACACCGTGAGTTTTAGGCAATGGACAGTGTTTGCTTTATATTTAGTAAACACATATAGGTGAACATATAGTTCATTTATTAATATTTTTTTTTTTTATGCATATAACGATCTGTATACAGACCACCAAAAGGACAAAAAAAATAGTCATACTTTTGCATTCGCACGTCACACTTTCCTGAGCGCACAAAAATCTATCACATGAACATGCATGTGACAGTTTCTGGTGCTCACGCAAAAGGCTCCCGTGTGCACGTGAAGTGTGTCTATATTTTTCTCACCAGCTCTCTTTCGGGACTCTGTAGTTGTGTCATCAGAGACCAAACACAATTTCAATGAGATCTGAGTGATGCACCGTGTGACCCCATTTCAAAAGACACCGAGAAGCAGTGCACTGGCTTTTCAAACGGCTGGAATATTTTCAAACACAGGCACTGTTCTCAACCATTGCACTGGTCCGCGTGACGGTATTAAACCCAGATGACATCGAGATTTAATCCGTCTGTCTCCAAAAGGCTCGTTCCCTCTCGTAAAAGCATGCCCTGAGTGGAGCTCAAAGTGACCTTGGAGTTCACCTCTGATCTACTACAAGATACTAAACCCTGGTTCTGCCCTCAGATTAAAAACAACAGCCTCTCTGTTGTTGTCTGTTTGGTGCCACACATCCAGAAAACACATGTATTGTCTCTGGGAGATTAGGATTATGTGCCCGTTTTTTCTTATCAATATCACAGATGCATGACGTTTATGTGTGTCATTGACATCACTCTTTGAATAATCCTGTTTCAGTCATTTCTGCTTCCAAACTGTTTCACCCCTGACCCCATGTATCTGAGCTCATGTACACAGATTATGTTGCTGAAATGGCATGTACTCTAACCCTTTCCTGTGTTTTCTCTGCTATAGTCCAGCTGCTGAACAGCAAAGGCAGTCTCAGGTGTTGAAGGGCCTGTGGCTAGGTTGGCTTCGCTTAATTTGATACAGTTGATGTAACTCTCTGGTGCTGTTAACATCACCCACAGAACCATGCAGGGGCTTTTGCAATTGTCTAAGATCCTGCTCTCATCAAAGGTTTCTCTGAATGGTTTTTGATCTCTGGCTCCCACATTTCCTCATTTTCTCTCAGTCATGTGACTTGGGTAGAGGAATTATCCCTCGCCAGTGCTGCAGTGGTTGCCTGTCAAAATGAAGAACAATAATGTAATCATTCAAACACGCGTTGGGCTGAAGCTTAGTTGAAGCTTGGTTAAAGCTCATTGGAAGCTCAACTGAAGCTCGACTGAAGCTCGGTTGAAGCTCGGCTGAAGCTAGACTGAGGGGTGAGCGTGTGGTAATCCTCATTCACGGTGCGATCAGGGCTGACTTCACTTTGCCTGTGAAACCAAAGTACTGTTTTTCAGGAAGAGACAGATGATGTTAAAAGCTTTGAAATTTTCTGGCGGCATTAAGAGAAGGAGGTGGAGATTTTGGGGAAGGGGTGAGAGGTCATGGATTCTGAGAGTAAAGCCAAGCTCTGGCTAATGCATCCACTGGGTACATCAGGAGAGATGTGTACATTAGCACCAATCCCCATAACCTCTTTTACCAGTACCTAACCCCCCCGCTTCCTTTTATATAGACTAATCCTAATCCTCATCATGTACAGGAGCGGGCTAAGCCATGTGGCTGGGGAGGGGGGGCTAATCCACTGAGGAAACCCTCTATATGAACATAACAGAGAGGTGGGCTCCTGTTTGATTATTGAGGGTTCCTGCATTGTTAATCCCCTGTGACTGCAAAAGGAGCATGCTGGGCAAGGAGGAGTGATGACTGTTACACACATCTGAAGAACACAGTCCGTCAGCATGGCCAGCTATAGTTTTATTGATTTATACTGGAAAACATACTCTTGTGCCAATCACTCATGCTTTATGGTGTCTAGCGTTCGCTTGGTTACCCCCTGAAATGTAGTATGAAGCCACAAATCAGCTTGGTACAGACCAGACTGCGGAAAATTATTGGCAGAACTGCACACACTGCATGGTGAATGACATGTCTCCACCAAACTTACTATGTCACAATCATTTACATTTACATTTGCATTTGTTCATTTGGCAGACAATCAGGCATGCAATCAGGCATGCAATGTGCGTAAGTCTGTCAATATTAAAGAGCCCACTTAAGAAACAAATTATGTTGGGTGAATTTGGTTGGGTGAATATGAGGTTGTTCAGCTTCTCACTGAGGGCAGCAAAAGCCATACCAGAAACTTACCACAATTACCACAATATGAATGTGAAATCAGTTACATGATAGTTTAAGTTGTCCATTTTCATGTGGTATTATGTTTTATGATATGTGCAAACACTATAGATGTACCTTTTAAGATTAATACTGTGACACAGAAGAGTTAAACACTTCACTGACAGAATAAGAGGAGACAGAATTGCGGGTTGTATCTGCTGAGAAGGGGGGAGAGAGGAATAGTCATGAGTCATTTCTGCTGGGAGGCCAGGTGAGCAAGGTGTGGCAGGCCTGAGAGCTGGGTGTCTGCCCGGGGGGCATACCTTTCCCGTAACGTTTCTCAGGTGACCTCGGCATGTTTTCCCTTTGAAGGGGAAAAACACGGCTCGCTCTGAGAGACTCACTCGATTCGGGGCCAGGGTCACGCGGTGCAGACGCTGGCTGGAGACAGAGGTTCCCGAGGGTCGGGACACGCGCGGATAGAATCGCACGTGTCGCGTGTTTGGCGGGGCCCAGCGCCGGCTCCATCACCGCCGCGGCGCGTCTGGCTCCGATTAATTACCCGATCCCTCAGCCTCGGAGTCTAAACTTTATCAAGTGTGGCCTCGGAGCTGTGGGGCTTCCTGTTATCATTCAAGCCGGGATGACTGCAGCGTGACTCAGTCCAGTCCTGTTTCTGCAGAGACCCGTTTGGGCTTTCCCTCGTTATTACAGCGTGCCCGGAGGGGGACGGTGGGGAGGCGCTTTGCGAGGAATTGCTGATTTGTTTTTCTGCTGCAGATTGTTAACTCTATTTTTGTTATTATTTTGAAAGATGACAAAGACGCGGCACAGACACCACAGAGGTCAGGCGTCTCCGAAAGTCTGCTCACCATCCCAAACAGCAATGCCTTTTTTTAGCTAGCACAGACTTGTTGGTGAGCAAGCTTCATTTCCCAGAATGCATGGGAATGTTTCGGCAGACACACCGGCTCTCTGAAATGGCTCTCAAAATTGTTGTATTTGAATTGCACTGTGTATGTGAAAGAACCATTATCTTTCAAAATGTTGGCTTGCCCTGCAGAAGTACTGCTCTCTGATTGGTCACTGCTGTCTCAGAGACCCTCTGTGTCGCTGTGTATGGCATATCTGAGCACCCAGCAACAGAGAGCTTCTTACCTCTCACTGAAGAATTGACCTGTTGAACAGAGACACAGTTCACTTGGATACTGAGTGGGCTCATATATGACTGCAGTGCAGTTGTGGTACAGGTTGTGATCGTAGCTATTTGATTATACATTTTTAACTAACTAATTAGCTATTTGTGAACCACTTCTGTGCACAGACCATGTTGAGTTTTTATTAATTCATTTGCACATGGCAAAAGAAATATACACAAAAAATGATAGAATAAGTGGAGGTCCGTGAGGGGTTTACAGGACTTCACTAACCTTAGCAAATTAAACAGTGTTACTGTTAACAGTAGTGCACTGTGTAAGTGTACAGTAGGAAAAGGAGGAATGAGCCGTGATTTATTATGAAACATACGGCTGATTTAAGGCTGGGTCCTTGAGATGAGGTGTGTAAGTTCACGGGGAGGTGACTGAGCCTATTCCATAGGCCGGCTCTCTGCTGGCTGGAGAGGAGCCTCTGAGGGAGGCCTGGGCAGCTGGATATGGGAGATACTATTAATCAACCTGCCTGTCTGAGAGCGGACCCCCACGTTGGTCTAACCCGACCCACACCGACTCCACAGCGGTTTTGGAGTTTCAGGGCTCGACGGCACCCCAGGGAGACCCAGCTTGAATGTTCCTGTGCTCGAGGATTCTGGGATATCCTGCGTGCTCCACAGGCCTGTCTGACTCCGTTCCATTCTGTAAGGTTACTGTAAGGTCAGCACCAGGCCTTCCACAATCCCCCCCACTGGCTCAGGGGAATGCTGTTTGGGGACCGATTACTTTAAGTGACAGTGACTAAAGGGCATCTGCTCTCTCCCTGAGTCGTTTTTCCTGTGTGTTCAGCAGTGGCAATGTGGGTTTTGAGTTAGGCTTGCAATCAGGGGGTCACAGGTTCAATCCCCAGTTAAGCTGCTCTGAAAAAATAGATCATAGGTGCATACTGAAAGCACTGTGATGCAAATAATTTGGGCTAGCCCTCCCTTGCCCTGTAGTACACAGTCATCACCCCACCCCCAGAAAGGCCACCACTTTCTCCGCCTGCATGCATATTTCATTTAGGGGCTTCAGAGCTACAGCTCAGTCTAATCATTTGAGAATATGACAGTTTGACCATCTGCATAATCCGACTGATGTGAATGGGAATTGCCTTTGTTGTCAGGGGTGAAAGACAAGGTCATCCAATCGTTTGTGCCTTTTAAATGTTAGTGGCCAAAAGAGAGACATGCAGCTGGGATGGGCCATATCACTGGGCTTTATGGCCTGCATCTCAGAACTTTACTGAGGGGCATTAGCAAATTGGGGCATTAAAATGTCAGTTAACTTAAAAGAAAGGCTGACAGTTCTTTAAGTGCTTTTAACTTTTATCCTGCTCATATAAAGAGTGTGTGTTCGTGTGTGACTGTCTAGTTATTTTTCTATGAACTAATAAAGTACATATTTTTGATAAATGTCAGTGCCTACAGCAAAGCAGCATTGATTGGCAGTTTAAAGCTGATTTCTGTAATCCTATAGGTATGTATGGATAACATCAAAAACTGTAACTGATGTAAGTCGCTCTGGATAAGAGCATCTGCTAAATGCCAGTAATGTAATGAAATGTGTACACATGAGTGTGTTTGTGTGTGCATGTGCTTACACGTGTGTGTGTGTGTGTGTGTGTGTGTGTGTGTGTGTGTATGTATAAATATGGCTGTACCAACTTAAATATTGTAGCACTACAAATGATTGTTTATTGCACTTCTTGACCAGTACCAACTTCACTTGAATTAAACTGCAGTAAAGTGAGTTTTGGCTGTGGTATTCTGCAGTAGGTTGCTGAACTCAGTTCTTAACAGCCTACATAAAGTGCTATTACTGAGTTTAACACGTTTCATTATGTAAGCAGATGTAGGGTCTTGAATTTCACACACTGTGTTTTGCTTTCCCACACTACAATAGAAACAGACCTCAGAAATGATAGTTTATCACTTAAGAGACTGTGTGCTCTTCCTGGCCCGGTGAAAGAGTTCTGAGTCCCATATACTTTTAAAAAAGAAAGCGTGACATCTTGGTTACCACACACACAGTGCTGTATGTGAATCCTTCATATCCTCTTTAAAAATGCTCGACAGTCAGACAAGATGTATTGGGGGTAATGGTGATAGCCAGATCAGTGATAAAAATGAGCATAACTATCATTTTTCATAGTTGCTGCCTGATGCAGTAAAAAAAACTAAGCAAATAAATACTGATCATGTACTCCCAAGTGGCTACCGGCAAAACAGCAACATTTCAAACCAGTCCTTGGTTTGCTCTGTGGTTTGTGCTTTACAAGCTGTGGAAAGCAGGACTGAGAGGATGTGCTTGTTGTTTCAGAGCAGAAAGATGTTGGCCTTGCACACTGATGTGTGGCGTTTCGCTGTGACCCAGCATGTTTTCACCACACTGGCTGAATCACCACACAGTGTTTGCACTTCATTATGAAAGCTGACATCAGTGCGGATGCCTCTCTCATCGCCCTGTCTCACAGCTCGGAGATATACACTGTCGCTCAGTTAACAACTGAAGGATCTGAGAAAAGCCACGGTTCCTCATCTGGGGCTGTCATGACCCCCCCAGTGAGGCCTGTTTAAAGGTGAGATAGACTGGTATCCATGTTATGCCTGTAAGGGACTGCTGCAGTCAGATATAGCCAATGCACAGGCTGTCAGCGTTCTGGGCAAGCCGGGTAACATACAGAGGGATTGAGCACACAGCAACAGAAGCTGATTCATTGCGCGTTTTATTACGATTATATAAAAATCAAGGATACACACATACAAACACGGGCACACAAGCACACACACGCACGCACACACGCACACACACGCACGCACACACACACACACACACACACACACACACACACGGGCACACAAGCACACACACGCACGCACACACGCACACACACACACACACACACAGAAATCACGGTCTGGCAGCTGTAATGTCAGTCTTCTCTTTCCTGAGGGAAAAGCCCCTGTGTCATTGAGTGTGGCCGTTTTACTGTGGGAAGATCCAGCTCTCCAGGCTTTCTTTCTCTGCAGAAAGGCCATTCTGCACATGGGGCTCCTCACATGTCCCCATTTTGCATTATGCCAACCCCGTCCCCCACCCTCCAGGTTAGAGGGAGTGGTGCAACTTTCCAACTTGTGTTGTGGATGGACTCGGACTTGGTGGATCTGTGTGTTTTGAGTACAACAGTGCATGAATTGGAGGGCATGTGGGGAGGATGCTTCTGCTGTTGCAGTGCAAAGCTGTACTGTAGCGAGGAGGAGAAGGGAGCTATGGCAATCAGCCGCGGAGGGTGGGGCGTGCCTGTTTTGGAAAACTCCGAACCCTCTGGTAAAAAAAACCCCATGCTTCGCTCTGGAGCATGGGCTTGCACAGTGTCGCCCCCTTGAGGCTGAGAGAGGGGGCGCGTGGGGTTTGTGGTCCCTGGAGGGACGAGGGCGGAGGGAGTGGGCCTCAGTCCTGGCCCTGTATCCCGAGGGAGAGGCTGTTTACCACGCTTCACTCCCTGTGCTAAGAATAGAGAGGGAACCGTCTGAGGCCAGCCTCTCTGGGAAGCAGGGCCGCTCCGAAAAGCCGTCCCGGAGCGACGTCTATCCGCTGTGTCACTTGGGTCACTGCTATGCCCCCCTCCCCCACATGGCCTCCCCGCCACAGAGAACCGGCAGCCAATTACGCCAGGACATGGATATATAAAAGAGGAATATGGAGAAAAAAGAAAAGCCTTTTTTTGTGCCCTGATGTTGAGGTTTTGGTTGCTATTTTCTTCCCTGGTTGCTCTCAAGAGAGAGAAGAAAAGGCAGAGAGGGAGAGAGGAAGAGAGGGAGAGAATACTTGCTTTCCCAAAATGTTGTTTATCTCAGAGGACACCATGTTGTTCACTAAAAGCCTGATGGCCCTGATGGGGCTCTTGAGAGAAGACATCGCATCGGTTCACAAGCTCATACAGTCTGTGTCCCAGATTCAATCTAACTGTGGCTTTCAGTCTAAGTCACACTAAAAGTGTTATGTTTTCGTCATACTGTACTCCACCACATGTCTGTCAGTTGCCTCCATTAAAAACATTGAGAAAAAAAATAGCCACTGAAAACTAAGGCCAGTGAATGGTTTGAGTGAATTTGACTCTAGGGCATTACTTGCATCCACCTTCCCCTGGATTCAGTCAAACTTTTGTCTTCAACTTTATTCAACGATTAAATAAAAGTGCAACTTTTTAAAAATCCAAACACATGTTTTCTAAAAAAAAAACTGGGTAAGAACTTCTCACCAAACCGTGTTTGCAGAGAAGAAAGACAGTAAAACGTTAGTATTAGCATTCATGCAGATTAGGATGGCACAGTATAATACTTGTATTTAACTGTGAATCATCGTTTAGGTTGAATGCGGGTTGATTTCGGGGCATTGTGTCCCTGACACCCGTTTTGTGTTTCGATTGAGCTGGTGTGTGCCAGGACAGCTGAGTCCCGCCCGGTAGCATGGGCGTGTCCCTCCTGGCAGTGCCCCGCCGCAGAGGTCATTTCCTGTGACAGAATCTGGGTGGCAGGCCGGAGCTCTTCTGATCCGGTCTCTTATTACCATGGCGATCAGCCCAGGGCCACGCCCTTCGGCCCTCAGCTAACAGACCTCTTTGGAAGGTTGAGAAAAAAAAAGAGGCCACGTGAGATATTTATTTGTTATCATTAGTATCTCTGCGCTGGAACTGATTGACCCTTAATCACCTGTGGCAGAACATCTGATCTCAGGGATAAAGTGTTACATGTGCTGTCAGATATGCAGCCAGCTGTGTCACCCCGAGACACCCCTAGACATTGGAGGAAAGAGTGGGGCTCCAGAGCAGCGATCTGATTGGAGAGCTGGTTGAGGAGATCGTTTTCACAATGCATTGCGTTTACCTGCTGCTCTGTGTTTTTAATTTGAAGCGTGACGCCTGGACAATGGAAGCTGTATGCATATAGATTTGAAGGATTAACTCCTTGTGCTGGTCCCATATCAGAGAAGAATACCTAAGTACATAATCTGCCTCTAAGCTATTTATTATTTTCCCTTCTCCTTCCTCTGGAGATTTGTTTAATCTGTGTTACCTTTGGACCAGAACTGGCAACTCTACCTGACATGTGCTCACTACTGCTGCCAAAATATTTAAAACTCTGTTCTCCGTACTCAGACAAATTGTGGATTCAGTGACCGTTTTATTCATGGGGTGACATTAATATTATTATTTTTACCTCTGGAACAACATTCAGCCGAAGTTAAAAAGCACTATTAATGGGTTTGATCTCAGGTTGAAAAAATAAATAAATAAAAAACCTGCTGGTGGTTACGTACTGCAAGAACAATGTGGTTTTGATAAATCTGTCATGACTTGTCTGCCTGGAAGAGCGATTTGTGATCTTAAAAAGGTTTCTGCAGGCTAATTCCTCTTCAAAGAGCTGCCTGTAGAGGTTTCTGTTTCCAGCTTAGCTGCGTTTGCAGCCTTTTGTCAAGGCTGAACCTCATCGAGCTGCTCTTGTAGATTTTGCAAGTGCATCAACACAAGGGCCACACTGTCTGATAGCAATCTTCAATACATCTGCATCTGGGAAGATAAATACACAGACTGAGGCATGCATACCTGGAGATATTTTCTTTTGTGGGTCTTTTGTGCAGAGCTTTCTTAGGCGGCTGTATCTCTGCTGGCTTCCCTCCTGCTGCCAAACAGCCTGAAAGTCTTTGATTTTTAAACGGAGGGAGTGGTGCATGGTGGGATTTTGTGACCCAGGTCAGGCTTGTTGTCATCCAGAATCAACACTCCTCTCCACACCCCTAACCAGCAGCTCTCGCATTCTTTTCCCTGCAGTTAGGGAACTGGGCTTGTTACCAGGTGAAGTACAGCTCCTTACCCTCAACGAAGGGCCTTAACCTTAACCTTAACCTAGTTGCTCCATCAAACATCCAGCTGCATAAATGGATAATATTTTAAATAGAATGTGATTAAGTGGGGAATCCTGAAATGCTCTTTGTTTTCCAAACTCTGTTTTTGGCTCCACATTGTGAGAGGGGTCGAGTGAGATTTAATCGTGCCACGAATTTGGACCTCTTTTCCTCTGGGTCACTTTCTGGAATGCCACTTTGTGACACGGTGTAGTGTAGGAAAGCATGTGTCACATAAAGAGAGATTCCATTGCCTGTCTGTCATGGCAGCTCCGCCCTCTCTTTCTTTATGACACCACTTGCCACATCTGTGAAGTATAACAGCAGCCCTCAGTCTCTGTGAGGAGGGATCAGCTAGGAGGTTTCTCCCCCAGGTCTCAAATGTTGCCACATAGTTTCTGTTTGATGAAATGGCACAGGGGAGACCTGCATGAAAGGAAACATGGAGGTATAGAGAGAGAGAGACAGGTAAATGTGAATGTTTCCTCCACACAGACATGTTGTGTCGGCTGGATTTTTTTTTTAGCTTTTTTTGAGTGTTGGCGAACATGCCCTGTCATGTAGGCTCCTGATGCACTGCTGGACCAGGTGGGAGATGACATAAGTGAACGGGGGAAGATCTAATCTGGTGTGCTAGAGAGAGAGAGAGACAGGGGCGGGGTTGGAGGGGGATGAACCTGTACAACCTGTAATTATAGCTTCCCTTCACCACAGGCATGCCGTTAATTAAACGCAAAGGGATGATGGGTAATCTCTCACACACGCTTGACACCCCAAGGCTGGATAACCCGAGACAGCCCAGGGATGGGACGGCAGGGAAAATATGGGAGCCATTTAGAGACGGTCCCTTGGAGGACAGCAGCAGAGCAGTACTGCATGTACCCCTGACTGCAGGGAAAACACAATGGCAAATTGGAGACAGTCCCTTGGAAGACGGCAGCAGAGCAGTACTGCATGTACCCCTGGCGGCAGAGATAAGACAATGGCCGTTTAGAGACGGTCCCTTGGAAGACATCAGTGGAGCCGTGCTGCGTGTGCCCCTGTCAGAACCATATCACACTGTGTTCCTGCTCCTGTTTGTGTTTCTGAGTCTGCCGAGACTTTACCTATCACACTCCTCAAGGATCCAAAGAACTCAGGCTGGCTTTATCAGCATGGAAACAGCTCTTTAATGCTGCCATCTCAAAGAAACCCTCCCTCCCTCCCTCCCTCTCCTGGCTCCCTCTAACAGACTGAAATGCCATAGCATAAATGAGAAGGAATAAAAAACAAACAAAAAGCTTATAATAAACAACATATTATAAACAAAAAATAAATATTGATAGCTGGAAATGAAGAAGCAGTAGAAAAAACGAATCTTCAGAAAAGAAAAATATAACAATCCCTTCCCTCAAAATATTAAATACATGTGTGTGGCTCTCAGCAACACATTCTCTTCCACATCATTTTGGTTTAGTCTTTTGCAGGCAAGTGGTGGAGGTGGTAGGCAGGTCATTCATTTTCAGCAGACTAATAATGCTACTCAAAAAGACATGACTCATAACTATTTGTCATAGTTTTATAGGAAGCTAGGTAAAATTTAATCAACTGTTTACATGACACAGAATAATTTTCGAACTTTTTTTCTGAAATGTCTCTGTCTTTATAAATATTTATTTGATAATTACCATGTCTTTTAGTTAATCTGCAGGTCCACAATAGTAAGGTCAGAGACATTCATTACCATGTCTATAGACTGAACGCAGTGTTCAGATATCAGAAATCAGACTCTGAGCAAAGCCAGGTGTCTAATGATTGGGTACCTCTTCATTACAGGAACGAAGAGTTGGCATTGCACAGTTAAAACCCACTGTGGTAATCAAAGCTGGGTTTTGGGCTACAGCTGTGCTGTTAGCAAGAATGTGGTTCAATAACGTACAGTGGTGGTAATTATATGTGGCACTGGAAGAGGGAAGGAGTTTGTGAGAAAGAAAAAGAGAGAGGGAGAGAGAGTGGCTGAATACAACCTGAGGTTTCAGGTTTCCTGTAAGTAGGCTGCCAGTGTTCTATTCTTCTGCTCTCCCCCTCCCTCTCTCTCTCTCTCTTTCCCTCCCTCTCTCTCTCTCTCGCTCTCGCCCCCTCTCTGTCCCACACATACACACATGCACGCTCGCTCACTCATTCACTCATTCAAGTTGAACCACGCTGTGGGATGATACAGGAGACAACAGGAAGAGAAATTAAAGCAGTGAGGGCTTTGAAGAAACAGACACCGGCCGACGAAGACAGGAAGGTACAGTACTCTCATTTTTAAAAACCTCAGCCAGGGGGACAGGGAAAGAAAAGGCAGAATATCTGATTTCCTTTGTTATTTTCTCCGCTGCCCACACTGAGGAGTGGGCCGGTAGTCTCATCTTTCTCCCAGAGCGGGGCTGCGTTTGGGTAGAGCACTGATGTCATTGAGGGATTGAGAGAGGATTGTGCCTCAGAGCGAGAGTTTGCAAGCGTGCGTGAGTAAGTGTTTCTTTGTGGTCGTGGAGATGTCAGGTACATCGGTACGAAGGTGAGACTGAGCTGAGGTTTGCTGGTGTTGTTGAGGTAACCTAAGAGAATTGAAAAAGACAGGAGGAATGCCACCCTGAACGGCTTGAGAGAAAGCCGGTGCCCCGCCCCCTCCCAGCCAGGCATGCTCCGATTTTCCCCAGAATCATTTCAGAATCCTCTGGCTGGCATCTCCTGCAGCCTTCGGTCGCTGGCTCTGTCTTGTGGCTCAGAATCAATGTGTGGGACAGAAGAGGCAGGCTTTTGGGTTAACTGGAAGCAGAGACCAGGCATTAGTCTTTCAGATCAATGCTGCCACTTACTGCAACAGATGGGCACCATATCCATGTCTTATTTACTCTCTGAATAAATTTGGAAAATAGCATCAACATGGCTTGTATTTGTGTTTCCTACAGCAAGACCTCATAATCATGTACGAAAAATACATATGCATACATTCATACTGCCCACATTCATCTCACGTCTATATGTCTAAAATCCTGTGTCTTGTAAGTGGGACTGTAAGTACATCGACGTCAGGCTGTTTTGAAAAGTGCTGGGGACAACAACGGGTTTGACATGTTCACACCTTAAAAAGTGGTGGGGACGAAATGGGCCACGACAAAAAGTGGTGGGGACATGTCTCCATCGTAAATGATGCCTATATGTAAGTATAACCCCTGACCCCATCTTGATTTGTAGGTTGTGTGAACAGACTGAAATACTGTTTTGCTGTTTGTGTTACTGAGCACCACTCACTTCAGTGCTGTGAAAAAGCTAAGAAAAGTCTATGGTGTTTCCTTCTGAAAACCAGTTCTTACCTCCCATAACATTCATTTGCATGTATGATGTAAAAAGCTGGCTTTGCAATGATGTGCGTAGGAAAGCTGTGAGTACCCATAATCCTCTTTGGTCAGTACTTGAGCTCTTTTCATGGCATAATATAGCACAAGTCGACACAACGGAACACAAGTGCCCTCTAGCCCTGTTGAGGTATTTTTTCACTCGTCTTGTGTAAATCTAGGCTGTGATTGCGCTCTCCATGTGCTACACCAAACGCACTGAGACACATTTAATCAGAGCAAAACACTTCAACAGGTAATCGAAAAGTAATGCAGAACGGCACCGCTATTTTTACAGACTATTAATCCCTCTAAGTGCCACTACAGCTGAGCATAGCATTCAATTACAACAGAAAGCTTTCAACTTCAGATTTTTTTTTCAATATTAATTTTACAATGACTAATATCTTCAGCATGTGTTGCCCAGGGGAAGCTGCTGAGGGTGTCATTCGTCACTGGCAGGTCTTTGCAAGAAGTTCTGAAATCCAACACAAACTGGGAGGGAATTAACAAATTAGCGTCTACTGGCTAATTACTACCACAAACCCTCAGCAAACGAGGGAGCCTCCTTTGGCTGGTACAGAGCTGAATGCTCTGCCTAATGGGTTTGCTGTCGGCCCTGTATCTGGGGTCCCCAGCCCCAGCCATGGACAGCCTATGGCTCTACATTAGTCATACATTACCTCATCGTATCCGGGGCGACTTGCGTGGACATCGCAGCGAGACACACTGAGCGCGTGCCACGAGAGCGACAAGGCCAGAGGCACGGAACAGGAAGTGACACGCCAGCGACTGAGTGTCAGGATGAAACAGCGCTGAGATTTGAACATGCAGCAGCAACTGTGTTCAGGCACACAAAGTGTCTAAAAATAGCCCAAAAAGCAACACTGCTCTGTATCATAGGATGCGCGTAATGCCTAACAATGATCCATAAACTCAGCTTTACCAGACACTGACATATAATGTTATGTCATATTTTACACGCAATTTGAAGTGATCTCTGACTGGGAGCTAAGGTGTGGGACGAGTCCCAGTTCTCTGAATCAGAATCTAGTTTGAACATGTGGAGTTTTCAGTTAGCCCCGAAAGATGGTGAGCAATTCCACACTTCTTCATACGCTCATTACAAAACCACTGATGTTTTAGGGAGTGCTGAAGCTGAAATGGCTGCATCTCTCTACCTGTGGGAGGGGAAAGAGCTCCAGGCACTGGGAGGCACGCCATGTCACTTCAGCCAAAGGGAGTTCAAAACTGGACCATACAAACTTAACTGGGTGAGCGAGGAAAGAACCATAGGCCTAACCCTCATCAAAACAGAAGAGTGAGAACGGAACCCTAGTCTTAACAGGAGAGTGAGATCACAGTCCCTGTGAAAAGGGTGAGTGAGGTGGGAGGAGGACAAGAATAATATTTCACTGGCCTGTGAGATGGAGAGAAGCTTTTAGTGCAAATCGGTGTGCGTGCCTTCATGCCACGGGGCATCTCGACCCTGATTTCTTATTCTGGTGGAATCGTTTATGTAATGTATTTTCAGAGATAAGAACTCAGTTCATCTGGATTCGTTTCTCGTACTCTGTTTTCAGTCAGAAGAAGAATGTTTTTGCTGTAAGAGCAGTACTCATGTCTTTGGCAAGTAGACTACTTCAGCAAAACAAAGAATTGAAGAACCTGTTTATGGTGCTTACCTGATTAAAACTGTGCCTCACCACAGGTAAATCAGAGCCAAGGTTCTTTATGATGTCATTAAAACCCTTTCCCAATGATTGGCTGATGGGGGTCAAGGTTTGCTCCTGGCCCTCTCCTTATTTTTTTAAGACTAATTAGAGTCTTAATTAGAGTCTTATTAAGAGTATAATTAAGACATGTTCTAAGACTGTCTCAGAGTCACAGGTAACTTTCACCCTACAAGTTGAAGAGAGCTGTATTTGCCACAGTGTATTTTATGCCTCTTTGATGTTGCTCCTTCTCAAGAAATCATGGATTAAGTTAACTCTCTGTCACTGTTTCCTCTTTCCAGGGCATTACATGATAGGCACAGGTACACACTGGAAAGGGGATGGTTCACAGGAAAGTGATCTGTTTAAAGGGAGGTTGTTCTGTAATGACGTTACCATGGCAGCCAGTGAAATGGAGATTGGGGACGCAGAGCACATCCCTTTAAACTGATAAGGGTCCTGACAGCTTAGTGATTCATGAGTGAATCATGTGAGGTGTAAGAAGAACAGGGCATTACTGCGTTTGTTGTGATCAGTGAAAAAGAGATCAGCTGCTGATGGCTGGCTGTTATTTGAATTGGCCTGTCTGTTGGTTCTGTAAAAGTATTTAAAAACCAATCACTCCCTCCTCAGTCCCATGAGCCTCTTCAGCTTGGCGTGTTCACCAACCACCAAAATGATTGAAGAAAACAAAAAACAAAACAAAAACAAAAGCAAACTATGCCTGTATTGAGAAAAAATTTCGCCTGAGTGTAATTGCCGGTCAGGGTAAGTACAGGACAGCTGTGGGCTGAGTCCCGGCCTGGCTCCGGTAAGATGCTCTGTTCTCTGGGCCTCAGGCTGAGCCGGACACTCCCTGATCTCTCTCTCCCTCTCCCTCTCTCTCTCTCTCTCTTTCTCTCTCTCTCTCTCCCTCTCCCTCCTGCAGCCCCCGCCTCCCTCTCTTCATCTCTGGGCTCTGTGCTATCTCTGCCTGCTCCTGCCAGGTGGCCTGAAGTTGTAGCCTTTGGGGGGTGTGCAGGGGGGTGTCAGGGTGTGGGCGGATGAGGTGGGGAGGGGGGGTGGGGTCGTTGGCAGGGCTAAAATACCAACAGGATGAGCTGTAGGCTGAAATCCCCGTCTTTGTCTCACAGCGCTTCTACTCTGACCCGCCTTAGCTGTAAGTCAGTACCTCAGCTACTTCTGTGGAGAGCTGGAGTTTCCACCGCAAACCGATCCCAGGCTGGCAATGTGTTGGCAGCCCCACATAAAATAGTAAGCAAGCAAAGCAGAGGTGGCCATCTCTGTCCTGTGCTCTACATAAAATAACCAAGGAGTCTGTTTCAATGCACACCCCAAGCTAGTTAGTGTAGGCTTGTTCTTGTAAGATCCACTCACTGTAGATGAACATTTTAACATCCCTTGCTGCATGCTGGATTTCCATATAACATATGGCTAAAGCAGATTAGTGGAGCTGCAGTTGTAATTACCACCACTAGGGGGTGACGCTCATAATCCCCATCATCTAATAGATCAGGAGAGAATGGAAAATTAGGCTCCTCAGTCTTTGCCATTGATTTAATGGCCCCAGTGGGAGCACTTAGACGCAGTTAACCTTTAGCTATATATCTCACGATCTCTTAATGTCAACAAAGAGGAAATTCCAAAGCGTGATGAGTTAATACCAGTGGCTAGACCTTAAAAAGGATTCACTGTATTTGAACCCCAGATGTACATGGTAAAGAATCACTGTGTAATGATATCTTCACCAGTAGTCTCAGTGTGCATTTGTTGATCATATTTTAAAGAGTCTGTAAGAGTTAATGATAACTCTAGTATTTCTTACTTTTGCCCTGGGGGTTATGAACATAACCGGTTTGTAGATTTGGCATGAGATGAATCATTATTTTCCTTGGCTGGATAGCTATAGGAATATTGCAGCACTATATCAAATAAAAGAGATGAATCTGCACATTCTGTCATACAGACAGAATGTGTCAATATTCATCTCCACAGCTACATGAAACTCGGTGGAAGCGGGTGGGAGATTCAGTCACAGCACCAACAGCAGATGTCTGACTCAATTGTTAGGTTTCAATTGTAACATTTCTACCTCAGAATGACAGCCTCCACTCCACCGCAGTGTGTGACATGGTTTAGCAACAGCTGTTATGACTGTCAACTAATTACGCATTGTAAACCTAAATGTGTGTGTGTGAGCGTGTGTGTGTGTGTGTGTGTGTGTGTGTGTGTGTGTGTGTGTGTGTGTGTGTGTGTGAGTGCATGTGTGTGTGAGTGCATGTGTGTGTGTGTGTGTGTGTGTGTGAGTGTATGTGTGCATGTGTACAGAGCTTTTAGCTCGAAGCCGCAGTTATATAAACACAGAGACAGCGCCTTGTCGTGCCTTAGACCTCCCCCCCCCCAGGGCACAGAGCATAAAGCCGTGTCTACCGTCTGTGCTTTCTGTGCAAGCTCCAAATCTGTCAGCCCCTGACATGCCTGCTGTACCCAAAACACTGCCAGCCCCTAGTGTGGCACAGGGGGGTGTTGGGGGGCAGTCAGGGACCCGTGTGGGACAGAGACAGACAGGCCCAGTGTCTCTGCTGCTCTCACACAGGGAACAATCTCTAGCTTTGTCTGTAGCCTCACTTAGTTAACCCTGTTGGTGCCCTTTGTTGTTGCCTTTCATGGGTCCCAATCCCAGCATGCATCTGGCTCTCTCTGAGTAGTGCCTGTTGCTCCAGAGATGAATCGTGCGGTACTCTGGTGGGCTACATCTGAAAGCTGTTAAAAACCTTCACCCCCCCTTCACCCCCCACACCCCCGTGCCACTGTGTAAATCCCTCCTTGAAGTACACGGCCTCTTTCTCCTCCAATAAAGCTGCCATTACAGGTAGCTTTCAACTCACCTGGTCCCGCTCAAGACATGCCACCTTTCATATCTCCCACAACAACCAAATATTACAACTCTTTAGCTCTCCGGCACAATGCCTGAGCCAATAAGCTGCCTCAGTGCTGGTAGGGCAAAGTTTTTTGGAACTGAAAGATAAACACATTTTTTTTTCTAGGGGTGCGCTCATACCCTTCTCATGTTTTATGTTTGGCTATAGGTCCATTACCTCATACACCTAAGTATCGCGCTTACTAATTGATTTCCTCTGTCATAACACAAATCCCCTCAGAAATTAAAATATGCAGGCGACGGCAGAAATGACTTGGTAATGAGATATTAGCCACAAATTGAATTTTTGTGGGAATCTCTAATTGAATTTGTGCGGTTCATTACTTATCAATGACAAAAGAGCTTCGAACCTGGGAAAACAAACAGATCTCAGAGACGCAGAAACAACATCGATACTTTAGGCCAGGGAAATGTTTATTGAAACATTCCTAACCTCAACCCCCCTTACTTAACCACTGGGCAACGTTTGGCCTAATGATCGGTCTTTGGCGCCCTGTGTTTGTTAATCTGGCCAAATTGAATATTAGTTGGCAAAAACAGCAATTCTTCAAATGACTCCTTATATGACAGAATCATATCAGGATTTTGAGAGGTTGCCAGAGGATGACAGAAACCTCAACTTTTAGCTGAGTTTGTTGTGAAATACAAGAAACCACAACATTGTTTGAGGACTGAATGTCTTAGGAGTGGATTTTCAGGGGAATGGCAGAAAAGTACACAACAGAACAGCTTTCATGTTTGGCAAAAAAAAAACCATTAAAAAAAGCAAATGACAGCAAAGTGAGGCTTAGTTTTCTGGGGTGACTGATGAGGGTAGTGCTCAAGTCTGTCTGTTTTATGAGAGCTGAAGCAGAAACCTTTTCTCCTGTTTGATCACCTGTCTTGAAAAGAGAGACACCTCCACTGATTCCCCCCAACTCTCAGAGTGACCCAGGATAAAAAGAAAAGAGCACGCTGGATGAAGAACAAACCTTCCTCAGATAGAATTTTAAAAAGTTAAAGTTTAAAAAGTTTTAAAAAGGAAAGAAAAAAGAACAGAAAACTCATTATGGGTTTTCATCATATAATGTTAGTTTAAATCCCATACATGGAAGCTGCAATACGATTGGTCCAGCCGTTTGTTGTGAAGTTCCTGCAGGTTTGAATGCATCAGCTTTGATCTGTGGGGGTTGGGGGTTGGGGGTGGGGATGGGGGATGGTCCTTGAAGCAGTTAACCACCCAGCATCCTCTCTGCGTGTGCCTAATGTTGAGAGAGGGACGTGAGCGCTGTAGGAGTGTGGTACTGGCAGGGCTGTGATTTGGGGCCAGAACTCCTGCTCGAACGCAGCTGCACCGGCAGAAATGGGATCCATATGCAGGCGAGCTCAGCTGCCTCAGACACAGGGGGCGGTAAGGCAAAGAGCCGATCGGTTTAAATTCCTCTCATGCTGGTCCTGGGACCTGGCCGGACTTCAGCTGCAGGAGGGGAGAAAGAGAGAGAGAGAAAGAGAGAGATAAGGAGACCGAGAGAGAGAGAGAGTAAGCAGGAGAGAAGGAGACTGAGAAACAGTGAGTGATAGAGAGAGAGAAAGAGTGGGTGAAAGGGAGAGAGAGCAGAGTGCCAGGAGCGGAGGAAGCAGGAAGGTGAGTCTCTCGGCGTTTGAGTTCTTTTTGAGCCTGTACATAATGAATAGATCTGAGGGTTTAAAATAGATGTGTGTGCATTATGAATGGGTCTGCAGCAGAGGCACTCAGTGAATCTGAATGCGCTGGGGCACCAGGCTGGCGACGGGGACGATCTGTGAGGAGAGGAGCACAGAGGGTAGCTGTGGTTTGGGAGTTCAGCCCCTCTGAAACACAGGCGGCTAGTTTGGGAATGGGGGGGGTGGCACGGTCACGACAGCACCTTGGCCTCACGCAGGATGCTGGGAGTGTGAAAAGAGGGGGTGTGGCCTCCGGATTGAGGAGGTGAAACAACAGAGGGGACAGTGTGTGTACGTGCGTACATGTTTGTATGCGTGTGTGTGTGTGTGTGCGTGTGTGTGTGTGTATGGTGAGTCACATATCTACTCAGGGGTCAAAGAGGTCATTGTGGCACTTTCTCATAGATTAATTAATGCATTAATTAATGCATTCATCAGATAAATGTGTCTGGGTTGTTTCAGGGCAACATGGGAAGCAAGGATTTCAGGCTTTGATGCGATGGGTTTGCTCTTCGTGCGGCTGAGCTTAGCGACCTGGTCACAGGAAGCGAACGGTCAAATCTAAATAATTATTTCAGCCTTGACTTGTTCTTGGCACACAGAGAACCTTCCTGGCACGCTGGGGCTCCGGGCATTCCTGCAGGTTGAGTTCCATTCGTTTGAAATAAAATTCAAATTGAAGAGAACATTAACATACCGTGCAATTTGGATTAGGTAACAAAGAGCCAGGAAAGCCGGGGTGCGGGTGTACTCAGATTGTACAGCTGGAACAGAGGAACAGAGGATTTGGATGCTGAGGCACAGACTGTGGAAAGGAACAGGAATGATGAATGTATAACTTGCTCTAAATGATAGATAGAGACATGCAGAGTGTAGCCTCCATTAATCATGTTTCCAGGCTGCTGTTCTCACTGTTGGCACCTCGCTGCAGTAAACCTGTGGCTTTTCTTTCTCACGAGTAGCCTGTGGTAAGGCCTGACAGCGTGCCCAGAGTTGGACACGATGTTCTCTGTTTGAAACATCGCACAGGGCATTGCTGCCTGCTCCTTGGTAGTGGATGATGGATACCCCTGGATACCTGGGTGTGTGTGATGTGGGCGTGTCAGAGAGCAGTGACCGTGGCCGTCTCTGAGGAGGAAGAGGAATAAGCAGCAACCCTGATGAGATCCAGGTCCTTCAATGTGTGCTTTCTGGTACTGCCTGTTCCCGAGAGATTCACCCTCTCAGCCTCAGACAAATGGGGCCTTGCTCACCTGTGAAGAAACACCTGGCGTCAGGGATCACGTCGCTGAAATGCCGTGAGGAGACACAGACTGAGGGGCACAGAGTTTTGACCCGGGGGTGGTGTTTTTTTGTTTTACTTTATCAGGAAGGTGTTGTTCACTTCCTCACTCCCTGTGGGATGAGTTGTTTCCCTGAACCCTCTCTGCCCTCCACAGTATCAGAGGATCTCTCCAGCTCTACACTTCCACTACAGCATCCTCCTCTGGCTGGTGTTGGCTATAAAGCTCGGTTTTTCTTAGCATAATTAAAATTTAACAGCAACTTTGAGTAAGATTACAAGGAGCCTGTTGATTAGATCTCTCAGATTTAGAACTTGCAGTGGATGTTAGAAACTGCATGCGGCTTAGTCAATTCACAGTGCAGAGTCGGGGTGAAGTATTCCTTTGACCGAGTGATTATTTAATGATTTGGATCACATTATCAGTAATTTGAATTACGAAAGTAGTAACATTTACTGAAGGTCTTGGCTGCTCTCGAAGCAAGTATGTATGCTCTTAACCAGTATATATTTTTGCAGCTCAGTTTGGCGTCTTTGTATCTGGCAGACTGTTATGTGCATTCTTTGTAGTGTTGGATATGCCAACGCACTTTCAGAATGGTAAGGACATTAAATGCCCTTTCAGGAATGCAGATGAGTATATGAATGCATCACAGGTGTGCTTCTCTGTGAGTGTGTGAAGTTGTAGGCTTAGCAGGAACTGTGTAAAAACCAAAGCTAACTTAAAACTAACTGTCACCACAATAAAACTGCTGGGAAATGCGTAGGCTTTCAGTCATTCTAATTACAGTTTGTGGATTGCAGCAAGTGTACTGTTTTGTTTCTAATGTTATGACTCAGATATGAGGACGAATCACAATGTGGCTGGTTTGAACAGAGGCAGCAGAGATCCACGGATTGCGACTGATTCCAACAGAATGTGAATTCTGATTGTGAATTCTGAATGTGAGTGATTATGACAGAGATTATGAATTCTGACTGTGACTCATTACTACAGTTTTTGTGCGTTCTGATTGCCACAGAGGATGTGAATTCTGATTGTAACTGATTGGGACAGAAGTGACCCTGCCTTTGCCCGGGCCTGTGTTTTGAGCTTAGCTGCAGCACGTTGCAGGGCGTAAACAGTCTGTCTGCCAGAAACAGCAAACGCAGGAGCAGCTGCTACTCCAGTGAGTGCAATCAGCAGAGAAAGGATTCCTGCTTTTAAACCAGCCCAGTGTTTCCTAGTCTGCACCTCCATCTATCAGACAAAATGTCTTCCTCCTTGTTTATTTCTGCACTGATCCCCAGCTGATCTGAACCAAAGCAAATTTAATACAATACAGTCATCCTGAGAGGGGAAAATGCAATGTGAATGGCAAACATAATTCTCATTTAGCATTACACTGCGTGGAATGAAATACTCCGTGGTCATGTTTGAAGGATGAACAGTTCTTGTAATAGGGAGGTGATGATGGTGTTAAAAGGTCTCGGCAGTAAAATACCTTTCTACGCCCTTGCCCTTAATCTTCTCCCTCTGTTGTTCTAGCAAAATCTTCCTTGCATGTGAAAAGTCATCCTTTCTTAACCACATTGTTTTCTTGGCCAGGGATCTGGGATAAAGCTGGGATAATGACTGTGGCTCAGAGTGCACAGTGCTCGACAGGCTAATGAGAGAGCAGTCATGTCTGATTTGGCTACTCGTGAGATGACCTCATAAGTCAGTCCTGACTTTTCAAGGTCATTTAATCTGTGTGGGGACCAACTGACAGCGAGCTTTTTCATGTAATATAGGAGCTGCTTTTTCAGGACAGCTGCGTTTTAACAGCCTGCCATTTTACCATCAGCTCAATGCATTGTTGAACTACAAGCTGTACGCTTAATCCTTTTAAAAGAGCAGATCACCTCTCTGTGGATAAATAATACTGTAGATAAGATGCTGTAGGTTGTCCTGAGTGTTCATATATCTCTTGAAGGAAGTATCTCTACAGAAACATTATCTGACTGGAATTTCATAAGAAAGAAAAATCTTGTCCCAGAAAAGCAATGCACCATCCTTGGTCTTTTGTTGTGGACTTCTCAGCTTACATTGGACAAAGGCAGTGCAAAAGGTCACCTTCTTCTCCGGGAGAAATATATTTTTAAAGGAAAAATAAGAGATGGATTGAAAATGAAAGGTGTGCTGCGCTTCGGGCATCCACACACGCTCACAAAACAGTGGGAGAAAGGTTCTGTGCTTGGCTTTTACTGCTGTCCAGGAAGAGGTGCCCTCTCTCTCTCTCTCTCTCCCTCCCCATTGGATCCTCATTATGTGAGGAACCTCACCTCACCTCACCTGACCTCGGGGGCAGATGTGAACTTCTCCTGCTCCGTGTGGGCTGGGTGCTTGGGTTGCTTTAAGCTCTCTCACAGGAGCTAGCTGGTGGAGGCCTCATCAGTGTGTCCCAACGCAAACTCCCAGTAACCGCTGCGCTGATCCGGGCCTAGGGGAGGAATTAACATGGCTTCTGAGTTCACACGAAAGCCTGTCCCGTTAGGTACCATTGTCAGAGCTGAGGGGAGGGACTCCTTCAGGCCACACCCCTCCTGAGGTCACTTGTGGTTGTGACTAGATCTGCCAATTGTGGGGGCTGGGGGGAGACCCAAAGTGGTGCTGGTAGGTGGTGTGTTACTCTGCAGAGACCTTTTGTTCATCTTCAATAATGCATGATCACTCACCGTCAGGAGCTGGACACTGAGACTGCACACACACACACACACACACACACACACACACACACACACACACACACACGTATGTGCACACAACCTGCAACCCTGACTCATCTGGTATGGCTGCAGACCTAATCTGCAGGTACCCAACCTGAGTCGCTCATTACACAGAAACAAAGAGCAAAGATACAGTTGCATTGAAATTATGTGGTATCACAGTAAAGGAAAGTGCTATCTGCTTATTAAAAGCATGCTTTAGACTTTGTTGTAAAGTTCAGTGGTAATGAATAAAAAGAGACACTGCTCACACATGGTCTATTGTGTAACTATGTGTAAAAGAGCTGATGATTGCAGTGAAAGACCTTGAGGCCTGTGAGGGGAAGAGACATACTTTCAGATGCTACAGCTTCAACAGTTTCTGCAGCCCTGGACCCTGTAATAACAACATAACGACATTCTAATAACACAATACCACAACATTAGACCATTAAAAGTGTAATAATAAAGTAATAATGATTCACCACAGGACTGCACCCTACAACAACCTTGAAATAACCTTATGCCACAGGACTAGCCCACCTTACAGCTCGTGACCCACTAATTGTATTATTCAGGTTATTAGGTCATTTCAGTTCAGTATCACACAGTAAAGGATTCTGTATTCACTAAGTAATAACCATGTAATAACCATGTGATAACCCCATCAGGGTCCAGATAGGCAGTGTATATGTATTATGTATGCTGTGTGATCTACTGGTAAGTCTGCAGCCATGCTAGCACCACAGACAAACTTCCAGCATGGAACAGCAGAGGCCATTATTTGCCACAGGGAGATGGGGGTGCATCATCATGTGACAATCCCAGGGGTGAGAGGTCAAACCATAGCTCTGCTGGCCAGAGACCAGGACTAAAATAATCCTTATTGTGTCTGCTGTTGCAGTCTGTGTGTGTGGGATGGTGGGGGAGGCAGAGGGTGGGGGTGGAACGGGGCTTCGGTTTGGCTTCAGGGCTTCTGAGCTGTCATCGGCTTGTTCTGGCCTTTCATTTTCTCATGAACTTGAGAAAGCATAACCCTTTAATAGTCTACAAAGTTAATAGTCTAATAGTCTACAAAACATAACCCATTAATAGTCTAAAAGTCTACATTGAATATATGTATTGATATATAATATCATTTTAGGGAGTGGCCTGAACTGGAAATGGTTGCAAGTTCTGCTCTCAGATGTTGAGGAGGGATGATTTCCCTGCACTGACTGTGGCTTACTCAGCTTCCACTGTCACTGAGAGTGGAGCCCACCAATGAAATATGCACAGGAAGATTGTGAAATATCGCCCACTGCGTTGTCGAAAACCTGTCGGGCACTGCGGCCATTCCATCTGACACAAGTCTAATTCACTGCAGTCTGCGTTTCGTGTCATCAGCAGGTTTTTCAGCTCAAAGCCATCACATACAATGTGCTTGCATGCCAAACACATGCTTAATTTTATGAGGATTGAGCAACAAAGACACAACAGTGAAAAAATAAAACATGCAAGCATCTTTTCAACGCCTGCCAGCACATAAGAGCTTCCACTGCTGGCAATTATTTATTTGCCAGTGCATAACTAGATGATTGGCTCTCCATGGGGCGTCAGCCAATGACTGATCAGGGTCTATCTATCAAAGCCTAATACATGACACTCAGGGTGATGCGTGGATGTTGAGATCAGTGATTAAATGGAGGGCTGAGAGCTTTGCAGAGCCTGAAAGCAGATACTCTGTAATGCATCAAGGAGACGCTCTCTGCAGCAGCTTTGCCACAGACTGTGTGTGGTTGGAGTTCTCATCCTTCAGAGTCTCAGGCAAAACATGAAAATGCAGTAAAATGAGCTAAGGGTGTTTTACTCATTTGACATGGACTATACAAGGACAACATTAATGAACGTACAAACATACACACAAACTCAGACATGTTATGCACATATACACAAATACACATATATTAACAGTTCATGCACAAATACGTTAAGCACACAGACACACACATACACACACATGCAAAAAAGTACACATTATGCACATAGACACACACACACACACACACAGTATCATATATCCTAGTGGAGTCTGGCGGGTACACTCATTCAAGAAAGGAACCTTAATTACCACTCCTCCCTTCCACATATCTCAAAATGACAGACAAACCCCTTGACTGACCTTCAGATGCAAATTAAAAACATACCCGCCAAACGGAGTCTCTGAAAATAACCCTGGGAAGATCTCTCAGAACACTATGCCATGAGTGGGTAGATGTGAAAAGCAAAACTCCGCTTATATCCTGTCGATTAAAAATGTCTTTATTGTGTCAGAGCGAGTTCCCACAACAGCAGCTGTGTTTTGCTTGCTGTGCGCTGACAGTTTGCACATCGCTGCTCACACAAGTGCTGAGGAGAAAAACGTGGTGTTTTTGGGACAGCCCCAAATACCAGCTCTTCCACTTCCCTGCAAATGAATGTGTTTGAAGTGTTGAAACCAGCCTTCTGCTCTGAACAGACTCTGATGGACAGTGAGCATCGAGCAGAACTCTCCAGACCAGATAAGACAAATATGACCAAATATATGGGACTACCTTTCCCTTGAAGTGAAAAAATGTGTAAACAAGCTCTCCATATAAAAAGTATTTTATATGGTTTAAAGGTAATTTGATTGCTCTTGAATGCCTGCAGTAATGTATTACCTAAGCTTAGTGTGTTAGACAGGTTAATTGCTTGTTCAATTAGTGCATACTTAAATGGATTAAATGGATTGTGTAAGGCAAAGTCATTCAGTAGGTCTGGATTCTTTGTATTTTTTGTATATCTTGTGCACTGCTGTAATATTTGTAGTTGTATTATTGGTACCTTGTTTGTTTCTCTTACCTAATTTAAAACCGTGTGGGACCCATCTTGTGGGCTGTCCTATAGGTCAAGCCTCATTGGTCCCCTGTGTAGATCTTGAAATGTAATACTTCACAGGATTATCTCCCTCTAGAGGGCATGTGTGGCAGTACACAGTGGAGGTGCACAGTTGTTGTGGCCTGGCTGTAAGCGGTGACAGAAGACATGCCACATAAGGAAATTATAATGCAGCTTTCAGTGGGTGGAGCTACTCCTTTCCCAGGGACAGTAATCTTGCATCTGCTGTGTATCCAGGCCTTTCTGGTTCACCGCTCTGAAACACAGGGAGCTAAACGGCATGCAGCCAGAGCTGTCTGTTCATCGTCGTGGAGATGAACACAGGGCATGTGGAGGAGATGGAGTTTAGTGGCTCAGGTGAAGTCCAAGCGGCTGTCTGCAGACAGGAACAGACTCCTCGAATAGAGATGAGCAGCACTCTCCAGCTCCATTCCAGTCAAATTACATTTTGGTCTTGGTTTCTGTGTAATGAGCCACACGTTCTGGGAGGGGTTCAGGTAATTGCAGTAAAGTTAATGTTGCAGTGTTGCCATGTTATTACCATGTTATTACCCCCTTATTCCCATCTGTTAAATGACGTGTATCTTAATGGGGTGATGGTTGTTACAGCTCAGCGTTATTCCACTGACTGACAATATAAAGGGCCATATATGCTGTGCTTTCAATGAGGTGGGGACAATAAAATTCAATTCAGAATGTACTCGCTTTCTTGCACCATACATATTAAAAAGAGCCTAATATAAAAGAACATAAAAGAACATAAAAGAAATGTATGAGCTTCAATTCTCTTTTTTTCACTAGGCCCCACCATCGCAGCCGACAGTAATATTTAAGAAAACAAACAGCATTAATCTTGCTTTCTTGGCAGGGGATCCAGGCTCTCTCCCCAGATAAATCTCAGGCAGAAGTTCCCATCATAATGCTTTCCGTCCCTGCTACATTTGCCTCTCCACTCGAAATCTCAGGCAGTCCCTCCCTCAGAACCTCAGCCACCACGTACAGAGGTCAGTGTGGAGGCCTGGCTGTGGAACCGGATCTGTAACCAGCAGGTTGCTGATCCAAACCCAGGGCAGAGTGAGGCTGTCGGACCCCTGGAGCAATGTGCTTAAAACCAAACAGCCTCTGCAGAAGATATGCAAACCGAAATGGATAAGAACATCTGCTAAGAAAATAAATGATGTAATATGATGAAACCGCTGCTGCCTCAGAGCAGAATAAAATCCATCTGCACGGTGATGTTGTGCTGCAGAGCTGATCCAGGGTCAGTGCTGAGAGGAATGTGTCCATGTAAACAGATGAAGGCAGGAAGTACCTGTGTGGTTCATAAACACTACACTGAAATTATTACCCTAAATCTTGAGCGTGGTCACTTGAGATACATTTATTGAAGTGTGTGTTTTTTTTTAAATCTTTTAAAAAAGGAGGCGAGTCACATTTTTTCCAAAACACAAGATTTTCTTTTTTTTTCTCTGTTATGGGAGTCACAGCAAATGTTTCTCGTAATGGGATGATTCATTTTCTTTTGGGATTTTTTTTTGTTGTTGTTCAGTGCATACATGCATGCCTGTAAGTGTATAAAACTGAAATAGGAATATGGGAATATGACTGAAGATATATTGTTAGCATGTAAATATATTCCATAAACTGTTGTGACCCTGTTTTCTTAATATGAAATACAAGTGTTATCACTGGCTGTGGTTCTTAAAAGCAGAGGCTGTTAAAGTACAGTACTTGCATGATTGCTGGTTGCTTTTTCTGGATCTTTCCATCTCTGCCCCCATCTTGATTTCCAGGGAGATCTATCTGAGTCTCCCCTCGGTGTTCTCACTGATACTGGGACAGCTGTCCTACCCAAGTCTGGGGACTCATCTGGCATAAGGCCTCATGGGTCTCCAGTCTGCCCGGGAGGGGGGGGGGGTGGAAGGGCAGAAAAAAAAACAGACCCTGGAACTGAATCAGCTGAGCAATGCTGTTCTGGGAAGGAATATGAGAGAGGGGAGAGAGAGAGAGGGAGAGAGAGAGAGAGAGAGAGAGAGTGAGAGAGAGAGGAGAGAGGCAGCAAGAGACACGTGGAGAGAGGGAGAGAGAGCGAGAAAGCGACAGAGAGAGGGCGCAGCTTAGGATATAAAAGAGGAATGAACGACAGTGGAAAATTGAGGGAAGGGGAGGGAGGGAGAGGGAGAGAGAGATGGATAGAGAGAGAGAGAGAGACAGAGAGAGACAGAGAGGCTGACTACAGCAGGACTTCTCCAGGAGAGTGGAGAGGAACCAGCACATCGATTACTATTCAGTACCCCACAGCAGTGGCAAGAACGGGGTAAACATCTCCATCGGCTGTGGAAGACCTCGTCTCTCTCTCCCTCTGTCTGTCTGTCTCTCTCCCTCTCTCCCTCTCCCTGTCAGCGAGGCTTGTGATTATTATATGATTGATCCGGGGGAAAATGCTGAAGTTCCGTGCGGACCGGAGGGCGAGGTAGGCAGTGTTAAAGTTTATGGGTGAGTTGGACAGCAGCAGTAGCAGTGTGTGTGTGAGAGAGGAGGGCTGCAGGTCAGTGATTACTGCAATGCAGTGCGGGGGAGAGACACCTGGTGCTCTTTATGGAGTGAACACAGAGTGTCTGTGTATGTGCACGTGTGTGTGTGTGTGTTGGTGCGAGTGTGTGCATGTATACACACGTAAGTGTGTGTATGCCTGTATCTGAACTGAAGCTTGTTAAGGGAAATTATAGGCCTGTGTTATTAGGTTTATGCAGCTAAACTAACTGTTGGGTTGAATCAACATTGTCCTCACAATTAAATGTCAATTTTTAAAGTGTTTTTCCCCTCAGCGGGTTCAACGAACATCAGAATTAATGACAAAAAATGATGTTTGTATAGAAAAAAGACAGCAAGAGTGCGTTTATTTATAAGTCAAAGTGAAGGACAAATGTTGATCGGATCCAGGGGTCAGGCTCTGCTGTCCTGTCTTCACTTCCTGTGCAGTTCTCTGTTTCAGCAGCTGTTTATTTTGGTGACGAGTGCATGAAAACTTTACTACGCCTCAGAGGCAGATTTGTGTGGAAGCTTCACAAACACACACAATACTACAACATGTAAACACAATACGACAGCAAGTACACGTATCAACAAAGCGGCGTGTGTCAAACGGCTCCGTGCTAACTGCTACCATACACAGCGTGCTGTCCCCCTTGTTAAACAGTTAGACTGAGAGTTAGATCGTCAGCGCTATTAAACTGTTAAAATGAAATAAAGCGCCGACAGCGTGCAGAGAGAGCACATGACGCAGGTTGTGAGCGCAGTCGGGTGACAGAGGCATCTGCTCGGCTGAGCCGCGGTGCAGAGCCCTCAGCGGAGCCGCCGCTGCGTGCCCTTTTTTGTGGATTTGTGGGCTCCGGGTGAGCGGGCGTGCTGGAGCCGGGGACCCTCTGAGACTTACTCTGCAGGAACGCCTCAGCGCACGGCTCCCGGCATGGGCCCAGCCATGCGGGTGCGCTTTGTGTCCATCAGAGAGACGCCTGCTTTTAGCGTTTCTGTGTACCGCCCGGACAACGGATACCGTCCCTCACCTCTGTGTGTGTGTGTGTGTGTGTGTGTGTGAGTGTCTGCACATGCGCATGTGTGTGCTTGTGTGTGTGTGTGTGTTTACGTGTTCCTCTGTGTGTGTGTGTGTGTGTGTATGTGAGTGTGAGTGAACGTGCATGTCTGCATGTGCACGTATGTGTGTGTTTGCGTGTGTGTGTGTGTGTGTGTGTGTGTGTGTGTGTGTGTGTGTGCGTGTGTGTGTGTGTGTGAGGAGCTCTGTAGGTTTGTATAGCATTGTGCAGTGCTGTAGCAAAAAGGTACTTTATTTCCATTTGCTGGAAATAAATAATGCAGTGATGTTGTGGGTCTGCCTGGCACATGGATTAGGTTGGTAATGCCAAGCAGAGGGCACATGCCTGTCTGGACACTGCCCAGGCCTCCCTTATCTCTGCCACTGAGAGAGCTGTTTCCAAAGGAACTTGCCAACCAGCTGTTTGGGTGTTACCGAGTGACAGAGCCACAAATGGTTCCATCAATCTGTTAGGAGCATGAAGAGAAATGGGCTTGGTCACCTCACTTCCTCAGCTCTCAGTCGACAGGAAGTCCACTATTCCCACTTCCCCAGGTGTAAATCCTGAGTTTCTGAGTTGCTAAAAGTTGCTGATTATAAGAAAACCTGTTCAATTCTGGAACTGCCTTGAATTCGATGCTGATGTTGGATATCGGTCTTGTGTGACAACTATTACCACCTCTTGCACGTTTCTAAGAATCACCTGCCCCTGGCTGTCCATCAATATTTCAAAGATGAATATTACGCATAATGCCCCATCTGACTGATGTTTTCTGATAATAACATGTACGTATAGGAGAATATAGGAGTGAGGTGCTGGTGTGTAGTGACCGTTGCACTGTATAAACGTTTAGTACACTGCACTGTAGGAACACAAGCTGCTGCTGCTACACACTGTCTCTCCTGAAGTTGTGGATATTTATGAGTCTATTGTTTGCGAGCTGCTTGTTGAAATGCAGGTGGACATATCCCAGCATGCTCTGCTCTGCAGACAGAGGAAAATGAGCCGCCGCGGTTCCACCACAGTGCTGTAAAATCAATACAGAGTAATTACATCCTTTGCGCAGCATGCGCAGAAAACACAAACACTTGTCCATTTCACTGTCTGCTGGCGTTTCACAGTGTGGTGAGGAAAACCACACAGTACGAGCCTAGTGGGGCTGAGCTGCCTGTATACTTCAATCAACTTCTAATATTTTTACATTTGAGACACTGAAGCCAACCCTTTAAAGGTGCTCTGTGGTTTTCTTCTTATTCCCGTTCTCACATAATGCGAAAGTTGTGGGTCCAGTGTGATGAATTGCAGTTGGACACATTGGACACCTGTTGACATTTTCCCAACTTCTGTGTGTTGGATCAGGAATGTATATTTTCTGTGTATCACCTTTTTTAACATAACAATTATTAACGATCATTAAATAATTATATTACTTATTATGCCATTTCTGCCATTTGGATAATAATGATCATATATTAATTATTATCCAAATAGCAGAGATCACTTTTTAGATGGTAACCTTTAACAGAGCTGGCCGTTACCTGCAGATTACAAGCACAGCATCTAGACCATAATGGTAAACCACAATGCATTGCACTGGAAGTGTTATCTGCGTCCAAAACAAATGGCAATACAATAGCACTTGATTGTTTAACATATTTTCTTCATTGCAGTTGGTCGGAGGTGTGAGGGGACAGGGGGTCAGGGTGGGGTCAGGGGGGTGGGGCAGGATTCGGCACGGCCCCTCTACATGACCTTACTGGCCTTTCCTCTCTTTTCAGTCAGTATGAGCAGAATGGGACAACTGGACACCCAGTGATCAGGAGTCACCTGGTGGAGATCCGAAGACCTCAGAATCATCTGCAGTGAGTTATTACAACAACAATACTACTACTACTACTACTAATAATAATAATAATATTAATAATAATAATTAAGTCCTGTTCAAAGTAAAGACCTTTCTATCGTACAGTTCCAGAGGTGAATAGTACAAGTTTGTGATAGAATCAATAGTAAAAGATACAGGAAGAAGAACAAAAAATACATATTGCTTAAAAAGGGCTACAGAAGGGTACAGTTATAAGGCTTTGCTCTACCATGACATTCCACATATGTATTTCAGTATTCTTTATTTTAAAATTATACATATTAGGTAATTTAGTAATAAATAATATATAATAAATCTTAATATTTTATAATATAAGGTATTACAAACTTACATTTTGGATATGACACAGGCTATATTAAAAGTTAATAGTGGTGGTGCAGTGCATACTCTTGTTGCACTGAAAATCTTCATTTTTTGAACATATGATACTGATACAAAAACAACTGCAAATGCCCAGAAACCCTGACCAGGTGTTTCGTACTGACATTCAAGCTGTCAGACCACTGTTCCTGCTCACTAGCAGAGGGAATCGTGGGATAGCGGCTCTAGGGGCTACAGTATTCTAGATTTCACTGGTGACCCACTGACCTTAATGTAGCCATGGTTACACAGACCCAGCATGCGGGTCACTGGAAAGGTGATGTGGTGCTAAAATGGATTATAATAAACTGGATGAGACTCACTTCCTGAGGAGGAAATCCCAGCGCAGAGGGATAATTACAGACACCTCCCTCTGTGCCACACATGAATGTAACAGTCACAAACGGATGGAGGCTGTGTGTTGCGCTACATTTTGAAGCCACATTGTGAAGATAATTTCCTCTTATGTCCATGCTGGGCTTGGGCGAGGAGCTGTGTGTTGCTATTGTTAGCTCTTCTGAGAGGCAGTCGCGGCTTGAGCGCTGTGTTTAGTTTCATCTGATAACACGCAGGGAGCAGTGGCAGCCAGACCTGGCAGCAGCACCGACTCTGTGCTGACAACATCAACACCAGCATTGTGCCGTGTGGCTGAATGAGGTTAAGCAGAAACTCACACCCCCCCCAACCCCCACCTGCTCCCTTTCCCCTCCCCAGACTCCCGGTGTATACAACCGAAACAGGAATATGAGTAAATGGAATATGAGACATGCATGACTACACATACAGACACATGCTCTCACACACACACAGAGAGGCACACACCCACACACACACACACACACACACACACACACACAGGTGCATGTGACTCACTGAGAGGCTGAGAATCTGGATGGGTTAGCGGGCCCAGGTGAGGAATGAGCTGTGCTCTGCAGGTGTATTCCAGAGAAGCAATAATGAAAGAGCCCAGAGGGAGAGTCAGAGACGAGCGACTGGAAGGACAGACCTCATTTCTACAGAATGACCTAGAGTCTAGACAACCTGAATCACCCTGTGTAGGGGATTCAATGGTCTTTGGAGCCAATCAGCTACTGAGGGGAAGGGGGGGTGATTAGGTGGCTGCATGTTAAAAGCTAGTGTTGGGAATATGACCAGTAGAACAGAGTTAACACTCCCACTGTTTGGATAAGTGCCATTGGTGGCTCAGGTGGTGTCATCACTGGTGGCATAATTTTTCAAGGGCAGCACCTCATACAGAACAGTGTTCCCATTACTGCACTAAGTAACTGGATTTACACTGATCCACCAACACCACTTCTAGCAGAAACCTGTTTTTTTCCATACAATACTGAGATACATATACAGGATCTCTCACACTTATAAATTATAATATAATATATGGTAATATATAAATGAGATGTAATACCATTGATATGTATTGCAAACCTGGAGTTTTGGATATTAAATGTCCAACTCCAACTCTTTCACTTATATGGAAGTAGTATAACAGATAATAATTGGTATACTGTGATTAGTATGAATATGTGGTCAATTAAATATAAAGATCTGGTTAATTATATACTATGATATATGTTTCTGGTAAAAGTATATTCTAGTACATAGGATCCAATAATGAAATTACCCTTTCTGCTGTAGTCCTGCATTGGCAAATTCATCCATCTTGTTGATCAAGAGATCCGATCAATATTTGTTGGCCCTGGCAATCAGGGTGAGAGATAAATTAAACAAGTAGAAGTGGGCAGCTTCTCCTGCTGAGATCTCTCCAATAAAATGTCCTCCTGAGCTAAGCTCCTCATCTCCAATCAAATTCTTCTTTTCTAAACCACATTCCTCATCTCCAATCAGGTTCCTCCTAAATCAAACTCCTCCTTCCTGAACTATGCTCCAATCAGATTTTTCCTTTTTGAACCGCATTCCTCACTTGCAGTAAAACCCCTCCTTCCTGAACTGTGCTCCTCATCTCAAATCAGATTTCTCCTTACTGAACAACACTCTGTGCTCCTAGTAAAAATCACTCCTAATACAGTGCACTGCTCGTAAACCTCACCTGTCATAAAAGGCTCCCTGTTTAGAGCTCCAGTCATGGTGTTCCTTTACCAGCAAGTGTTCCATTCTTTCTGTTCCAAATGAGTTCATGCTATAAGACAAATGGCTGTGAGTCATTCCTAGGATATTATGTTATATTCACGATTGGATTACACCACCATTACATTAGGTTAAATTTAATTATGCTGTATTGCTTCGGTAGCAAATTTTGCTGAAGCAGCAGAAAGCAGTGACACCAGGACAAAAACAGCCAGTGGGTCTTCTTCACTCCATGCTCCTCTGGTGCTTCTGCTAATATTTGTTTGGAACCCAGACATGGGGCTTTTTAAATATCAAAGACTGTATTCAGATAAAGACTGCAGCTGCATTTACTGATCTCTCTCTCCTCTCTCTCTCTCTCTCTCTCTCTCTCTCTCTCTCTCTCTCTCTCTCTCTCGTGTGTGTGTAGGAGCTCCAATCTGGACATGAGCAGCAAGGCTTCTGGGAAAAGATTTGTGAGCTTTGCCAGCGACGTCAACGCCAACAACCTCAACATGGTGTCTGACCTTTCCCCCGAGCCTCAGCCCACTGGACAGGTCAGTGCCCACCCCCTCACCTTCCCAAAAACACCATCACGGTGCCCCCCCCCCGAAATACCCTCACAGTGCCACTTTCAATTAAATATTATACAATATTTATTATTGTATTATATTTGTTATCTGTGTATTGTTCATTCATATCTCATATGTGCAAAGTATGCACATTTATATTACATAACACAATTTCTGTATGCTTAATTTAATTTGATGGAGCAAATGACACCAGTGACCTTCTCACCTTCACAAATACACACACACACACACACACACACACACACACACACACACACACACAGAAACACACACACACACATTGTACATTGTACATTTTTGCCTATTGTGAAAAGTGATTAGGAATAGAAGCAGTTTTTTTGTTCCAGTGACTCCAGCTGAATCTCTTATACTAGCAATATGTATTTAAATGCCAGACCCCCCGTGCAATCAGAAAAGCCGCCACCTTTGGGAAGCGGTCCAACTCCATGCGCAGAAACCCCACGGCGGAGGTCACCAAACAGGGCTGGCTGTACAAACAGGTATGTGCTGCGTTACACCTGTCCGACCACATGGGCTCCGGCCACTGGAATGAAGAGGAAATACCTGCATTTAAATAGCAGCAGATTAGGGACATAATATTTCATCTGGTCTTCTGCTTTGGTCCTCTGTAATCGTACCTGTGCACGGATATCCATCTCACCTGAATTCTTTCTCTTTGTGCTTAAGGCAAGCAATGGAGTGAAACAGTGGAACAAGCGCTGGTTTGTGCTGACTGATCGCTGTCTCTTCTACTACAAAGGTGCGTTTACCCACAGCAAGAGCCTGCTCAGAGCATTCACATTTCAGTGTGATATGGGTAATTAAAGGGTGGGAGGGGGTGGAATCTAAACAATTTGTCCACCAGTTGCAACATCATAGACAAAATGGCAAGACCACTTAATTTTAGAAGCACCTTTTTTTTTCAAAATGTGTGTGAAGCATCATATTTTAATATTCATTTCCATACCTGTCTGTGCTACTGTGGCTCTAGGATTATGAAAATATCATTGCGTAAGAACAAAAAACCATGATGGATCACATTTTATTTCAGTGTGTTATTTTCCTGAAAAGGTATCAATTTGCATCCCGTGTGTATATTTTACAGGCACATACCTTACAGAACAGAAAGGCATAGTTCTACCACCATTTCATAAAAGAAAAGGCTGTCATGGTTATTTAATATTTTCCCTGTGTTTGTCACAGTATAACATGCAAAACATGTTCTTCCAGGATTGCCTGATTCATTGCACACTGTTTATGTTCCAGTTTACGCGCTGTGCTGTTCAAATTCCACAATGAAAATAATTACAGCCTCTTTAGAAAAAAGGCAGAGTACAAGAGCATTAGACACTATCAGCACAGAGTGACCTGTGACCTAGCAAACACACGTAATTGAGATTTACAGGTAACACATAATGGAGATTTACAGGTGAGCATTACCTGTCTGTAACCTGGTTTTACTGCCACATGTCACAGCAGCATACAATGTTACATAGCTTTGCTGCACTGAAAACACGGCAGAACCAATGCACCCTTGAAAACTGAGGGATTTAGGAATTTAGCTTGTACTTGGAAAAAATATAAATGCTGAGCAATATTTTACAAAGAAGTGCATTTGAAATATTAATAATGTTGTGTTCCAAATGCTTGAAGACTAACCTTTTATGTCAGCAGACTAAAGAACAAAAGGATTCGCATAATAAATTTATATTAAGCAAAAATGCACAATTGCAAATTGATTATGCGTGATAACATGCTCGTTCATGATTTGTTCTCAATGTAATATTTATATCAGTATCTAATGACTTCATTTTCAGTGTATGTTTTCTGAGTAAACTCACAGTGTTTTATGTCAGGAATGAGAGGTAGAATGCACCATCAGACATGAGCATCAAACCTGCTTTTGAAATAAAGCTCTTTCATCTGAGGGGAATTGTGTGAATTTTTAGCTGGCATTTCACTGCTCCTGTATAGCTCTCAACTCCTCTCTAAACCCCCCCCGTCACATGCTCACTACCTGCTCCGCCGTTGCGGTTTTGTTTCTCTTTGATCAAACATTTGCACATGCCCTAAACCACACAGCAGCGGGGCAGGATGCTGGAGGGCTGATTACCTGGTGCCGCGCGCTGCAAAGCCCAGGGCGAGAGTTTCGATGAGTGACGCTCTGTCAGCCGCTCCCCTGAGGAAACAATACGGACTGTGTGTGCCTGTGTGTGTATGTCTGCATGCATATGTCTGTTTGTGTGTGTTTGCGGGTGTGTGTGAGTGTGTTCCTGTGTGTGTGTGTGTGTGTGTGTGTGTGTGTGTGTGTGTGTGTGTGTGCATGTCTTTCTCCTACCGTGGTAGAGCACACAGCCTCCTATTGGTGGATTAGGCAGGTGCAGCTGGCTTTAGGCCAGGGCTGCTACAGTATCTCCCATGTTAGCTCAACATACCCCTCCCCATCCACCCTTCTGCTCAGACGCTCTAACTCACAAAGTGCGCACACACACACGCAGGCACCTACACACATGCAAGCAGACACATACAGACACACGTAGAGACATACACACACACACACACACACACACACACACACACAAAGGGCTGTACCTTTCAGAAGGACCTGAAATTCAGGGGAAGACAGTTATCAGCTGATCGGCACAAACAGCACTCTGCCGGAGCTCACAGACTGGCTAGACTAGGCGGATTCTCTCAGAAGTGCCTTACTCAGTCACCTCGGGTACTTTTACTCTTCCTTTATTCCCCATTATCAATTTTCTTTTTTTTCGCTTCAGCTGTTGTTTGGACTTGCCTTGGGAGTACAAGTAATAGGAACCTTACACAGGATACCGACTGTGTGCACCACGTCTGTCTATCAGACTGAGTCTGAACCATGAATGCCAAGCAGTGACCGTTTAGTGGGAGCGTGACTCAGATCTATGACTCTTTCTGTGCACCTTTGGATGGACTGGATTTTCACTGATTCTTGACCACTGTCTCCAGCTTCACTTATTTGGTGTTTTCATTTTGTATTTTTTTTTTTATTTTCGTTTTTTCGTCTCACCCTACCCCAGATGAGAAGGAAGAGGCGGTACTTGGGAGTCTCCCTCTCCTGAGTTTTCGGATCGGCCCGGTCCAGCCCGTGGACAACATCAGCCGCAAGTTTGCCTTTAAGGTCAGTGGCTTTGAGAGGCGTGAGGGCATGGCGGGGGCAGGGTGGGTGGGTGTCTGACAGGTGTTTCACAGCCTGGGCTGTGAGAATGAACAAGAGTAGTAATGCTACTACAATGCCAGCAGTGTGCACAGTGGACTGAGCTTACAGTGCCCATGCAAACATGCAAATACAGAAACTCTGCTCCGTGAGAGGGACAGTGGCTTAGAGAGGGTGGCGACAGGGTGGTAAGGAAGTGTATTACATAAATGCCAGAGCTCCATATTGTCTTGTGATTAAGTATAGCTTTATCAGCAATAATCCAAATAGAGGACACATGTACATACTGCTGTATTTGTCCCCGTATGTCTCCCATAACCCTTCACCTCTTAGCGGTCCCACAATCTACACCATCCCCATGGTGACCCATTCATGCATCTCTGAAAATCTATTAACTTAGCTCATAAAGTTGAATTTTCAGGTGTTCACAAACCTACGGTTGGCAGTTACCCCCTAATGCAGCGTGTTTTCATCTTTGTGGATCCCAGCTGCAGATTGAGCTGGCGTATCTGTGCTGTGAGGCAGTGCCATGATATCTTGGGCTGGAGCGTTTTAGCGAGTTGACTCAGCTGTGAGACACAGGGAGATGTGGAGCGGACTGATATGGCATGCTTCAGTGAGTACCCAGTTGCGTTAAACCCCCCCAGGCACACGGGTGGGGTAGGGAATTTTGCTCATGTCTTTACATGCTCCCGTGAGTTCCAGGGGAGAACCGATCACAAACACCTCTGACACCTGTCAGTTCAAACCAGCCAATGAGAGCGAGGCAGAGGGGGTCGTCCAGTAATGTTTCCCCCAAAGAGATGCATACCCGAGGCGGCAAACCAGAATTATGTCAGAAGCTATTTGAGGGCAGGCGCTTCGGCTACAAAGACTGATTCCTACCTTAGATCACTGAGCATTGCCACAGAAATGCAGCCACACTGGGAGGCCGAGCGGCAGGGAGAAGGCAAACACAAGCAAAGGACTTCATGTGACCCTCCGAAGTTATTTTACTGCAGTAACTTGGATTAAACCAACAACAGTTTGCCTCCAGAGGGAGGGACAGCAGAACAGAGGTGCTGACTTACTCTCTAGTCTTACTTCCAGCTGATTACTTTTTTCATGTTAAGTTAATGTGTAAGCTTTAACGCTGTAAACCTCAAACTCATACATTATGCATTATAGTACATTACAGCTTTATACAGTAAGCTTGTGCTTCAGTAACAGCGTTCGATAGTGTGTGTATCACTCTTTCAGCCCCCACACAGCAATTGTTTCTGAATGCCTATTCAAGCTGTAATGTCATGCTTATGAAGGTGTTTTGCATGTCTTGCGAAGGCCCTATGCAGGCAGTGTTGACGCTTCGAATGGTGCCCAGCCCTGCAGCCGTCTGCGCAGTATCTGCTTTCAGACCGTTTTGTTCTGACAGCTCTCTCACTGGTGCTGACAGATGTTCTCTCTGTTTTCAACCTGCTGTCAAAAGCGCTTTTGTGTGCGATGAGGCAGGCCTGTCCCTGAAACACAGACAGGACTGCCGTGGCCAGCGCTCCAGGTTTGCTTAGGTGATTTGTCATAAATGAGGAGATGCACCTGTATGCATATTTGTAACCTGACTCATGCTTTTTTTCCACAATTTGACTTCCTCTGGCTTACCTTAGCCAGCCAGCACAGCACATGCCAGTTAGAGGTTTTTACTATGGCGTTTCCTCAGTCTAGCCACTATCCAGAGGTAGTAGAACTCAGCATGGCTGTGAGCTCTCCAGGGGCAATGATGTCACCCGCTGATGTCATAATAGCTTGATTAGTCCTCTCCCCATTCCCTTCTGTGGGGTGAGTAAATGGTGTCTGTGGTCAGGGAGTTGTGCAGTGTGGTAGCGAAGGTTGTGTGGGCAATACCAGCAGGGATAGCATGACTCAGATAACTCTGACAGAGGCTGGTCGCTGGCCTGAGTGTGTCTTCAGCATGCTGAGCTGATTGTATCTCTTGAGAGGAGCTATAGCCGCCACCTACATTGGTGGTCTGGTCTCTAGGATGATGCGTTTATCCCCAGTCCTGACTCATTATGGTGATAAAAGGGTCCCATGCAGATGACAACAGAAGGGAGAACCCCTGTGTCTGGGCTAAATCAGCCTTTAAAACAAACCATCTAGCATCGCCCAGTTTAATTGGCTGAATATTTACCTGCTCCCTCTCCACCTCAGCTGATGTGTGGTGAGTCTCCTGGCACAAAATGGCTGCTGGACATCACCCAGGTGGTGCGGGTAGGGCCTGCGCATTTAAATGAAATTCATTATTATTAATACAGCGCCCTGTAACCCTCAACCTACCACCACCACCATGACCGCATTACCTGGATGATAGCTGGACAGCATCAGACTGTAACAGAACCCGGAATTACCCTGTCACAGACAGAACTGCTGAAGGGTCACATGGAGTCTGTTTATCTGAGACAGAATGCATGTGAATATGGGTATGATGGAAAGTAATCAGGCATGCACAGACACGGACAGACCTTCAACCTCTGACCCCCCTGCTCAGAGCTGTGACCTGCAACACAGCCACAGAAAATAAGTCAACACGTTGCGCACAATTAAATCGCTGGCACTCCTTGTATCGTTGAGACAGTGCACACCGGGGCTTGCAGTGTGAGGAGAGGGCGAATAGCAGTCACTGTCTCACTCCAGCAGGCATGTTTATCCACCCAGGCGTGCACTGCGCGCCGGCTCGTTGCGGTTATCAGGAGGGATCAGAATCAAACCTCCGCCCCGCGGAGCGCTCGGCACGCGCGGGTTTGCAGGCACGCCCCTCGGGTGTTCGCGCGCCCCGGGGGACGTGTTGTCTGAAGTGTGTTAGTGACGCGTGGGTAGGCCCGCGGTTTCCTCCCGCTCTCGCCTCGCGCGCTGAGGCCTCATGGAGGCCGATCCCCCTCCTCTCTCCGAGCCGCGCTGATACTCGCCCAGGTGGAAAGGGCATTTGGCGCACGCGGGAACGCTCAGGTGTCTCTGGCTCCGCACGCACACACGCGAGGCCAGCTGCTCACCCCATGTCTCTCTCTCCTCTACCTCTGCAGGCCAGACAGTCTCTGTGGATGTTTTTTTTTATTATTATTATTCTCATTGAATGCATGTTTTAACATATAAACCCAATGAATTAATGCCAAGAAAGACATCAAATATGACGGCAATAGAGACGTACTAACACGTAAGTGTGTGCATCCTGGACATGTCTGAGGCAATGAATTAATGCTAAAAAGGTAATCAAACTGACAGCAATAGAAACATACTAACACGTACGTATAAGTGCTGTCGACATGTCTGAGTCAAACTAGTCAGGTCCTGTCGCTGCCCTGCTTGTAGGAGGGGCTGTATGTGTAAACATATCACAGTGGCCATCTTTAGGAGCACAGAGACAGCAGCCCTCTCCATTCAAATTCAAACAAATTTCCAAACAGAGAGCTGGTCATTCCTGTGTGGTCATTCATACAGCCCTGGACGGTCCCCAGAGGTGAACCCCTACAGTACAGCACTGTTTTCACAAGAAAACAGTCATAAAAACCATACCTGGAGCTGTGCTGCAGTGCGTATTAGCTAGTCACAATCGGGCTAAACCAGTTTTTTTCTAAGAGAAAAAACCAAACTGTGCACAGCCGTGGTTTTAATTATTGGATACTCAGACATTTATTAGAGACTGCTTGCACATTTCAAATTAATTAAAAAAAGAACATGTGTAACTATTTAATTATCTTGCATTGAATGAAATCGATGCCAGATTTTGTTGGTGTCTCATCCTGTAGTTTCATTTTTGTTTTTCATTTAACGTCCAGAAGGCATTCTGTTCGGTCTGGCTCAGTGCCAGACTGCACCCAGACAATTTTCCGCTCAATGGCTTTCATCCTGTGGTTAAAGAAAATCCCATGGGAGCATAGCTTCACTCTGTGCTTCTATTACAACGTCATGTCGAAGGTCATCCCTGTAAAGTGAATATAAATACGTGCTGGCACCTTCATGAGGCTTCCACTTTGAAGCTGGACAGAATGCCGGCACCACAGTGAAGCTGGACTTATATTAGGTTTGGTTGGAGTCTCTTCTCCTTGCTAATAAACCGTAATCAAGACGGACATGTGGCCTCGGCAAATGATCCACGGCCCCAGGTACCCGCACGCTTTCACCAGAGCATGTCTCACCTGATCTCTCTGACCTTGACATCAAAGAGGACAAATCGCAGCTGCTTATGATAACTCCGGCTGATAGATTCAGCTCTGGAGGCAGGCTAAGCTCCCAGGCAGGCTCTCAGTGGGGCACCAACTTTGGTTTGATGTTTCTTTTTTTTTAAACCATTGAAATTTAAATTCAAATGCCTCTAGGCTCAGCTCATTACAGCGTCTGATGCAAGTCGAGCTGCAGGTTAGTCTTCAGATAGGTTTATACGGCACTGTGCTGAGAGGAACAGTAGTCACACCTTTGTGTCTTTAACCCAACACTTCTAAAACATTAGAAGGAAAGTGTTGATTCGATGTACTGTAATGACATTTCACAACTTACACACCTCATGTAAAGTGAAAAAGTGTGTGCGTGTTTTTTTAACTGTTGCTGCGCCTGTATGCTCATGCTTATTGAATTTCCCACTGGATTGGTCACAGTCACTTGAAAAATCTACATAAATATACACACAGTGCATAACACATTATGGAAGTGATTTTTAGATTTGCAGTTTGCCACAGCTAAGATGATCATGCTCATCAGAACATTAAGCAATTACTTTAAGAGCTCTGCTTTTTCATGTGAGGCTGATAATTACCCCGTGCTTCAATAATAATAAGAAATTTAGACTGCTATCATTTCTGTTAATGCAAAAATGATTATGTTTTGACTGAGTCTGAACATGTGACTGAGTCTGAATGTGTGGTGAGGTTTCCCCCATGTGGGGAAAATTGGTACTGCAATAAGTGTTGTGACTGCCCCAATGCATGGATATGTTGACATTGTTTATTGTTTATAGGATCCCCATTAGCCAAGCCATACAGCCCCGCTATTCTTCCTGGGGTCTGAAAAGTAAAGAATCATAATAATCAAGTTAAAAATACATTACATTGCAAGAGACATCAAAAAAAAACTACAAAGACACAAAAATGAATTATTTGAATAAGAAGGACAAGCATTAAAACACAATAATTGTGAAACACACTGAAAGAAGACGGGTAAAAAAGAAAGTACTACAAATGCACCCACTGACAAGGATTGATATAATAGCAGTGATTAGGTGTATATCTGACCCAGGTGATTCTTTACTTGCTTTTTAAAAGTAGATTTAATATTTATTATAATATTTATGGAAAAGATTATATTGATTTGGTGGGGTCTTTTTATTTAAAATTGTCCAGGTTGAGAGAAGTAGAGAAGCGTTTAGCCTATCTTCAACTTTAAGCCAACGTAAACGTGAATGCATGCTGTTGATCTTTGTTCTATATGGACATCTTTCATATTTAACTCCTCCAAAACAGATTAATGTTATAGGTAGTGTAAGTTATATCTAGATAAATTCCGCACCTGTCTACAGGGGGACAGCCTCAGGGAAGGAGGGATTGAGTAATGGCATGTTTTAGTAACACTCTCTTACTGCAGGTTGAAAATGTTTCATGTATATGTGTGACCTGTCATCCGTTGTGTTGTGTTTGCAACGACTCAGAAATCCCAGAAATCACCTTACCAACACCTCCCCTCTTACCTGGTGACCTCTGATCCCTTTGACCTTCATTTTGTGTCCTCTTCCCTGTTTCCCCCTATGTCTGAGGACCCCTGAGTGAAGCTGCCCCTCACTGTGCCTGTTTGAGATCCCAGATGAGCTCCCGTGTTGTAGGTAGTGCCTCCCTTTCTCCTTCTATGCTTGCAGCAAACATGTTTTCCTCTGAAGGCAGGATTCACTGACTGTCTCCCTTTGGAAGGAGCCATGTTGTAACAGACAGCCTTCAGTGTCAAATACACCAGTGATATGCAGCAGAGGCCCTGGATATCAGATCTTAATTATCTGCGGTTTTATCTCAGGACATTCCAAGCTAAATATACAGCAGGAATTATTGGAATTTTAAAACCTGCCTCTGTGCTAAGGAGCAGGCAATGTGTCTTAGTTGCCAAAGATTCTTATTACAAAAAGACGATAATCCTACAATTGACATTATTACACTCTTTGTTCCGCGATGAAAAGAAATTGCAATTTACAACTTGAAAGGATTTTACCAATTTCACACACAAAATCAAATTTCCTAAATGACGTTAGAGATCAGTAATGTTGATATTGCTGAAATAATAATGATGATATCTGGTGTTGCTTCACCACATCAAGCTGTGAGATGAAGCTCAGTGAATCCTGCCTGGCGTGAGTGCATGTGTGGGTGTGTGTGTGAGTATTTGCATGTGTCTGCAACCAGACAGGCAATGCTGAGGCTCTTAGTCAAAATTCAGTCTTGGTGAAAACATTACGTTTTAACAATATGGCATTTTTACAGATAAATTATGAAACAACATGCATTTACCCACATCTGGGAAGCCTTGGTGAAGCAGATGTGTATTAGCATGAACATGTAATACCCCGGATAAATATAAACCGTTGGGACCGCAAAAACCGAATGTGTTTTATATAATGGGGTTATGTTATGACCTGTGGTTAGCACATGGGTCAAAGATTTTAATTAAATCATGATTGAAATCTTCCCATCAGATGAAAGAAGTTATCACAAAAATCTCTCAATATGGAGAAGTATGCATTGGGTAATTACTGTCAGTTCATCTTCATAGAACTCACTTCAGAGGCTGATGAGAACTTGGCTTGGTTCTTTAATCTGCTGCTTGGTCTTCATTTGGATTGCATCGGTCTTCTCCTCTGACCTGTCACTGCCAGCGTGATGCATTCCTGACTCACCCCCACAATAATAAGCCTATGTTTCCTCCCAAAGAGTGTGATTGCTGGGTGGACAGATTTAGAGCAATACTCATGTTGCTATTTTGAACACGGCCATCTGGGCCCCCCAGTCGCATGAGACTCTGAGCCGACACCACTCGCTTGTCAGCTCTCAGGAGGTGTCAGAAGTAATGAACACATTTTTCTAGAGGCAGATGCTCCGAATCATGGCTAATAACTCAACTGCGAATGTCATTTGTTTAAAGTGCAATGAATTGATTAGAGACAAAAACACACACCAGAAAGAGCGGTACTTGCTCCTGAAATTATTATAGATAGTAATTTTCCAGTCATTGTATGCGTGTGAAACATTATAAATAAAGGGCTGTGTGCTTGTCTTTTCTCCTGCCTGAGGTGTCAGGTGTCAGGGTAGGTTCTGACCCTGTTTCTCTCTCTCCCCAGGTGTTCAGTGAGGACGACGAGGACGACAGTAACGGCAGTTCCACATTCTGCCTGCAGGTGGAGCACGCTGGCACCCGGACTTACTACTTCAGTGCTGAGAGTCTGGAAGAGCAGGAGGCCTGGGTGGCAGCTATGAGTGAGGCGGCGTGCATGGACATCCCAACTACACAGAGGTACACACACACACACACACACACACACACACACACACACACACACACACACACACACACACACACACACACACACACACACACACACACACACACACACACACACACTCACGCTCACACACAAAAACACTCACACACATACACCCTAACATACATATACTCACATACACATATGTACACACACATACATGCATGTCCTCACATTCTGTTTGAAATTGAATCTCTGAATCTCTGCTGCCTCTGAATCCTGCAGGAACGACTCTGAGAACATCCCTCCCGCAGGACTGAACAACGCCTCTGTCGCCAAGAGGGCGGAGCCTTACCCAAGGGGGGAGGGGGATGGCAGAGGGACGGACCTGAGGGAGCACAGGCGGGGCATGGTCAGGGTGGAGGCGGAGACTCCGGCCACGGCCCTGACCCCAGACATGGACAGCAGAGGCGGGGAGAGGGGCGGAGACAGGGGCGGGGACAGGGGCAGGGAGAGGGTCATGGACAGGGGCAGGGAGAGGGGCGGAGACAGAAGCAGAGAAAGGGGCGGGGATAGGGGTGGAGCTCCTCAGCCCAACGGGTGGGGGACGTACGGCGGCTACCAGCCGCAGGAGTCCCGGGACGCGTGGGAGGCGCGGGACCACGCGCTGCTGCACAGGGGCTTCGCGCCCCGCATGCAGCCCGACCGCCTGGCGCAGAGGCAGAACTCCATGACGCAGCTGCAGCAGTGGGTGAACCAGCGCAGGGGCCTGGCCGCGCAGGAGGAGCTGCAGAGGTATGCAACGCTGCGAGACCCCGCTAAAAACACGCTGCTAAAGCGCCGCACCCGAAAAATCAGAAATAAAACAGGAGAGCACCTGCTGATTGCAACTCATGAACCTTTTCTATTGAGCTGAATAAGGCAAAGAGAATCACTCATTTGCGAATCACTCAAGGGTTAACTTTAAAAAGAGGGAGGGGTACTAGTGTGGCAGGACTGATGATTCACAAATATTCATTTTAAGTCAAAGGTAAGCAGGGCCTGGCCTTAAAGAATCTTGACTGTAAAGGACAACTGCCAACACTTATCAGTGTCTCTGATTAATTATTGCTAACCATTGCGAGCCTCATGTTTACTACCTAGAGCTGTTGTTTGGAATGGTGGCTAGGTACCCAGCAGGTTGTCTGAATCCCAAGTGTGACACAGCTGTGTCAGTATCCAGCAGTGTAGATGTCTAATGTGTAATAATCAGCTGTGGAGGTCACCCACTAAACGGCTGTCCACTTAGCAAATGCATTTATAATCTCTAAACTAATCGGGGACATCATACAACAACCTCATGCTTTGGGTCGTGTGCCGTTCAGCCACAAGCAAGAGTCAATGGGTAAATTCAGTCAGTAAAAATGCCATGTGAGACAAAATTTATCACAAAAGGCAGAATATTGTATTGGAAAGTTTAAGAAAGCAAGTATCCACACCATACATGACACTATGCTTCAAAAGGATATGAAACTGATGTTGACATTTTAGTTAGAAGCAGTGAAATTTATAGATGAACACAGCCTCTCTGTTTCTGAACTTTTCCCTGCACTGTAAGACATGAGTTAAGAGAAGACATAGGGGAAATAGCCAGCTTAATCAAGCTGTCACCCTGGCCTCCCTCCTGTGGCATTTACTAGTCTCTCTCTGGCAGTTACTCTTGCTTTCTCATCCTCCCACAATGCACCAGGTGGACATATTTGTCATGTTTTGACTGATCGCTCCTCTAATCTTGGCTCCCCTGCCTGGTTGTTATAGCTCTTAAACTTTGCTTTTTTTGTACCATACATTGGGGGATTATTACTATTGGACTTTGGCGCTAGTTGTTGAACTTTTGATTACTGTAGCACTTGGTCTGTTGTCAGTACAGCCCCAGCGATTACAGCGCTGTGTAGCAGATTGATACACACAGTCCCACATCCTCTCTATGTTATCTGTCCTGTTTTTAACTTGGTGGCACTTGTGTACCTCTGCTTCACAGCTGAAGATAACAGTGTCTGCTAAGTGTCTAAATGCAAATGTGAATGTCATGTCCTTGTCCTTGGTGACTTTCCAAGCAGACAGTTCAGTTTCTTCAGCTTTTACCCACACACTGCCATGCTTGTCAGAACTATGATGTAATCTGTGATAAGACAAGCAATTAACAGAATCTCTCTTTTCCCCTGTCTTCCTCTCTACCATTACCCCCCCCTCACTCTCTCTGACCCTCTTCCTCTCTCTCCCTCTACCACCCCCCTTTCTCCCTCTCTCTTTCTCTTTCTCTCCCTCTCTCTTGCACCCTCTTTCTCACTCTCCCTCTGTCTCTCTCCTCTCTCTCTCACCCTCCCTCTTTCCCACTCTCTCTCCATCTCTGTCTTCCTCCCTCTGTCTCCTTTGTTCCTCTCTCTCCCTGTCTCTCTCTCTCTCCCTCTCTCTCTCTCCCTCTCTCTCTCATCTCCCTCTCTCCTGCTCTTACTCTCCATCTCTTTCTCTGCCCTCCCCCCCCCCCACAGTCCGTCTCATTATTACACTGTGAATCGGGGGGTCCCCTCAGACTGCTACGGCGTGTACGGGGGCCCGCGGTACGTGGAGGAGTACGCCCTGTACCCCCCGGGGGTGCGTCCCGACAGCATGTGCTCGGTGTCGGGGGGGTTCGAGCGGCTGCCCCCCCAATGGACGCCGGAGGAGAAGCGGCGCTCGCTGCTGGGACGGGCCCCTGTACCCCCGGGGGGCGCAGTGGGGTGTCCCGCACGCCCAGCAGCACCCCGGATACTACGGGCCGCTGGGCCAGGCGCAGGGCGGGGTGACCCGGCTCTCCATGCCGCCCCGCTCCCGCTCCGTGCCCCGCTCCCCGTCCTCCTCGCAGGGGCCCTACTCGCCCGTGCGCTCGCCCAGCGCCCGCTTCGACAGGGACCGCGACGACCTCGTCTACGCCGACCCCTCCATCTACGGCCTGCGCAGGTCCCTCAGCTCGCCGAAGGTAGGCGCCCCCCACCCCCCACCCCGCCGAGCCGCCCCACGCACGAACACGAATCCTCATCCACCGTCTGTCACAAACGCTGATCCCGGATCAGCTGTCCTGCATGATGTGCAGATGACCTTGTGGAGATGACCTCCAGATCTACCCTGATCTGGGAACGATAACATTTGTGCACAGATTCTTGATAGATTGACAGATTCATGTAGAGTGACAGGGTGGGTTGGTGACTGGTTACAGTCTAGGTAACAGCAGCCTAACCGCCTTCCCAGACTTCCAGACCCCAATAACACAGCTGGATACCTGCCTGTATACCTCTATGATGGCCTTTACAGGGAAGCTCAGCGATTTTCTTTAGGCACTGCCTCTGGCAGTCAATTCCCAGGATGAAATATAAAATATAAAATAATTTACAAAATGTAATACATTCAGGAGCAGCACTATCGTCCCAGCATTTGATTGTGCAAAGTTGGTGAGATTTATTGAGAATTATCAACTGTTATACGGGAAGACATACGGGAAATAGCCAGCTTAATCAAGCTGTCACCCTGGCCTCCCTCCTGTGGCATTTACTGGTCTCTCTCTGGCAGTTACTCTTGCTTTCTCTTCCTCCCACTAACACAGCTGGATACCTGCCTGTATACCTCTATGATGGCCTTTACAGGGAAGCTCAGCGATTTTCTTTAGGCACTCTGGGAGTCAATTCCCAGGATGAAATATAAAATATAAAATAATTTACAAAATGTAATACATTCAGGAGCAGCACTATCGTCCCAGCTGTTTTTTAAATATTTTTTCATGTTTTGAGTCTTTATAGTTTCCAAACTGTTTTTAATAGACAGGTGAATGGACTGAAGTGACTTACTCCATTGATCGATGGCAGTGATAACCTGAAGCTTGTAGGAGCGAGTGACTTTGTAGAATTTGGATTTTCCAGCGTCAGTCTTCCAGTGTCAACATCATATAATTTTTGTTTTGTTTTATTTTAACCATGATCTCATCATGCATGCGATTTGGGTACATGCCCCAGTGTGATGTGTCGCAGTCCGCTCTCTGTTGTACTGTAATGCTGTCACACTGTCTTTCAGTACGAGTTCCACAGAGACAGGCGCCCAATGGGCCCGGCTGTGTACCACTACCATTACCCCGGCTCCCTGCATGACAACATGGTAGGTTCCTCTGTCCCCCTCTGTTTTGAAGGTTGCGCGTTATCATCTCACTGAAGTGACAGACATTGCAGCACCTCTGAATTATGTTTCTGGCATTTTCTAGTGCTGTAGCGGATGTTATCCAGGGTACCACACACAGCTCATATTTTATACATTGTCTGTTTATACCCTTGGAAATGTAGTGAAACAGTTCAGCTAAAGTACCTTGGTCGAGAGTACAAGTGCTATGACACAAATGTGCACATTTGAATCAACCACCATCCAGTGAAGTCTGGTTCCTTGGCCAAAACACCACACTGCCACCTTGTGGCTGAGTATGGAAACCACAAAAAGGTTACATCCACAGTTACATCACTATGGAGGCCACTATGGCTTGTGTAAGGTGACCTTTGCTGCGTGATTCCAAATCCGATTTCATGTGATTGTGTGTGCATGTATGTCCGTGTGTGTCTGTGCGTGTGTGTATGTGTTTGTGTGCATCCCTGTATATCTGTATTCGTGTTGTGCGTGCGTGCGTGCGTGCCTGTGTGTGTGTGTGTGACCTTGAGGATTGTGGCTATGAGTGCTTGCTGATTTACTGCTCTGGTTGTGCCCTGAGAATCTCTCTTTTTGCCCTCTTCTCCGCACCGTGTCTCTCCCTCCACCCCTCACCTGATATCGCTCCTCACAGGACGACATGGTGGACCTGCAAATGCACAGGAACCTGGACTACCTGGAGCAGCAGGTGAGCGTCTCCCACAGCAACCACCAACAGGTTGTCGTCAGGACAGCTAAGGAGATGATGCTGAGGGGCAAACTGAGGGGTGTTTATGTTTAGGAGATGTGTGCAGATGGAAGTTTTGCTTAATCAGATAAACAAAGTGGTACATTTTAATGCTGGTGACTGGCTGTGAGACTGGCTATTAAGCTGTAAATAGTACAGAATACAGGGAGACAACACTGACTCTGTTAAACTGTAAATGGTAGAGTTCAGGGGGGCAGCAGTGACTCTGTTAACGGTAATGTTAGCACCTTGCTAGACACCATTGAGCTGTGCTGTATAATGCAGGCACCATATTGCCAATGCTAAGACATTAGCAGGAAGGACTTGATGTTTAACATTTTCAGTACATTGGAATATTTTGTAAGAAACATGTTCCACCCAGTGGGAGCTTTGCATGATTTAACCTGAGGTCATTCATTTTGTTTACCAGCAGGTGGCACCATTCCATGACATCTACACAGACCTTCCCCCAGAGCTGGCAGAGATAGAGATTGATGTAAGGAACTGTGCACTGAGAATGTAAACACACAGCAAAATCTTTTGTCATTTTTTTTCCCATGACTGGAAACATGACTGCATTTATCTGTATGTTATTTGTCATGCTTAGCATATACCCCTTATCCATGAAACTTGCATACAGTTTCTCACAGTCAGATTCCCAAGCCACTACCCCTCCACCCAAATCAGGAGGAAACTGTGTAATATGTTATGTAAGATGAATCATAAACTTATTACTTTCGTCATCCATCACAACTCAACTTAAAAATATGTACAAACAACAGTAATGAAAATAGATAACGTAAAAGCAACAAATATCTAAAAGTAATTATTACAAAAGGAAAATTATTTACTTTTTACCCTTTACTGATATTTAGAAACCCAATTAACACCCCCCTCCCTCCTTCTTAATCAACAGAAATATGAATGATGTCTATCCACTGTCCCTCAGGCCATGACAGGTGGACTATGGGGGCTGCAGTTCTTTCCGCCACCTCTAGGGATTTTATTCTGTTGTGAGAAGACTGAATTGGAACATTTGGTTCTCAGAGTTTGGGAAATAACCCTTTCTTATGCCTGCATGCTTCATGCAGGATAACAGGAAATGTGCCTTTGTCTCGGGCACCTGCAGGTCACGGTGGCTGGGCATCTGTTCGCAGGTCTTTTCCATGTCTTTCCGCTGGGATTGGCAGATGGCGATCACTGTCTGTGCACTTTGTTAGAAAGCCTCTTCCTTCTGGGTTTCCTTGGTCCTGTGCCAGTGTGATGTTTCTGGTTAGGGCCTGATAGCACTGAAGTTTTGTTTGTTTCTTATCGCCACTTCCTTCTTCCCATCCTCATCGCGTTTGTTATTTTCTGAAGGGAAATGTTGGCAGGCTAGTTTTGTGTTCGTGGTTTGGATCTGAGAGGTACTGATTTCAGCTTGGCCTGGTTCTGTAAACCCAAGAACCAGCTGGCCCACAGGTTCCCTGTCTGTCAGGGGGAGGGCTGGCTGCTCAACTGGACTTTGTGTTCAGGGTTCTGGTCGACCTGGTTTAAATGATACCAGAACTTGGCTGCCCTTTTTTAATATGCACACGAATAGGGAAGTAGCCCCACTTAAGCCCCACAAGCACTATGGTTTGGGTTTTATAGGCCTGCAAGGCGGTTTCCTGAAGGGCCATTTGTAACATGGGTTTCGCCCCAGGTTGTGAAACTGGAATTTATGATGGAGACCCACTCTTTATGTCCACTTTGCAGGACGGTGATTATAACTGAGAGCTTGCATTCTGAGCCAGATTTCTGGTGCTATTTTAAACTTTACGCCGTATGGCATTGTGCCATTCTTGCCTTTCCTTTTGATTTGATGGCCTGGCTTAGATCCCATGATGCAGGGTGGACACTGTAGACCCAGGTACAGTAGCTGTGCGGCTGTGTCAGCTGTTTCGCTGAGATCAAGGATTCCTCTAGGATACCGTAGCTGTGATCAGTGCCACATTTGACTGGGACAGTAGGGGGACATTCCTGTGTGACACCAGCTTTTATGGGAAATGATTCTGTGTATGTGATTATTATCATGTAATTATTCTCGTATTGTGTAGCATGGGTTTAGGATCTGAGCTTTCACCACCAGAACCCAAAAAACACAAACTCTGAATATTCCTGCCACAAAGTCAATATTGCATCTTTTAAAGACTTATTTATGAGGATTTTCACAGAAATGCTAAGCTTGTGGTATGTTTTTCTTTCTTTAGTTAACCCTTAATCCATTTGGTTTTTGGTGCATGGCAAACCCGACGTTTTGCCTGTTTCTCCACAGAACCTTCTGGGACGACTCTGTGAGCAGAACCGTCTTCTGAAGGAGCAGGAGGTTCTGGTCCAGCGCCTGCGGGTGGAGAAGGTAAGGCCCCCAGGTCCTGGCCCGGGGCGCCGATGTGCACGTAGTATTGAAGTACCGGGCCGTCCCGTTAACCCCCGGTCCTCCTCACCAGCGGCTGTGTGTTGGTGCTGTTTTCAGGACGGTCTGGAGGGGGCGCTGGTGGCCACGCACCAGGAGCTGGAAATGTACAGAGGCCAGCCGGCGCTGGCAGAGAAGCTGCACATGAAGAAGGAGACCTTGCAGAACCAGCTCATTAACATCCGAGGAGAGCTCTCACAGGCTTCCAGCGTGAGACACGGGGGGCGGAGACATGGGGGGTGCAGGGCCGAGAGGGGCAGGGCGGGGGCGGGGCTGGGAGGGTGGGGCTGGGTGGAGTGGAGGCAGTGAGGGGGTGGGCAGGGCTTGGAAGAATGTGGGGTATGAGGGGGCTTGAGGGGAGGTGCCAGTTTCAGGCAACATTTATGTGGCAATGGAAGGTGTTAAAGGTGTGTGTCAAATTTCATAACAAAACTTTTATTCCCTCTGTGCGGGGGATTTGTCTCTCCCAGACCCCAAGGAACACTTCTACCCACCCACAGGGCACAGCTCTTTGGAATTTTGTAAAGTGTAACATGACAGGGTGGTTTGGGTCAGGGTTGGGGTTGGGGTTAGGATGAGTGGTGGCTGCAGTCTAACTGCATTTCCTCTCATTGCCTTCAGGTTTTGACCACCACGAGGATGGAATTTGAGGTCCTGGAGGATGAGGTAAATGCTATCCACGGGGACCTCTGGGAACAGCTGAATGCCGGTGGGCAGGTAAACGGATGCCTCTCCGTTCTCAAGACCCACAGATTTACTTTAAGTGACTGGTGGTTTGCTGTGGGTGCCAGATGGCTGTGTTGATTTCATACACACGTCAATCAGCCTTTCCAGTACAGGACATTCTCATCTGTTCAAATAATACACATATGAATTTTATTTAGTGCAATAATCCTGAAAGTTAAAATATTGAGTCTGAACTGATGAGCTGTTGACCACATATAATAACATTCTCTTTTATCCATTGCCAGGGATTCTAAAGAGAAAAATGCAGTTTGATAAACTATCAGCACCGTACTGAATTATGTAGAGAAACTCCAACATTAGCCTGACATCACTTTACACAGCCTACACATCATGATGTGTAGAAATGGCATTAGCGATTTGAGTTATTCAGATTTTACTCTACAGATATCCAACCATAGCTTTGACTTTATAATCTTCTCTGCTCAGACTGCAGCTTTGTTCTCTGTCCTCTCTGCAGAGCGAGGTGATACACAGACACTTCCAGAAGGAGTTCTGGAAGATTCAGGATGTGCTGGAGGGCCTTCACAAGAACAACCCATCTCGAGGCACTGACACAGCCACACACAGAGGTACTGACGTTACCACATACAGAGGCACTGACACAGCAACATACAGAGGTACTAACACAGCCACACACAGAGGCACTAACACAACCACACACAGAGGTACTCACACTACCACACACAAAGGTACAGACACTATCACACACACACAGAAATACTGACACTACCACATACACAGATAGTGAAACTACCACACACAGAGGCCCTGATACAGCCACACACACAGGCATTGACACAGCTGACAATGAGTTACAGACACTGCAATGTGGTCCTCTGATCCCTCTCCCCTCTCACCCCGTGCAGTGGCCAGTTTGGCTTCAGGGTCCTTCAGCACAAACAGCCCGGCCAGTCCCCTGAGCTCCGTCAGCCTCACCAGCCCTCTCAGCCCGTTCTCGCCCGTTTCTGGGTCACAGGCGTCGCCCCCCAAGCAGGTGGGCATGGAGGTGAGCGTCACACCCTATCCTGCCATCTCATCCACCCCCCACCCACCCAGGGAGTGGCTGCCAGTCTTCATTTCGAAGAGTAAAACCTTTGGGCATGATTCTGACCATGACCTTTCACCCCTACACCTGCAGCTACAAGGGCCTGTAGGCACAAATGATTCTTCTTCTCGACAAGGCAAACCTTAAGAATAAGGGCTATACTTTTGTTAATGTGCGGGGGGTGGATTCCTCTCCATAGCTCTTGGTCCATTTTTCCTTCATTTTGTGTGATCAGGGGTGTTTATGAGAAACTCTTTAAGGTCCAGTGTCAGATTCTCAACTTTTTTCTCATTTATTCCTGCATACTCCCATGCTGAGCTGTTTCATAAAACAGCTTCATCGTGATGCTGTTGTGTGTGCTTATTTAACGTCTACAGACTAGGTATACAGCTGTAGGCTAGACTATGCAAAGCCTTGATGTGGATGTCTTTCACCCAGCAGCTGACACCTGGAACACCAGGTGAACTGAGCTCCAGACAACCAATCAATGGCTCCAAGAAGAAAATAATTCTTTTTATGAGGACACGTTTTTTACGATCTCCAAAACATGTGCAGTTTAATCAATGTTTTCCATCGTGTCACTTTTTATTGGACAAACATCCATTAGTGCTGCTTCTGGGCTGTTATTTTAAAGACCAGGCTGGGATAGGGAGTGCTCTGTGTTTGAGTGACGTGTATCTGATGAGCGTGACCCCTGCGTCCTCTCAGTCAGTCCTTCCCATAATTCCCTCTGCACTCTGCTCGGCTTGGCTGCTCTGCCTAACACGCTGCGCTTTCTCTTCCAACTCCTTCCTGCGTTCCTTCCCTTTCTTTCTTTCTTTCGTTCTTTCTTTCTTTCCGTTTGCCTCAGGATGTCAGTCCCCCTCGGCCTCCACTCCCCAAATCCTACCTCCCCCTGGAATCCCCTCCCTCCTTCCCCCTATCTGCCTCCCACTTGCCCTTCGATAGGGGTGCCTGGCTCTGTCGCTCCAGCGCGCTGTCAGGGAGTCTAGAGGAAGACTATGAGGAGGAGGAAGAGGCCCGTCTCAGACAGGTACCACCTCAGAGGAGTAGGGGTGGAGGGAGGGGGGGTGAGAGTACCATTGCATCCACACCCCAAAGCCCTACCCCATCATTCCTCTTCAGTTCAGAAGGATTTTCAGCCAAGATTCCAACCTTTGTGACGTCATAATCCCATTTCTGTCATTTCATAACCTTAGCATTCGACCAATAGACTGTACCTGTGGCATCCTGCCCAAAACAGAATGTCAAGTGGTGAACACCACCATGTTAGCATTTCAAATTGGCACGATGCTAATGAATTGTGTTTAAGTAGTACCTTTCATGCATCTCTAAGTGCCTTGCAGTGCTTTCATTATGAAACAGGTTTTCCTTACCTGTGTGTATAAAAGCATTCTGTACCCCATTCAGACTAATAGATCCAGCAGCAGCAGCATGCTAATTCAAATACAGAGTTATCCAAATATCATCTGCTGGGGAGCAACTAAGCTTTGTACAACAGTGTGCAATTTTCCATCCATATACACAGACAGCACATTTCTGGCACTTCAGCAATTGCATTGTGGGTGTTTTACAAGTAGCTGTAGGGCTGCAGCCTATCAGTTGTACTTAGGTGTTAACTGAATTTATTCCTCAACATACTTGTAATTCATTTATCTAGCTGATTTAGCCATTACTACTGTAAATTAGAACCATTCTTCATCATTGTGGTTCCATCTCATGTCTGCAGTATTGCAGCTGCCAAAAAAAAAAACAAACATCCTTTTCTACTGCCAAAGAGCACGTAACTTTAAACCTTAATATACACAACAGCGCACTGACTAACTCTGAATGATTACAAAGGAATCTATCTTAGTTTATCTGACAGAGTGCAACATAGATCTCCATACTGTAGGCGGAGACAGAGAAGGAGACAAAATGAAAAAAGGACATAACTGCTGTCGCAATGTCCTTGAAATGAGACATATCACATCTTGTGGTATATTTATAACTCTTCAAAAAGTTATGCTGATGGTACATGAAAGTTTTTAGGAAGGTGACTTTCTTCCGAGACCTTTTCAATGACCCCCCCACCCCTACAGCGTCACCCCAAAATGCAGCCACATGTACCCCCCCATCCATTCTAATGCTACCCTCATGGCTTCCTCTTTCTGCTTCGCGCTCTCCCCTCTCTTTCTTCAACAGCCAATCACAGGACAGTTTGTGGGGCTAGACTGTAGTGAGGAGGGCGAGAGAGGGTGAGGCTCTGAAAGACTCACTTCCTGTACTTTAGGTGATGTGCCCCTGCTTTAGTGAGGGTCGCTTCAGTGCCACTTTGGAGTTACAGCTGTGCTACGTCCTGACTACCCCCTTGGTGCGGAGGAATTAACAGGCACAATTTTTCCATCATCCATGAAAGACAAGACAGTGATAGCTAAATGGTTTGAATGAGGAGGGTGGGGAGGATCTTCAAAGACAAGCCTCCAAAATATGTTCCACTTTTATGTTGGTTCAACCATCAATGGCATCTGCCGGTGGCTGGTGAATTGTTTTTTTCCCACATGTGCCTGTCTGCAACTCAAATAGCTATGAATACTGAGCCTGCCTCCCTTCCAGCATGACATCATTAGTTTGCTGTAAACACCCATATCTGGGGAGCATTGCACAGGGTACGCATCACATGTTGGATGGAGATGGAGGTTTGCTTAAGCAGGTCAGGCTAAGTGCCTTGCTCAAAGGCACAGCAGCTGTGCCCCAGCTGGGGTTTGAGCCTGCAACCCATGAGCAGCGCTAACACTTGCACAGAGATGCTGCTTTCTTCCTATGATAGTGTTAGGGAGGTATCACTGTATGTTGCCAGAATCAGTTCAAGTGCTGGTGGTTCATCTGGTCTGTCAAACATATTTTTATTATTTTTAATTATTCATTTTTAACTGATTTTGCCAAAAATAAGAAAAATATATTCATGTAAAATAACAAACAAACTAGTAAGTATTGGCTGGGAATAACGTAGTATGAAATCATGATAAAGAATACAAAGTGGGCTTACATGTTTAGCTTCTATGCTTGTTTACATAATTTAGAAGCTCTTGGCAGTAATATGTCACATCTGTTACTTTTATAAAGATAAATGTGTAAGGATTGCAATCGAGGATTGAGGACAGTGGATGACGGGTCCTACTCCTCCAAAGTCGAAGAAATCAGACTGTATACAGTAAGATGGCGTAATGAACACTAGGTGCTGGTTAGACACAGTGAGACAGAATGACTGTCTCAGTGTTTTACTCCAAGTGCTTAAGTCATCAGTCTAGAGCCATCTTGGCCATGTGGTTTCTGACTCTCTGTGACTTAAATGACCTAAAACTAACAGGCATCTGTACAGATGCATGGACAGGACCAACCCAAGCATCCCATAAAGACACAAACATGGTTAGAAAATGGAAAAACCTCACCTTTGAAAAAAACCTCAGACAAAACCCTCTGCCTCTTCCTCCTCCAGCATAAATACACTGTGGCTTCAGACACCTCTTCAGGAGACAAGGCTAACTGTGATCGGGCGGAGTCTGAGAATGACCGCCAAGCCAACATGAATAAAGGTAAGAACAGCAGTCAAGACATTACATACTGCCATAAAGCTAAGGACAGCAGTCAGATCACACAGCTCCATAAAGCTAAGGACAGAAGTCAGGAGATTACACAGCTCCACGAAGCTAAGGGCAGCAGTCAGGAGATTACACAGCTCCATAAAGCTAAGGATAGCATTCAGGAGATTACATATCTCTATGAAGATAAGGACTGTAGTCAGGATATGATGTACCCCTATGAAGGCACAGAGAGCAGTCAGAAGATGACATAGCTCTGAGGACCATCCCTCCCACACACACAAATCGGTGAAGTAGGGCTGTAATTCCACAAAGATTTTGTACAGACCTCATGTAGAGCATGTTGAAAAAACAGAATTGCAAATTTCGCCCTCTAATGCTGGTGTCCATTACAGTGTTTGCCGTACAGAAATCATTAAAAACAAACATAAAGCTTCCATTCCAAAAAGGAAGTGAGTACAGCTTCCTGTTGTGAGGCCAGGGCGTGCTGGCCTCAGTGCAAGATAACAGACGTGAAATCCGACAGGAACGACACATGGAATCGTTCAGAATAAGTACATACTCACACATATGTTTAAATACTTATTCGCACATGTTTTCTAAGGTTTTTCTTTAATTGGGAAACACATCCGTATGAACACAGTGGCAAGACCAGGGTGTAATGGGCATAGCTGCATAGGCCCCATTGCTATAGGGCAGCAAGTCAGATGACCTTTGTCATGTTTAGCTGTTATCGTCTTTAACATATTTTTATGCTGTAATGAACCATCCTGTTTAATGTTGTATCTGAATGCATAAATCAGGGACACTCCATCATCTAAGCGGCTGTGTTTTTCCGCTCTGTTTTCCTTTTCCCCGTGAGCAGTCGGTATCGTTCCTCCCCGAACCAAGTCTCCCACAGAAGAGGAGGTGAAGCCCGTCAACCCCACACAGCGCAGGAACTGCACAGCAGCCAACGGATACAGCTCCAAGGTTATGATTGTCATTATTCATCAGGACTTGTTGATAATGATGACGTTCTGACCAACACGCACTTGACGGCCGGCAGATGCGTTGTAAGATTCAGTCCTGATGACAGATAGGGTATAGGGTAGGGACAGATAGGGGATCGACCACACTAGAACTTTGTGTGTGTGGGGTCTCTTATTATTTTTAACTTCATTAGCCAATAAGAGCGTACGCATACATTTCTACCCTTCGGGGATCCCAGTTCCTCGAAAGGCCCCAGGTGCTGTTGACTCTCCTGTTTTCTCAGCACTAAGTGGATGAACTGAAAGTCAGCTCAGTTACCTGAATTGGACTGCATGGTAACTCACTTAGTGTTGGATTAACACAGGAAAGAGCAGATCAGGTCACCCTCTCTTTCTTCTGAGGCTCGGATCTCGTGCAAAGGTGTGGAAAAACACTGCAGGCTCAGTGGGACTCCAGGAAATCGGGTGCCCTGGCACTGATTGACAGGGTGTGGATGTATCCAGGCGCTTTGTGTCTCGAGAAGAGGATTGTGCAAATGCATGTTGCTGGCCCAAGTCCAGTGTGGGGTCAACCTAACCTAGTCCCGCTGTTGTCCTGAGTTTGTCCAATAAGCTGGATCACTTTAGAAGATAAAGACAGAGTGCTTTACTCACAGGATGCTCAATGCTAACAAAATTATCCACCTGTTGAACACGCATGCAAGTATAAAAATCAAATATAATTTAAATAAATGAAACCAGAACATTCCACGGCAGGTCGCACGGTTTGATTTCTGTGTAATCAGCTAGTGTGAGGCACTCCCACTGCCCAGTGAAGTACTGTAATTCTGCACACAGTAGGAGGGTATGGTTGGGGAGGAAACAAATTCAGAGAGTAATTAAATGGAATTCCCCGTGTCAGGGCCGTCCGAAGAGTGCGGTGTTCCCAGCGGAGGTGAAGTCCAAGATGAGCGTGGAGGAGCAGAACGAGAGGATCCGGAGGAACCAGAGCAACTCGGTGCGGGACAAGAGGCGCAGCCTGAACCTCTCCGGAGCCCAGCAGAGCGACGCCTTCCGGCCCAGCTACAGGGTGGTACGCAAGCACTGACCGCCATAAATTCCCTCTCATGATTGGCCTGCTGGATGATTCTGGCCCCCACTGATTGGTGTGTTTGTTCCCAGGTGCGGCGGAGGCTCACAGCTCATGAGGTTGACATTAAAGACCTGGAGGCGGCGGTGAGAGGGGAGGGGGTGGAGTCTCCGAGGGAAGAGATCGCCCGACTGCGACGACTGCAGATCGAACCCGAGCACTATGACCTGGACGTCAAGAAGGAGGTGGGACTTACTCATATAGGCGGGGCTTTCTCACACAGGTGAAGCTTATGCACATGGGCGGGGCTATCTCACACAGGTGGGGCTTATGCACACAGGTGGGGCTTTCTCAAAAAGGGGGGGGCTTTTTGACAGAAGATGTCTGTATGATGGGTGTGAGGGACTAAGTTTCTGTAAATACAGTTCAGAAACAAACTTCAGTCATTCAGTAATGGATTAACCCGTAAATGTGTTGTTCCTGTAATAACAGTCTCTTTCTGACTTTTCACCTCTGCCTATGACCCCCCCCACTCAGCTGCCAACAGACAAAGTTCTGATCCAGGAGCGGTATGTGGAGGAGGAGTCAGACACGCCCCTCAGCCCGGAGGAGATCCTGGAGAAGCAGAAGAAAGTGGAGAGGATCAAGACCCTGATCGCCAAGTCAAAGTACGTCCCTGCCGGGCCCGTGAACGAGACTCTTCTCTAGGTGTTTTCCCATCATGCCTAGCTTGTCGTTCTCCTGCTCTCTGTCCGTCAGTCTGCAGAACGTGGTGCCGTTGCTGGACGGTCCGTCGGAGCGCCAGGCCGACCCCGAGCAGCAGCTTCAGGAGCAGGAGAAGCGGATCGAGATCTCCTGTGCGCTGGCGGCCGAGGCCTCACGCCGCAGCCGGCTCCTGTCCGGTGAGCAGCAAATCAATCGCACCTGGTCCCGCCCCACTAAGGCCTGTGAGCACTCTGACTCCTTATGGTTTTTTGCTTGTGTTGTACTCTACCTCACTTGTAAGTTGCTTTGGATAAAAATGTCTGCCAAATGAATAAATGTAAATGTAACTGTAAATGTAGATTGCGCCGGGACCCATCCCACTAAGGCCTTTAAGGGCTCTGATAGGACAGATAGCACCAGGGCCTGCCTCACTAAGGCCTGTAAGGGCTCTGATAGGACAGATCGCATCCGGGGCTGCCCCACTAAGGCCTTTAAGGGCTCTGACAGGACAGATTGCACCCGGACCCGCCCCACTAAGGCCTGTAATGGCTCTGATAGGACAGGCCCACCTGGACTACAGACACAGATGCATAACGGCACAGGTTTCCACAAGGTAAAGGGCCAGAGGATTTGATCACGTGACTATTTAAGAAAAAAAAATTAACATGGCCCCTTCCAAATCAGCCATTTAACCAATATTTTAATCACATCACCTGACCACAGGGTAGGAACTATAATATTTCCACTTTGTTCAACTTAAATCAAGCAAGTTCCAAGTTTTTTAACTTTATGTTTTTGAATGCATTTTTATTATGTAGACGCACTAACAAATAACAAGGCAGAATATCGCTCATAAAAGTTTTCAGAGAAACAGATGGTGTCAGAAGAACAGATCTGATATTTAGATGGAGTTGGCTTTTATCTGTTATATTATTATTGCATCATGTAGACTGGGGCATATGTCATTGCATGCAGATGTGGATCACCGTGCATATTTAAACCAAAGACACTTAAATTAATAAGTAAAGCATCACTATCCATGCCAACATGCAAACATTTCAGTCTTTTTTTTCTTTATATAATTTCATTCATCTTTTATTGCCTTAATTTATAAGGAGTACATAAAATGCATGTTCATTTTCTAAAATTGCAAGGAGAGGAGGCAGCTGGCAGTTAAATTAATAGGACATTATTTCCCATCATGCCATTCCATTCCAGCTCTGTCCACCACCAACCCCCCAGCCTCCATGCCTGACCTGACCCCTCCCCCCTCTGCTGACCTCTCTGACTCCTCCCACTTTATCAAGGTCTAACTTTGCAGGTGAGTCCATAACACAGCCCCCCACCTTCATGACCCCTCCCACAAACCAGCCTAACGTACCACCACACCCTGTGACTTCCCCCCCGCCCATCCCACCACCCCCACACATACACACACACGCACACACACGCGCACACACACACACACACACACACACACACACACACACACACACAGTCATTCTCACACACACACACACACACACACACACACACACACACACACACACTTTACTTCAAATAATCTGTTTATATATATATAAACAACCTGTTGTCATGTAAATCATTTATATTTCACTCTAGTCGGTTGGCAGAGAGGAATGTTTATTCACACAGCTATTTGAAACAGTCCTGGCTGAAATTTTCCACTGTGAAACCCTGACCGCAGTTACAAAAAACAACCGAACACAGACACACGCGAGGACCACTCCCGTGACTCACGCTGAATAGAGCTGGATAATGACCGTGATGCTTTCTGTCAGCATTCATTGGGTTGTGTCATAATTCATACAGGAAACTATATTTCCTCCTAGCATCAACTCTGGCTCATATAAAACAGTTCCAGACATCAAACACTCGGGGAAGGTGCTTGTATTCTCTTGGATGCATTTCATTTATAAAGACATTCAGGATCTTCCTGGGACTGGTGATCTGTACTGATGCCCCCTCACAGGAGTGCTCTTGCCATCCTTGCATATCTAACCTACAGAATTCATCCTCTTTTTCTTTGCTTCAGAAATGCCATTCATTTAAGTCAATAGATTCTTGACAAAGTAAACAGTTACTAGGTAGTTGAAGTTGCTTTCTGGTTAATAAAAAGCAGACAAGCTCGGTCGAATGGATTTTGATCACTTTGTCTTCCGCTAGACAAAACTCATCAGCTGCTAATTATAAGCATTTATGTCAAGACTGCCAAAACTTTTCACACAGTGAGCCCATTGTCTGTGGTTAAAGGATGGTGTGCACATGCCTTTTGGCACAGATGGTGTATTGACTTCCTGCCTGGTGATGTTTTTCCCTGACTCTTTTTTCCTCGTCCCTCTGTTTTAGCCCAGGCCCTGGCTGCCGTCAAGTTTAACGGCGCAACCTTCTGAGCACTTACTGAAGAAAAGGACATACAGACGGATTTATTTTTTTTTCTTTTCCCATAAAGTATATTTTTCCATTCAGTTATTTTTGCAACTGTGAGAGAGAGTATGAAAAAGATTCTTTACGGTCTGCAGCTGCGTCTATATGGCTTCTGGATACGTGAGTGACAGGTGGCACAGGCTTTGATGGTGACAGTCTCTAAACAGCAGGGGGATCTCTTCCAGTCTCTCCCCAGACGGCTGCCACAGTATACATCCCCGCTGTTGATGCTTTGCAGAAGAGCCGGGCTGTGTGTGAAAGACAAACTGTACGTCTGGAACAAGGATTTATGAAGGCGAAATCATGTGATGAGGAGGTGGAGAGGTTTACAGCTGTTATTGGAGAGTTATCCGAGTACGAGCGGGGTGTATCCAAGGTAAAAGCCAGCGTTTGCAGGGGTCAGAGCAGCATAGAAAGCGTCACACAACTGCAGGCAGAGTCTCACCCAAGTCCTTGACTTTTTGTACATGCTGAGAGTCGGGGGAATTCTTCCGTGGATGGCTGCCGTGCGGGACTGAATAAATGTATGGATTCAGTGTTGCACAGCTGTTATGGCAGAACGAATAAACCCCGGGAAAGCTAATCAGCCCAGGATGGGACAGGTGTCCCTGTGTGCCTCTCACAGCCTGGAGACGAGGCACGGAACACTGACTGCGACCCCTGACCTTGGGGGTGGGGCCTTCAGCAGCACTCGCATGACCACAGACTTCCTGCACCGTGTGACTCCCTACATGACCAAATAAGGAGCGCTCCCCATGTGGGCCAGTGCCAGCGCCCACACTTTGTGGTGTCTGTTACCCCTTTGATCCTTCACTTTGTCCAGTTTGGGACGTTTTTTTATATAAACTACCATTGTCTCGAATCTCTTTGGTAATGTACCTCCCGGCACTTTCCAGTGTAATACCCTAAAGCACCAAGGCTAGTCAATGTGCCTGGTTCTGGGCTAATAGCATATGTGATTGGGTACATGATATGTCTGGTTCTGTGGTTTCTTTCCATGTTACATCATATGGAAATGCACATGATATATATATATATATATATATATATATATATATATATATATATATATATATATATATATATACAGTAGCAGACACTGTATGGCAGGTGTTTTATTGCTATGCTAAGTAAACCTATCACAAAAGCTGGCAAGCTAGTGTTTGTCACCTCGTTGCAAATGTAGAGTATTGCAGGTAGCCAGATAAAGTTAAGCTTGCCATTACGTGCACATCACAATTTGCAAGCAATAATTTGTTCTTTCATTTCCTAGGTCAAAATGGAAAGTAATAAAACCACATAACTGGTTAGCCTGAGGTGTTTCACACAGAACCAGACATAGGACATACTGTACGTGTGATGAACCAGGAACCCGCCACGACTGGTCACTGAGTGCTTGTGGTCGTTACACCAGTCCTAACCGAACATGCTGTAGCTATACATTGAACATAGCTTTGCATCATAACTGTTGTGACATCCCTCATGTGATACTTTATAGATTAATATTGTTCAAAGAAATACAGAATATAGTAAAGAGCGTGCAAATGCAGAAGTGACCTTAGAACTGAAAGTCTCTTTTGGCTGGAATGGCTGTTTGCTTGGTAGAGGGTGGGCTTGAGACCAGCGTTACAGTTCCTCAAAACAATGCAGTATATATCAACATTTTACACTCCCAACTCATTTATTTCTTGTTTTTTTGTAGAGGATGGACCGAGAGCTTATTTGACATACAAGATGATACATATTTAGATTCCCTGTCATATGTTTTTTTTCCAGGAAAGGATTAGATCATCTGTACCTTTCAGTCTCTCATTTCCAGGAGTGCTCTCCGTCTTCTACGCACATCTGCTCAGGATTTTTCTTTTTTTTTTTTTTTGCAGGAGTATCGACGTGTTCAAATGTCTTTTTGTCATATGTTTATTTTTTTAATATAGTATACCACTTTAAATATGTCACAGTTTCCACTGAGGAAAAGTTTGCATAGCATCACACAGTAAATGATATATAGCAGTACCGCAATGCAACTGTAAATGCACTGTTAAATCTATGAATATTTCTGACTGCACCAAACAGCCAGCCAATGAAAATGATGTTTATGGACTTCCTGAACAGGAATGAAGGTATCTCATTCTATGGAGATCAAAGACTGTATCTTTTCCTGACCCCATGTTTCACCTGCCCCTATGTTTTAATAAAGAAAACCACTCGTGAGAACTCAGGTCACTAGTTTGTTTATTTTCTGCACTGGCTTTTGAAACAATTTCGATCAATGAAGCAGTCTAAATTGTCCAATGCATGTAAGCCTTATTCAGCTGTCAATCAAATCTAACCTTTTCCGTAAGGTCATGATAATAATGCATTTTTATTCTGAGGAGAACCTTGCTATTGGATGCTATGTATAAATGTTGCATAAAAATGGTGGCCAATTTCAGTACTTGTCAGCTAAACTGTTGTGTTAAACTGTACATAAATATAGGGAAAAATCCAATTTGCTAATTTTCCTGCAGTGTCTGAATTGTGCAGAAATTCACTGCAGGCATGATAAAAAGCCAGCCCCCAGAGGGTCCTAAAAGGACCCTGAGCAATATGAGCCTGGCATATGCATACTTCAGAAAATTACAGAACAATTTCCATCTCTTTCTGTAGATGCATTCAAAATGACCCAGATATATTTTGTTCTATTATTATCATCTGCACATATTACAGTGATAATAAAAACCTGCTTACATCTGGTAAACAAGCTGTGCTCTGCTTTGTCCGTACAGCTTTGCCTCACAGGGAATCCTGTTACACTTCAGTAAAATATATTTGGGGAAAAAGAAGTATGTCCCTAAATATTGCTGTCGATATTACATTGTCTAAAGCCACCATTTCAGTTTTAAACAATTTGCCACTTTGAATAAATGTGTAAGAGATATGAAACAGAACAATAATTTCTTAAAAAGCACCAAGGGGTTTATGTCAGGTTAAATGTTATAATTTCAGTGTATGTATTATGATTATGAGGAATTTGTAATCCTAAAAGGCTGTTATGTTACACAGATCTGGGTAGTGTTTTAGTGTTAGCAGCTCCTGTAACTCAGCCCCAGATGCTCGACCAGCTCCTGCGCATTTCCTGCTCTTAGCTGTTGTTGATGCCTGTTCACATTTCAGTAAATTTTTGTTGATCGCATGTCAGGTCAAACCCAGGTTGTACCAGTACCTGCAGGCAGCTGAAAGCCACAAACATCCATCCTGAGCTTCACTCCCTCATACTCAGAGCTGACATAGTAACCTCATGCTTTTGAATGTGGAAGTTTGTTTTTTCCTGAGTTGTGTTTATCACAGTGCCAAAGTGTTCCTCCCTCTCTGCTCCCCCCTTGCCACCGTACTGTACATTCCTAAATTTCAGATCTCTGCCTGGTGATCAGACTCGATCCTCACAGGTAAGATTGGTTTTCCTTCTTCGTCCCCATCAATCAATCCATCAGGTCTGTTTCACTGGATGCACAGTGGCAATTGTAACAAAGTAAATGGGGTGGTAGTGTGGCACAGTGGTAAGGAGTAGGGCTCATAACCAAAAGGTTGCTGGTTCGATTCCTTGCTGGGGCACTGCCGCTGAACCCTTAGGCAAGGTACTTAACTCAGGATTGCCTCAGAAAATATCCAGCTGTATAAATGGATAACACATAAAAATTTTAACCTATGTAAGTCACTCTAGATAAAAGTGTCTGTTAAATGCCAATGTCAGGTAATGTAATGTAAATGCCCCAGGGTGCTAAGCAGAAGGTCATCCATGTTGGCATCTGGTAAGCATGGTGGCCATTTCCCTCATTACTGGTGCACTGAGCCAGGCCTGCAATGTGATGTTACAGGTGAGTTACCTGCTCTTGCTTTGGAGAGTCAGACGCACGTCAGTGCTGCTTCAGCCAGCACCATTCCGGGTCTCTGCTTTTCATTTGACAAAGAGGTAGGTTTTCAACAGTAAAGGCATTACAAAAAAACATTCCCCCCCCCCCCTCCCCCCACCACAGGATCAGGACGATCACTGGTGACGGACACCCTTAACCACCACTGCCATGTGCTCTCGGTTCCTCGAGCACAGATGGCCCTGTGGATTTCACAGCTGCGTGCAGCACATCGAGTGTCAGTCCCACCCAAACGCTCACACATCGACCTCTTAAGGGTCAAAGCTGACGAACTGAAAATAGGAGCGATCGCGGCAATCATTGTCTCCTCCGGCTCTGGCCCCGCCCCCTCTCTTCGTGCAGATAATTCATTGCTTGATGACTTGTAAGACAAGCTTGGCGATTCCATCAAAGTGTGAGGCGCAGCCGTAACTCACAGGCATGGCATGTTCTGCAATCCTCAGCTCTGCGTGGGGACAGAGAGCTGGATGCTGGAGAGGGGGCCTCATTCCGAGCGGAGGAGTGATATATTCCCTCTGCATGCATCAAAGTAGATGTTACTCAATCATCTCCGCTGATCCACTGCTCCAATCAAGACAAAAAAGAGAAAGAGAGGGCTGCATTTGTGGAGTGGTATTGTCTTTGTATATTACATTGTTGTTACTTAGCAGAAGCTCTTATCAAGAGTGATTCACATAGGTTACAATTTTGTCAGTTTACACAAGTGGATATTTACTGAGGCCATTGTGGTTTAAGTACCTTGCCCAAGGGTACAATAGCACTGTTGCATCAACCACAAACCTTTTGGTTACCATTTCTGCTCCTTACCACTACACCACAGTGTTGCACCCTGCTTTTTCTGATTAATTTGATGTTTACTTAAGTCTGCGTTTTTGGTGAACCTTCATTAGTGAAAGAAAGAATGCTTACACGTTCTGCGGTGAGGTGCAGACCGCACTGACCTTGATGAAACAAAGTGCTGAAATGAGTTCTGTTTCTGTGCTGTGTCCCAATGCACTTCTGTGAATTCAGACCACTTTCAGTGTGCAATATGTTGAACATTCTTTTAGTTCACTGTTTGACCTATTAAGGCATTTACGGCAAAATATTTTTGTTTGCTTCCCAGATGTGGCCTTACTGTTGGATCTTTTAGGAAATTATTGATCTTAAAATGAATATGCAGCTGAATAAATGCTACTATACAACATGTTAGATGTACCCAAAGTAATTTTTTTCTACAGCTTTGTCTCTGTTGACCTCATATTTTTTTCTAAGAAAATCATATAATCTTTAATGTAATGTAATAATGTAATGCAAGACAAAATGTGAAAGAAGGCAATACAAATATAATAAAAAGACACAAACAACCAAGTAGTCACACAGTAAATGACACCATATTAAAACAGCATCGACTATATCAGAATATTCTGAAAATAATACCAGAACCCTCAATGTAGATACAGTACATGCTTCCTTTTGGACTCATTAAATTAATAAATTTGTGTCAATGTCTTTATGATTAAGGATCATAATGTTTCATCGTAACTGAATTGCGCAATGGGTTCTGAGAATCCTCTGTAATTGCTCTGTGGTCCACTGTCTGATGTTAACCTTCAATAAGTTAATTTCGGATGTTGGAGAGTGCATTGAATGTGGGCCTTCAGGTTTCTTTCATGATTTCTATTTAGGACTCGGTAAGCCAGTCACCATGTGATGCCCTGGAAAGGCTGCCAAGCTGCCCTTTCAAGAATTGAGCTGAGCAACTGAGAAAGCCCATCTCACCACCTATGAATGTGGAAATTATCTGGAACATTATGTACTGAGATCAACACAATGTGCGGGGGAGTATTAAATAGACTTCAGAAAAAATAAACAAAATACCAAGCACACAATGAGCACACAACTTGGCAAAATAAATTGAGAAATTTCCCTGATTAACAAAGGTTGGGTAATTTTTATCGGTTTGCCAAAAACCATACAACTCACACACACTTCCCTGGATTATATAACTGCCTGAAACCCTCCGGTAACCAACATCCTCCGTCCATCTGACAAACACATATGCTCAGTAGCATTGGCCACTCTTGGAGAAAAACCATACAGTTGCACTGAACACTGCAGAAAATAAGCACTCAAAGAACATGCAAAGTAAAAAGACCACCAGGTCTTCTCTGGGTTAGGAAACTATATGCATGCTATTTGCTAATGCTGAAAAGGCAAAAATGTACACCAATCTGTTTCAGACTCCCTTTAGGCTGGAAGAAGGGTTCATAACGGCACACCATTAGTGATACCAACACAGAAAAAAAATGAATCTGTCCAAAAAAGAATGCAACTCACAGATACATCATGTGAAATGTCTTGTTTCCAGGTCACATCTCAGTGTTGATCAAGTTTTCTATTTGATCTGAATTTCTGAAGCTAACTAGCCCCACGTTTCACAGGTTTGTAGTGAGTTGTGGTCATTGAAATTATTAAGTTGTTGTGACAGAAGTAATTTAAAAAGCTTGCATTATTCTGCTGCTTGTTGGTTGTTATAGTGTGGTAAATTTAAAGGAATCAGTGCCACCACTTAAGACAGGGCTCTACCACACAGCCAAACTCAGAAGCAGAACTCATAGTAATGAGAGTATGTTAGTCCTAATTTTGCTTCACTTTATACAAGTAGCTTACTTCTGAGGTTATACATAGAAAATAAAAATAGAAATGGGAAAAAACAGCCTAATTACATTTTTTAAATATTTTTGACCAATAATCAAATCAGGATTCCAAGAAACCAGAGTAACCATCACAAATTAAAGACCTTATGTTTTCAATCATTGTGACAAATACATATTTTATTCTATTGTGATTAAATGGAGCACAATTGTTAGACCTCTCCACTAAGCACTCTGATATCTCGTCACACATCTGGACAGTTCTTATCATTATCTGTCTTCCCTTTCCGATAAAAATGCAAAACAGGAATACCAGGGTTATATAGATATAAGGTATATAGTTTGCTGTACATGTGAAAGAAGCAACCCATTTTTACCTTTTTTTTTTTACCCACAATTAGGTCGTATGACTTTGTGTTCTTGAAAGTTTTATTCAAATCATGCATGTACTGAAAAGTGATTGTATTTCAACAAGTGCAAATGTACTGTATCGGGCCCTTTGGTGCATCTTTTGGAATTACCAAGTTGTCTACTGATCTCGTCCACAGAGTCCTAAAGGAAATAATTCTGGGCTTTGCGTGTTCTTTTGGGTGTGGTTCAGCAGAGAGATTTACCTTATATAACATAACAGTCATCTAGTAGGTTTAGTAGATGCTCCTATCCAGAGCAACTTACATAGTCACAATTTTACATGTTATCCATTTATACAGCTGGATATTTACTGAGGCAATGTTGGGTTATGCACCTTTGTCCAAGTATACAACAGCAGTGCCCCAGCAGGGAATCTATCCGGCAACCTTTCGGTCATGAGCCCTGCTCGTTAAGACTCCAGCTCCAGCCTGGCTCTAGTGTGCTGGAGAGTGCAAAGGAGGGCTGACCACTGTGTGTTTCTAGCTGCAGTTCAGCCCTCTGCACAGCTTACCTATAAATATGATTAGCTCGCTAAGCTAAAGACCCTGGTGGCCTGTGTGATTGTACCTCATGACATCACTTTCTGTTTCACTCGCCCTCTCACACGGCTCTGCTCCGTTGTACATCCGCATGAACACACGCGGTTTCATATATCCCTCTGTGCTGTCACATCATGCAGTGTTTACTTGCATGACTGCTTTATAAAGTAGTGAATTCACACTCATGAGGATGTTGTTAATGTTTAATTTGAAGTTTTAAAGCTTCACCCAATATGCGTTATTAACTCTATCAAGGAGCCTGAGTGAGGCAGTCTTCCGAATATCTGCTAAAACTAAACTGCTATGTCTGTCCTTACCAAATCCCTCTGCCAACGGGGGAATAAACTGATAAATTATTCTGGCAGACAGGATATGAGGAGAGCCATGTGGCCTCCATTAGGCAAGTACCTCACTCCTAATATGATATATTAACAATTCTGTTATTTTTGTCATGCACTGTTGATATATGAGGAGTAAAACTTTTTGGGAGGCTGTCAAAACATAGCAGCTCACTGGAATGAATCAAGCAGTGTCCATGCCTTTGATATGAGCGCATCAAAGTTACACGTATGAGTTCTGTATTATCACGTTTTTTTTTTTTTTTTTTTTTAAGAAGTCCCACTTACTTAGTTACTTAGTGGCCGGACCACATACATCATTTAAATTAGCGTGCTTAGCCCGACCCCCATGTCTCTGGCAACTATGGTGTTTCATTTTGAAAATTCAGTCATGGCAAAAAACAATGTGTGGTAAGTGAAAGGCAATTTAAATCAAGTAAATAAGAAGAAAAGGCATGAATAATGTCTTGCTCTGACACACAGCTTCCCATATTTGTAATAAATCTGCTGTCCATGAGAGAGAGAGAGATAGAGAGGGGGGAAAGAGAGACCACATCTTCAGGAAGACCTCAAAGAAACTGTGACGCTCCTTTCCTCAAGCCCAAGGGTGTATGCACATATTGGAGGACAGGACAACATGCCTCTTAGATTGTATGTACCTCCCCTCCCCCATTTTTGTTTTGGCACATAGCACTTATGGAGATGGACGACTGTGTTCAGTCCTGCAAAGCTGTAAGCAATGTCATTGTCTTTCTGTTGGCAGGTGAAAACTGTACTTCTCCCGCTGCTACAGTGGAGCTCTGACCAAAATGCTGGTCAGTGTCTGATACTATCAGCTGGAGGCTCAGCTGGACCACTAGAAGTAGACAGGTATACATTTGTCATCTCATATTCAGTGCAATCTTTCATGGTTTGGTTAGAAAGAGTGTGAAAGACATTATGCCAGACATTCAGATTGTTAAGCCACCTTCCTTTTCGAACTTCATGGCATTGTGATGGTTGCAAATTTTAAAGTCAAAATCTGTGGTGATGGCATTTCCTCCCCACCCCCTCCCCCGTCACCATATTTTCCTTGAATAATTTAGTGTTTACACACACACTCACAAACACACAAAAACAAAAGTTGGTTTTTTTCAGCATGTTTCCGAGAACCGTGAATTCCAGATCCTGGGTCCTGGTTCACATTTCAGCTGTCTGAAATGGAACCTCTCAGGATTAAATCATCTCTAATGTGACACAGATTGTTTGCTGCCTTAGATGAGTTGGCTTTCATTTCAGTCCAGCCGTCAAGAAAAGAAGATTCCTCATCTTTTACCATCTTAAAGACCCACAAGGAAATTCTAGCGCACAACGGAGCATGATACAGCTAAATCCATTACATTAAAACCTTTGTCATTATCGGGATGCAATAAGTACCGCACACTAATATAGGAATCTTCACAGTTTAAACTGCTGTAGTTTTTCGTTCTTTCTCACTCTGGCTTTTTGGAATTGCAGATTGTGCCTTAAGGTCAACACATTCTCTGCACTTGTGGAGGGCGGCTCATAACGAATGCAGTCCACTGGCATATGCAGCCCACAGTACACCACAGGAGCGCCATCATCAATGGGACGAAGGGTGCATGCCTCACTGATGATACCTGAGTAACTCACAGAGGCCTGCTTTAGGTATTCAAACAACTGCCATTCCTGCTTACTGACAACTTTACAATTCTACAAACACCTCTACTGAAAACTCTTTTGCAATTTTACTGTTTAGCAGTAGCTTTGTAGCTTTACTGTTTGCTGTGTGAAATCACCCACTGAACAGGTATGCTGATTCCTGCAATCTTCTTTACATGTAACTATCTTAATTAATTAGTCATTAAAGTGGCTACCACACACTAAGAGAGAACCTACAATACCATGTTTTGATATAAAATGTATGTACAGGTTTTATTTTATTTTGCACATTTTGAACAGAATATGGGAAATTAATGAAATATATCAACACTGGATCACACATTTTTGCAGATTTAGCATTGTTCAGCCTTTTATAGCTCTGAGAGTTAAGCAAATGTTTACTGTCACAGTGACATATGAGAAATGGTTTCATTATTGCAATTGTTATTTCTCAGTATAACAGGACGTACAAAAATGAAGAAATTGCCATTTCTTGTGGTTTACATCTTAAAAACACATTCAGTGCTGACACATAGATGAAAAGAGCTCATAATAAAATATGCACATCCATACTTAAAAATCAGGGCAGATATGTACATTTCTGTGCATCAGATATGATTTCAACGATATTCAAATAAAGATATAAATAAAAAAATAGCACATTCAGTTAAAAAAAGCGTTTATGCCTGTTAATTCCATCCAATACATTTGGTAGGAGTGATGCGTAGTGGTAAGGTAATCTGCCTCATGATGGAAGTTTGCAGGCTCATATCCTGAGTGGCAAAGCCATGGCACTCTGGAACGAGGCAATTAACCCAGTATCCAGGTGTTTAAATAGATAACATACGAAAAGAAAGGACAGCTGCTTAGCAAATAAATAATGATTTAAAATTATATTAAGTTACTGTTATTTTTGTCCAAGAATGACAGCCAGGTTAAGTCTGCACATTACTGGAGTGGCAGCTGTACCCATGGGCTTTGGTTTACCGTGAGAATCGCATTACAGTTGAGATTATGTGATTTCAGTCCTATGCCACATCAGAGAGAAAATGGTCATTGGTTACTAACTCCTCTGGGACACCATGGAGTGTGTATAAAGCTCTGAAATTAATATCACCAGTTGCCATCTACTGACAGTCCTTTTAAAGAACAAAGCTGGTCCACATCTACAAACAGCAAATAACACATGATTCTATTTTTCGTAATAGACATCTTATTTAAAAATAATAATAATAATAATCCTTTCTCATGCTGTACAAAAATAGAACTTTCAAAAGTGTGTGTGTGTGTGTGTGTGTGTGTGTGTGTGTGTGTGTGTGTGTGTGTGTGTGTGTGTGTGTGTGTGTGTGTGTGTGTGAGTTTGTATGCATGTGTCACAATCAGATATTTTCTGATTCAAAGTCTTCAGATAATTTCAGGTAAATTTAATTTCTGATAGACATGACTGTAGCCTTTTGTCAGTGGAAGGAGTCTTGCTGTTTGGCTCATTTCCTATATGGAGAAGGCAGACCTACAAAAAAAGAAAGAAAAAAAATGAAAAAATATGACCTCTTGATTTACAGGGAGTTTTTTTTTTCAGATGAAGACAGAAAATAACATTCCCTTGACAAAAACAAAGTCTCAAGATTGGAATATTGAAAATTAGCATGTCACAGACATACTTTATCTGTCTATGAATTGAATGATTTATTGATAAATAGAAACCCTATTCCCTGACTAATGAAACTCAGAGCCAGGTCCTGTAAAAATGCTGGAATCATTCCCGCAGCAGATATGAAAGACACCCACGTGCTTGCTCCTGCATCTCCAGGTCCTGCGTGCTGCATGAAGTCAACCTGCACCACAAACAAACCAGATACACAGTAATCAAGGAACCATGGCCTGGTCAATGATGCATGAATGCAATGTGCTGTCAAGGTAAAGTTACATTGTAAAATACATGTTTTTTACATTATTGTTATTTAGCAGATGCTCTTATCCAGGGCGACTTTCAATTGTATCCATTTATACAGCTGGACATTTACTTAGGCAAGTCTGGGTTAAGTACCTTGCCCAAGGGTACGACAGCAGCTCCCCAGCTGGGAATCGAACCAGTGACAAGCCCTGCTCCTTACCACTATGGTACACTGCTGCCCTGTTACTGTGTGTACTGAATCTGTTTGAAATGTGTATTTGCAGCACATTCAGTGTCGTGTGGTTTAGGATCTTAAAATAAAATTACCTCTGGTTTTCGGTCATTTTGAATCTGCAAAGAAGATTCTGGAGTTTCTGTTGGAAACATTTTTTGGCATGTTATTATTTCCATTAGACAAAACTATATTATTTCAATAGACAAACATGTCTATTGAGAGTGATTTAATTAACAGTTTATTATTCTTATTGTTGTCATTATTATACAATTACATATGTTAAGGAGGTGGTAGGCAATCCTGTTCCAGGGCTGCGAGAGATGATTCTGGTTTTTGATCCATCCAAGGTCTTAATCAATTAATTTGATCAATTACAACACTAATTGCAAGTGGCTGTGAGCTGGAGGAGACCTGGTCACCTGCATTAATTTATTATACTAATTAATCCAATTATGTGATTAAGGTCTTGGATGAAACAAGAAAAACAATAACACCTGCGGCACTCCAGGAAAGGGTTGCCTATCCCCGAATTAATGTATTGCATAATCTTTCCTTCAACTTCTTAATTAAGGGCAATGTCCCCATAGATGGGGTTTAAAGTTATAAGAGGGAGAAGGACAGAGGGTCTTTAATAAGCTGTCTCTGATGTGTGCAGCCATACCTTATTCCGCCTGAGGAAACAGAGGGCGATAATGAGCAAAAGCCCTCCACACACCGGGGTCAGCATGAGGGCAAACCTGTAGGGATCCTCTGAGCTTCCAGGGGCTGCTCTCCGGTAGGCTGGCCGCTCTGGTGGGGAGAGAGAGGCCCGTGGGTTACATGCTTTGGGAGTCCAGAGCTCTGTCTGCAATTGGATAGAACTGAACATACTGTGGGAGTTTGAAGTAGCACTCTGTGATTGAATGAAACCGAACATACTGCAGGAGTCTACAGCAGCGCTCTGTGATTTGATAAAACCGAACACATTGTGGGAGTCCAAAGTAGTACTCTGTTGGTGATTGGGTGAAACTGAACATGCTACGGGAATCTACGCTAGGACTCTGTCTGTGATTGGATGGAGCTGCGTGAGCTGTTGTCGGGAAGCATGGAAAGTTGGTGGTTTGGTATGATATGGTGAGCAAAGAGAAACAGACGACAGAGGTAGTGACAGTTGCAGTGAGTTTGGTGATGTCTAACACTGGAGGAGTCTCATTGAAGTTTTTGAAGAATGAGTTCAAATCAAAATAAAACCAGCAAATCAATCCCTTCTCCATATATGCCTGTAGGAATCACACCGCCCATGAATAAATCAGTTCACCGGGACCGTTCATATTTTCCAAAAGCCAGCAGCAGGACATAAGATGAAGAGTGAGCTAGAGGGCCGTACGGTACCTGAGCTGACGGCCACCTCATCAGTGATATCTTTAGACACTGTCTCATGCTGAGGGGCAGGTGAGGGGGGCAGGTGAAGTGTGGGTGCGTGCAGTTCGTCTTCACCAGGTGGTCCCCTGGAGTGGCTGTCCATCTGGCCCAATGAGGGAGTGACCTCCCTGAGCCAGGTCTTTGGAGTATGAGGGGAGCTTGCCGCAGTAGGGCTGCTGACTGGGGGAGTCAGTGCCAGATCACTCAGATCTTCCAGAACATTCTTTTTCATTGTACTCTCCTCAGCTGTTTCTGTGGGTTGGCTGGAAAGCAGTCGGGAATCATCAAAAATCCCGCTTTGTGCATCCGCTCCTGAATGGGAATGTGGATTATACAGTCCAGGATCCACCGATCTCTTTGCTAATGGCCCAGAGGCTCCAACCACTGGCCTTTTGGAAGCATCTTCAGCATGGTCCTGTAATGGGACAGGTGCACGTCCCTTGAGCACCTGTGAGGAGATGGTCACCCCATGCGGTCCAAGGGAGCTGTGTCTGGCAGCTGTGCTGGACACAAACCCGCCCGTTTCTCCAAGGATTTGCGTGAAAACCGACACTGTCCCAGCTGGGCCTCCGTCCTCCACCTTGGCGCTGTCCACAGAAAAGTCCTCCACCTGCATGCTCTCCATAGTCACATCGGGAAGCGGGGTGCTGTCCGCCGGGCCGAGGGTATCAGGATAGTTTGAGGCGAGGTCGGGCTCCTGGCCGGAGAGATGGGCGCTCGTCGCCAGAGGAAAGTCTCCCCCTTTATCAGAGGATGCAGAGCTGTATCCGGGTGAGGGGTTGGACGTGAGGAGTCCAGCGGGCGTCGAGACGGCGGACGACACCGTGAACCCGCCCACCTCCTCCTTTCCTGCACTGGTGCCAGGAGTCGTTCCGGAGACGGCGACCTCAGTGCTCCGATGGCTGCCCCTCTGCTCTAGGGTCCCGAGGCCCGCTGAGGTCCGACCTGGGGTGTAGGAGGAGGGGGGAGGGGGAGGGGCTGGGTCCGAGAGAGTTATCCATAGGCTGCTGGTTGCTGCGGAAACCTGCTCAGAAGCCCCATAGTCCACTGTGTGGCTGGGGCACTGGCATCCAGCAGTACCTACAGAGAAGCCAAGAGAGAGAGAGATGGCATGTCCTGAGGATGGCAGAGATGAGAAGGGAGTGTATATGAGAGTTATGATATTAATATTGTTAACCAGCATGGGTGGGAGATGGTGAGATGGTGATAAAACTTAGGGAGCGAGAACCATAAATGTTACAGTGGAGGAAACTGGATGATTGGTGATTTAATGATCCGTAAAACTCGCAATTGCCCAGCACAGCTACGTTTGTCACTCAGCTACATTCTACAAGCAATTATTCCATGTCTGTGACTTTGGTCTCAAAGTTGTGAGTTACACTCTGCAGTTCAGTTCGGCGACAATGGAATCTTAAAGAAAAGAACTGTCAGATCAGTAAAAACCACAACAAAAAAAACTCTCCTAAGATTAAACTGGCAATTAACCCCCCCCCCCTCCCCATTCATTCAGCACCACAAAGCCACGTTAAAGGGACGAGTGACGGTGTAGCGCAGCACCAAATTAAGTTGGATTTTTTAAAATGCATTCATTCAAGCAGCATATGCTAATACAGGCCTACGAGAAGCAGTGAAAGCAATTTAAAACAAATAAAGCGAACAGACAAAAGACAATGACCACAGGCTCAACTCTGAGAGCTTTCACAACAAAGAGATGAAGCGATAACACATGTGCCATGCATCCTTTCTTTTCCTGTTCCAATACTGAGATGCTGTTTCCAAGGCTCTCTTCATGTGAGCTGTCCCTCTTTGCATTCAGAACCACAAACACAGAATCGTAATTTAGACTGCTATTGAAATATGATGTTTGTCTCTATGTTTGAACCATTACGCATGTGACAAAAACAGTGATAAGGCAAGAACTGCCAAGAACTCACCCCTGGGCTCAATCAACACCCATGCTTAACCTTGAATTTCAATTAAATGCTGAGCATTGTTCTTTTGCTCACAAACACGGTTTGTTATGCAAGTTCATGAAACTATTACAATGAATGGAAACGCTTGGATTGTAAAAGGTAGCATTTGCATTTATTTGTTAAAATTAAAGGCAAATGTTCAACAGATCCAGATGTGGACCCTATTTTTTATGTTTTTTCTACTTTGTGGAAGTCGTTATAATTCCCAGATCAAGAAGTGTTTCCACTCTGCTGATATTAGCTGTAGCTTCAGGAACTGTCTATGCAAAAAGGGTTAAAGTCAGTGACAGTGTATGTGGCATTGTTCAAAACAGAAACAGCTAAGAAAACATGGTCTACCTCAGTCAGCACAAACATGCCTTTACAGCCTCCTGGACTCGTGCCTGCCACTTTAAGAGAACTTTTCCAAATATATTGTGTATGTACTTTTGGATGCACGCCCAGCATCATAAACATGACCTCAGTAAAATCTGACCCCTTACTTCTTCCTGCTCCTCGGTCCGCTTGAGTTGACCTCTCTGACTCTTGAAAGAACAGCAGTCCTGGCCTCCCCTTTCTGAACAAAGCCACCGTACGGATATAACAGACCTCTTGCTGTCCTTTTTTTGACCCACTCCTCACACTTTTCTCATGTAGTGCTAATCAAATGTGTCCCTGCATGGCAGCATGTTCTTCCTGACACTAGGGTTTCTTAAATTCTGATCCGGTTTGCTTTAACAGTCTGTACATGGACCTGCTCTGTTCCAGCGGGTTGTACCTCTCCTTCAATGAACACAAAATTCTGCTGCTTGGCTTTTTGTCTCTCTTCCTCTCATCCACTTGCAGACTTACAATTGTCCTCCCTGTTTAATTACCCCTGCTTGAATTAATTTCAGTTCTTACTGCTGTGTGAAGCATTCTGAGCATCTTCGCTGAACTGTGATTTCTTTGTGCACCCCTTCAGTCCACTGGATGACCACCCATTCTGTTCAGGTTCAGCACAGACAGGTTTCCATCCCACCCCCCCCACACACACCCCCATCTCACACCTGTAGGCTGGGTGGGGGCTGTGGGGAATTCTGGGTAGTTTTCCCCATACTCCTCCTCACAGTTCCAGTTGACTGGCGTGTCGTTCATGGTCATCAGCTCCACGTAGAAGCTGAGGACCTGCTGGGCCATTTCCAGGGCCTCTCTGGGTGAGCTGCTGTAGACTTTTGAAAACTTCACCGGGTCATCCTGCAGCCACAGCAATAAGAAGCAAAGATATAGGACCCAGTTTACAGTGGCACAACCCTATCTGGGAATCGAGTCTGCAACCTTATGGTTACAAGCCCTTATCCCTATTCCCATGTCATAATGCCACACTGCACTATATTTACATTTTTGCTACTTGGCAGAGGCACTCAACCCATAAAATCATAGGAACCCAACAATTACATCCAGACATGTACCATCCCCCCACATAGTTCTACTCTGAATGCATATGTGCTACAATAAATTCATAAGTGCAATATATAAATGCATAAAGTTAAACATGCTATGCAATAATACAATACATCCTACAGTAATACAAAGACTACATATTGCCACCCCACAATAACCAAAAAAGTAATGATAATTATCATCATCATCATCATCATCATCATCATCATCATCATCATCGCATAATTATGGTAGCAGTGTCACAGCAGTAATAATAATAGCAGTAAATGATAATAATTGCTCAATAGCAATAAGAAATAAGTGAACAGAGATTCTTTGCCCACAACAGGAAGACAATCAAGCTTTCACCTGTGTGTTTGCACATCAGGCATTTGTGACAAAAGGGGTCAGTTCCAAAATGATGTCAACTCATGAACAATAAGAGCTGGAAAAGGGTTTGGAATGCCTGTTGGCTGCTTAGCAGTGGAGATTTTCTTTCATTCTGTTATTACATTCAGAATATTGCTTTTAGTCAATATAAAAGCATGTCCACATGTGTCATTCCCATGCTTAACTAATTGACTCCTAATTAGTTCCATTGATGGTTTTATTTTGTTGTTTTAATTGCATTTTTTGAAGGGAATTGTTTCATTCTGTCTGACAGATTTCAATTATTGCAGTTAATGTTTTTATGTAATTTTGTTCATTCGTGCTATTTATAACATTTCATTACAGGCTTTGGTCAGAAACTAACAAAGGCAAGCAGGCGGATGGTATGAGTCAGCTGCAGACAAGAAAAGACCATTTCCGCAGCATTCCTTGTGGTGCAGAAAGCATGTCATCTATTAAGTCGTACTCCTGGTACCAAAACACTTTCAAAGAAAGCTCTCAGAGTTGATGGATGCAGCTTCGAAATCTGCTCTTAATAAAAGTGTAACGTAAATGCGGCATGGTGTAGAGAGTAATTTATGTTTTGTAAATTGTTTGTTTTGTTTGTTTTGTAAATTACGTATTATGTTCGTGTCCATCAAACGCTCTCGTCGAATCCCATCCGTCATCTGCAGTCAGATGACGCGGGCTTGGCGGTAACGTCTGCGGGGGGAAAGTCTCCATCGTGAGCCGCCTTTCGGATAGGTCTCTGAAGCCCCTCCGATGAGCCTCTGATCGGGCCTGAAGACTGCGGGAGGAGTGCTCACCTCCAGCTCCTCGTTGAGTGCCGGGATGCATTTCTGGGAGTACACGTTGTGCAGGAGCTCCGTCAGCGCCTGCACGTAGCGGCCGTTGTCGGAACCCCTGGCATATCTGAAATGCGTGCTGAGGAGCTCCAGCACTTGGGGAAGAGCAGCCTTCACGTAACAAGCGTTACTCTGCAACGCAGAAAGAGTTGTAATACTGAGAGTCAGAGTGTAGAAATACATATTCTTCCTCTCACCGTTTCTCCTCACTGTTACCGATAATCTGTTATGTTTTCCATCCTTGATTGTTGAAGTTTATAATCCCTGTGCTTAGGTTAGTGAAACTGCATAATGAAAGCCTCAGGAAAACAATACATGAAGTAGAAATGTTGAAATGTTACAAAAAGCACAATACAAACACAAGCAGCTGAGTTTAGAAACACAGTCAGGGCTAATATCAAACCTCAGTGAACAAAGATGTCAACAAACAACTCAACAAAGTAGGAATATATGTTTAAAAATATATGAAATGGAACATTTACTGTACTGCTTATAACATAAAGAAGCTGATATGAACTTAAATGGAGCAAAAAAGGAGTTTGTTCTTGACACCTGCCTGGCTTTCTTAACAACAAGTTCTTTGAAGCAATTCTGATAAAGGCGACTAATACCACTGCCCTAAAAGACATGAGCTACACTTTGCACAGTATTGTCTGATCACACACATTGCATCTGGACGCTGTCATGATGTGACGTGAATAATACAACCTGATTCAAATCTGTCTCTGCTTCTTCCCACAGTGCAGTATGTCTGTGTGGCTGACTAAACAGGTGACCTTTACAGTCAAAATGTCAGCGAAGAGAAATATACTGTAGAGAGATGTACTGTACGCAGTACTGAATTATAGCAATAAAATGTTGCCTTATGCAATGAAGGTTCAGTGGCAGAAATTGGTCTGTCTTTAACAAAATGCTTACCGAAAGCCCTGGACCAGTGGGGATTGCATTAGGCGATCAGTTTCAGCCTCGGGATGCAGAAGCAACAGGGCTGTTTCACCTGCTCTGTCTCTGTCAGTAATCTCACAGAAATCCTTCCCCCAGGGATCTATCCGTTCTTCATTTCTCGTTAAGATCTCGAGTATTTCTATTGTGGTCTTTGCGGTCTAGCTTTTTAATAAAAGCTAAAAGCTGACTGATGGTGGAAGATCCAAACCTTGCTCCTTTCGTATCTTTTTTTCTTTTCTATCTATTCTTTCTTATTCTAACATCATATTTTCTTTTTCCTTTCAGCACATTGCAGATTTAATAGACACGATGAAAGGTGAAGTAAGAAAAAGCAGCTTACCAGACCTCCCTGCTGAGTGAATGTGTAGGTTATCGAGCAGCCATTTTGCAATTGGTTATCAATCTGTAAGGCAATAAAAATGTATACATAATAAAAATGTTAATTATTAGCCTGGGTGTGACACAAGAGTACAGCAATTTCTTGAGATCTATCATTCCTTTAAAGTACATATAAGACTTGCGATAGAGATTCTATGCTATTTATATTTAGTGTGACAGTTTCTAATGAAACAGCAGGCACTGCCATACTGTTTTATTCTTAGAATACGACTCGACCTCCACCAGTAACATTACAGCTGTGCCTGAGGCATCAGTCTGACTACAGGGCCAAAGTTTCCCAGAGAGATACAATGTTAAATCTCTCTTCCATCTCATCCATAGCCCTTATATTTTGATGAGTCCTGCCCAATAGCATTTGCCAATGTTAGATTTTTATGGGGAAAAGAACTGAAGGATTCCCAGTCCTGTTATTGCAAATTTAATGTTTATGCTGTGGGTGTTACTTGAGCATTCCCTGTGTTTTTACAGTATTATATTACACTTAGGTGCCCTCATCCAGAGGGACTTCCATAGCTTACATTTTACATATTATTATTGCATAGCTTACATACCATCCACTTACACAGCTGGATATTTACTAAACTAATTGGGGTTAAGTACCTTTTTCCCCTGGGAGTTTAAGTGAACTTATACTGACAAATCCCCCACTGACTGGAGGGTGCAGATTAAGCTCTTAATGCATAGTGAACATCTCCAGTCACAGGCTAACGTGCACAGCTTTTGCAAGGGTTACCAGTGTGTTTAGATCACATCAAGGGTGAGTGGATAGGGAAAGACACACCCAGGAAGGGTCAGGGCTAGAGTAAGGGTTAGGGTTAGAGTCAGGGTCAGTGTTAGAGTAAGGGTCAGGTTTAGAGGTAATGTTAGGGTTAGGGTAGAGTTAAGGTTCATGATGGGTTTAGGGTTTGGGATAGTATTTGGGTTAGTGTTAGGGTTGGGCATAGGGTTGGGTCTTGGGATAGTGCCAAGGTTAGGGTTGAGGATAGAGTTAGGGATCTTATCTGAACACTCTGGCCTACAGACCGTCTGCTCAAGCTCCATCTTGAGGTCAAGCAGCAGTGTGGTATATTGTTTTGTAAGAGGTTGCCAATATAATTTCCCAGAGGGACACTGGCAAATGTAACCTGGGTAGGTAACTGGAATGTCATGTGAGGTAGATCCTTCTTTTCTGAGGTCTTACCAGACGCCTGATTGTCACCAGGTGATCCTTCCTCATGGAGTGTCGACAGGTGCCAGGTACATCGGCCACACCCGGATGGAAGTACAGGAGGAGGAGGAAACAGAGGCCCCTTACCTGCAAGTGAGGAAAAAACTTGTAGGTACACGTACAATGGTAGCAAGACACATAAAAAAAATAAAATAATAATAATAATAATCTATTTATCCAGCTTGGGAAAAATTCATATCATGAGTGGCTTGCATGACTTGCATTGCACAATAGAATAAATGCATGCTACATGAACAACAACTACATGCAAGTCTAGCATAGTCATTACTAGAGTTATTGAGCAACAAGCTAAAAAAGTATAAACCAACAAAAAGGTTCCACCTAAAATAAATCTACTCTAACCAGGAGGTCCTCTGGTCAGAACCTGATCCTCTTGCTCAACATGGATCAATAAATATGCCGTGCCTCATAAAAAGGAAAGAAAAAGAATTGAACTTTTGAAAACTCATTTAAAATATCACAGATAATGAAAAACATATTTTTCATATTTGACCATAATTGAGTCTCTCTTTATTGGTGTTTACTGAGGGAGGAATTATTCTCCGCCGTTATCCTTTTTTTCTTCTGGATTTAATCACACCTCCGTGGGATATGAAGGGAGAAGATTCCTAGTAATGCAGTGCCAGATTACTTTTGGAAGGAGTTTTCATTTATATGAAGACCTTTCCCTTCAGACAGCTTCACCCCAAGAATAATCTCCTAATACCTTCATATCTTCATATCCCATTGCCAAAGCAAATATGTTTCCCATATAAACAAGGCTTAATGCATGTATAATGTAAGCCTGCAACCAAGAAGTTGCAACACATGCTGCGAGCATGCGGCTGGCTTCTTCATCTGTCCTGTGGTGTTGATAAGGAGTGGAATGTTGGCTGTACTAATGGTTCAGAGGATTGTAAATATTAATTTGCCAGTCCCGTTTGAAGATGAGATGAAGACATGGCTGCTGACAGAGGCTTATATTCTCAGATACCCCTGTCATTTAGTCGTGTCATTTTTCCTGCTTCATCTTCAAGCAGGCTGAATGAGGCTTATTTTTTCCAATATTTTTTGAGCTGTACTGTAAACTTTGCACTGGGGAGTGAGAAAGACCTTATATAAAAGTGAGTAATACTACTGAAAAAAGTGTCAGTCAATCAGTTCATTCTGTCCAGGTTCAGGAGGTAGAGCAGCTCTCCTGAAGGCACTTCCAGAAATCACATGCCTTTTCCAGTAGGAAAGTCAAACAGAGTGTCTCCTCATCTGTGTGTGACTTCCATAATGTGAAAACAGAAAAAATGTACTGTCTACAGACCTATCACACTAAAACCTTATGTCCATATTCATGTTATACCCCTTGACCTTCTGCAGCCTTCTTTGCATTTTGTTTAGGTAATGTGCACCTGTTGTATTATTTTATTGTTTTTTTTTTTAATAGATTTGATCCAATAATGACATGTTTTTGCAGTCAGGTAAGAGAAGGAAGCATGGTGTAAACCAATGGAAGCATAAATCAAAAAAGTACAAAAACACCTTTGACAGCAACAGATAAATCCAAGCACAGAAATAACCAAACATCCCTCCTGAAGAAGCACCATCGTGGCTACCCCCCAACTCCATTGCCACCACCACACACACAAAAACCACAAAGTTTTTTATGGAAAAGTACATTTAAAAAGTTTTTCCTTACCTTGGCTTTGCACAAAATTTGGGCTGATTCGTGTCTGGTCATCTGGCTTAACTATGAGAATGGAGAAGTGCAGAGTTCTCTTTTTAGATGCATCTGAGCAGTCGGAGGTTCTCTTTCAGCTTTCTTTTGCTTTCCGATTTTTTGATTTTATTTTATTTTTTTCTGGGTTTGTTTGCTCCTTTTGTGGCTTTCTGGCAGGATACCTGTTCTCTGTCCGCGGTGATCTGCTGAGTGCAGGCGGTATCCGTCCGCCCGTCATGAGTTTGGCGCGGGTTTCCGCAGAGACCAGGGCATGAGCGGCTCGGTTCGCGTCCTGTCCTCGCTGCGAGAGAGACTGTCTGCGTTCCCTGCTGCTTCCCCTGAGCAGCTGCTTATAAGACCTCCTCTTTCTCCCATGTGGTTTAAAGGAAATATCTCGGCGCAGCCCTGGCCGGGGCCCAGTAGCCCTCCGTTCATTGACCGCGGCCGGTCAAGTGGCGGGAGCAGGCTCCTGCAGACTGAATGGGGCAGTGTTGTAATCTGCGGACAGGGTGTTGGTGCATGGCACGGACAGGGCAGCTATCCCTCTATGAGCTAGCACGTGGCCGGGGGTGGGGCGTGGTACGGGGGAGGGGAGGTTGGGGCGGGGGAGGTTGTGGGGGTCAGAGGGGCTGATTCATCCTTTCGTTATGAGTCAGTAAACATATGTCTTGGCTGTCCCTGCTTCCACACTTTATGTACGTTATGCCACGGGAGTTTTCTGGGGAGGGGGGCGGTTGTCAGCTGTCTAAATTTTCCAGTTATGGTTATCAGAAGATTGCAGCCATTTGTGTCAGACGTGGTCATGCACTCAGTTGTTCCTTAATCAGTCTTGCATTAGGTGCTGTCAGTTTGGATTTGGTTGTTGTTCCTTCAATCTCTCTTTGGAATGTATGTGTTTTCCCGGGTCTCTGTGCATCCATCATTCCCTCGCTCAGCAAGTAATAAAAGTAATGATACCATTTGTATGCATGCATGTATGTGTAGGTGTATGTATGTGTGTGTGTGTGTGTGTGTGTGGCCTTTGGAGATGTGACCTGGACCCACTCACAGATGCTTTTCTTTTCAAAGTGCAAGGGCTTGTTACATTATAATCATCTAGCAGCTCTTATTGAGAGCGACTCGCATAGATTACAGTTTTAGCCATTTATACAGCTGGATGTTTACTGAGGAGCAATTGTGGGTTAAGCACCTTTCCCAGGGGTGTGGCAGCAGTGCCCCAGTGCGGAACTGAATCAGTGACCTTTGGGTTACGAGCCCTGCTCCTTACCACTGCACCACACCTCTTCCCGGCTCTCTGCTCTGAAGCAGTGCTGTTCTCCCTCATTCTCAGCTCTGTACTGCTCTCTCCCTGCTCTTCCCTTGCAGATGGAATTTGGAAATTGGCCTCTGTCTCTGCCTGGCACTGTTGTTTTTCAAGACGTCCTGCTGCGTTTATGAATCTATTTATTTGCACTGTCTTCACTCCTCAGCCCCTCTGGAATGTTGTGTGAGAGACGCAGAGTGTGACACTGAATCTGTGGGGTTGGTCCAGTCGCCTGCTGTCTGTTCGGTGCCATTGTCACTCTGACGCCGGTTTCATCCCTCAGAGGTGCTGCCCGGCTTTAAACAGTCTCCCTAGTTTATAGGAGGTTCTCCACTCTCATAAAATTTTAAAACATTGTCAACACCTTTTTTTAATTTAGTTTTTGGATGAAACAGAGACATTTTTTTCATTTTTTTACTGTTACAAGCCATTTGTTTACACTGAATAATATACAGTATATGATATAAAAATGTCAATAGAGACAAAGATAGAGAAGCAAGAGAAAAAAGAGAGAGAGTCAAAGAGGGGCGTGTGTGTGTGTGTGTGTGTGTGTGTGTAGGGGGGTGTCTGTGTGTGGCAGGGAATTCTGCTATTGCTACTGTAATTTTTCACCTGAAACTTTCAGTGAAATCCCCCACAGCTAAGAGATATCCCAGATGGTGATGAACTGAGGATCATAAGAGTTTTTTTCACATTTTACTTTATTTATTTTCTATTTCTTAAGCTGGCTATGCTGTTTTAAAGTGTATTTATGAAATGTATTTACCTGAATGTACTTTGCATAATTTGGCATATTATGCTGTTGCTTCAGCAAATATCTGGCTCATGTCTAATTAAATCAGGGGTAACTCCAGTTGGACTTCAGAGAGTTTACATTCTTACGTGCTCCGTTTTTGGCAGATGCAGTCAAGGGCATTACAGCTGTTCCTATAAACCTTCAATAGCATTTCTTGAGCAAGATTAATAGACAAATAAATGAACAGCTCTGAGCAGGATTTCCTTCACACAGTTTATGCCACGCATTACACCAAGGGACACCAGCATACAGGTTTTGAACTCACTCCGTCAAAGTGACTTGGCATTTTTTTTTCTGCAAGAACAGAGAAGTTAATCGCATGACTATGCAAGGATGTCATTTCAGTTAAACCCATTCACCAGCTGCCTACATTTCCGTGTGAGTAATGGCAGTCCTCGTTTTTTTTAACAGCATGTAATAGCTTCCAGAACCACACTCTTTCGCACAAATCACATTGTTTGGTTCGAAGGGCAAAGTCCTCCCATTGGTTAAGGTAGTGATCGGTAGCCCCTCCCGGTTGTAGGGTTGACAAATCATCCCTGTCTGATCGCTAGCTTCCGCCAAACCTCGCCTGACCTTTCAGCACGTCTGTGGATGTGCGCGCGAGGTTCATTGCCTCTGTCACACTGTGAAGTTGCGCAACGCCTCACTGAATTATGGGAAACGTCCATGGTATGGCAGCTGCCCTCCTTCTCTGGACTCTACTCACACAGTGATATTTACAGGCTGGGCATGACATGAGCAAAGCAGGGAGGGTTCGGGAGGTCTGATTCATTTAATATGCCTCACACATTTACAGTAAATGCACATTCTGAAGCCCTGCAAGCTGACCCACACCCATCGGGACCTGATGACATCAAGTTTGTTGTTTAGGGCACAAATTTCTGTTATAGCATTCAGGGTTCCAGTAAGGATGGACTCAGTGTCTCTCGATGTTAGGTTGTAAATGCACTTCTGTCCAAAGTAAGGGCTAAAATTTAGTTTTGAATGAATGACATATACACAAAGTGAGTATACATTTTTAGGGCTAAAACACATACCAAGATCATTTTGTTATTTCTCAACGTGATTTTGATTTGATTTCATTATTAACAGTGGGCAGTCTGATAATCACCACGATTTTTGCGTGAGCCCGTCCCCCTTCCCCCCAATCCTGTCAGGATGGGTCCAGGCCAAGGCGGGTAACAGAGAGTTATCTTCCTCAGGCTGGATTAGGTTTGGGTATTACAGGGTGCGAGTCTGGTTGGACTTGGGTTTCAGATTCTGGCCCTTGCAGAACTTTAGCACATTCAGAGTGACCTCATGGCTAAATCTGCCTTTTAAAATGCCAACTACAGCTGATCAGAACAGTAAACGTGGGAGGACTCTAACAAGAGACAATTACCTAGAACTCATAGAGATTTACTTCTGCAATCTGTTAAACCTGGCAGTCTAATCAGCCACAAATACAGAGCACAAATGGACTTTACCTGAAAGTAAGATAGAGATTAAAGGATGTTATTATATGATAAAAAAAAAATATGATACACAGATCTGGGCCCAATGTGTTTATTCACAAATATTACAGACATAATGACTGTGCCATAAGCTAATTATGTTAGTGTGACTGTGTAATTATGTGTAGTTCTGTGGAAGCACTGAATAAAAGGGTGAGACTTAATGATCAAATAATACATGATAAAAATGCCAAATAAATAATGATACACAATAAAAGCACATGCAGAGAGAAAGCAAAGGAAGAAGGAAAGGATGAGGAGGATGTATGCATGCAGGAATCTATGACATCACTGGAGGCTAAAGGTGACATCATGTCCCCTCATGACCATGAACAATTCAGCATGTGATATTGCTGACCACCCTCTATGAGCAATATGCCTATTAATTGTCCTGTTAACAGATTTAGACAAAATTAGAAAAAACTGACGCATCGTATTGACCTGATGTATGAGAAAGAGTCTGGAACACAAAGATGTGTGTGTGTGTGTGTGTGTGTGTGTGTGTGTGTGTGTGTGTGTGTGTGTGTGTGTATGCATGTTCTCACTGGACATAGCTCTGTCTCAGTGATTGCTGGAAGTCTGTCCATTTGGAAGAGACAGTGCTGTATACACCCCTAAACACAGACTGGTATGACAGATCCTTAATTATGTAATTATAATTATGCTATGTTATTATGATGGTAACTAACTTGGTAACTAAGAGAACACACAATGTCAACATCTAGACATCTTATACTTGAATCATTTTTAAGGATTTAGTATTCAGCTGTTTGCGTGTGTGTGTGTTTGTGTGTTTGTGTTTATTTTTGTTTTGCGGTCTGAGGAATTCAATTCTGCTGCCATGTTCTGTAAAACGTCCTCACTGTACATGCAAACATTAACATTCTATTTTTTATCGTTGCGATTGTGAAAAAACCAATGCACAGATAATGTGCATTAGTATGCTATATTTTCCCTCGTGTATTGTCTACATGTGTTATCTATTCGGTACAAAAAAAAACGTAAAATGTTCTTTTTATGGCTGCTATCATAACACTACATTGACTTCAGATGTGGTGTGGAGGAACTGAAACATAACAATGTGTTTAGCCGGCAGCGATCCCTAAGGAACGATTTACATCTACTAATGAAGCGCGGCTGAAGGTGTAGGTCGGGTGAGCGGCGAGCGAAGAGCAGCTGTCCGTGTGGGCAGCCTCTGCAATTACTGCAGCCTCTGACACCAGCCGTCCTCTTTTTCCTCTTCTCTCTCTTCTGTTTATCCTGTCCTCCTCCGTACGCACCGCACTGAATCACCCGCCGCTGCGAGGCTGAAAACACTCTCCTCCATTCTCCTGGTTCTTATTCATCCAACCACCCCCCTCTCCACGGACCCCACCTCCATCCGCTAACACAGATTTCCAGCATTTGTGTAATCTCTCCTCTTAACTTTTTCTGCATTGGTGACTCTTGGCAAAGTGCAAAGGCAGACTTTCAAAATGATTTTGCAAGCAAGTCATTATTATTATTATTATTATTATTATTATTATTATTATTATTATTATTATTATTATTATTATTATTATTATTTATTATTATTATTTTATTATTGTTATTATTATTATTATTATGATTACAATAAGAAAACAAACTAGGATAACGTTTGCATGCCATCACAGCGCCTTAAAGTGGAGCGTTAATTTGATCCGGACTGAGGCAGCGGGGGTCCGGGAAGAGAATGGAACGGGTGGAGAGAGCGAAAACACTTCTCCTTTACAGGAGTACGCAGAGTGTATTAATATTTAAGATCCCGAGGCACTGTGTACACACATGGTGTGTTTGCACAACCGCTTGTGTTTTGACGTTGGAAACATCTTGATCGACTGTAGATCTTTTTTTTACAATAGCCAATAACGCTGTAGTCGATCCAGATGTCACAAAACTGTAAAAAGCCCGAAGACTTGTGACTTGCAGTTACAGACGTGACAGTGCACCCCCTGTGCAAACAGCCGCAGGAAAAAATATGAAAACAACAAATAACTTATTCTAAAAACCCAAAACAAACTAACAAAAAACAACGAACTGCTCTGCCGCAGTCACACACCCGTATTTAAGGTATTTTAATTAGACAGGTGTTACTCAAGTGATGCCTTCTGATATACACACATTCCTCACATAGACAAACACACATCTTAAGATGAAACTGATGGACGTGATGTATTATTATTGTAGCAAAATCGTGGTAAAATCATAGAAGTAAAAATGTCGAAATTAGGGATCTGTATACTTTTAAGGAAACAAGTCAATAATAACTATAAATACTATAAAAACAAAACAATTACAAAATGATATAGTGAACTTGTCTGACATGATTTTTTAAAATAAATTCTGTGATGAAGAAGGAGTAGTTGAAACGATAGTCGGGATCGATCGTGCAGATTATCCATAAATGAATCATCCTTTTAGCTGACTAGCCAAACACATAAATTATGTTGTTGATTTATTTTGTCTTTCTTTCTTTTTTTAATCTGTTCCCATTGGTGCGTTTTTATAGTTACTGTGCCTGTGCAGACACCATATTATTCCCATCGGCAGTCAGAAAAAAAAAAATTCACCGAGAAGCAGAACCATCGGATGTGCTGTGGTATCACCAGTTACTCACTCACTTACCAGCTGCGTGGTTTCAGGGACAAATTAGACCCCTCTTTCATATCTCTCTTATCTCTCTTAGATAACCATCTGCCTTTGAGTGTTTGTTTGGTGTGCGCAAATAGATGGAGAGTAATCGGAAACATTTTCTCATGAGAAAATATTCACATCGCATTCAGACTTTTGGTTTGGAAAGGATATTCTATTCTATTTGGTTTATCTATTTTGGATATTCTAATCGGTGTGTGGTTATTTATTTATTTATTTAATTCCTTTATATCATCACAAGTGTGGTTTCCACTGAAATTAAGGTAAAATATTGTGTAAGACTCAAGGTATAAGCATACAAAATTGGGCAACACTTTCCTGGAAGTTATCAGTTCTTCTTGTCCTCCCTGGAACGAGCAATAAAACCTGGCTTAAGATCTGAGAAAAAAGAAAGCAAACAAAGTGAAATGCTCAACTGGCATTTCTCCTACAGTACTGGGGTGAGTGAGTGAATGCACTGTTCCGATCGGAGAAGGTGCAGTAGCTCACTCCACCACTAGGGGGCTGAGCGTGACGATTGAGGAATAATCCCGTTTGAGTAATTTTGTCAGTGGGAACCCATTTTACTTTCTGTGTGCCGATTAATATATAATTTCTTAATTAAATTATCCCCCAGCCCCCCTACCCAGGATCTACCCAGCATGCTCTCCTTTTTGTGGGTCTGCTGGCTCTTTGTGTCTGTGTCTCAGCTGCTCAGATGGTTTGTCTGTGATCTGCGAACCGCAGTTTTAATCAGTTCATGGTGAGACGCAAATGTGAGACACCACTTGGTCACGCGAACCCCCGTCAATGGAGCAGTCTGGATTCAAACAAAAGGGTAAACTGTAGGAATGTAACTGCATGGCCAGACGGGTCTTTCACTGTGCGACGAGGGCCTGCTAACTCTAGGTGCGAGCAGTTGCACACCTTCGTTAAAAGGATTGATTTGGCTTAATCAGAATTAATAAAGGAAGCCCAGTGTGTATTTTAGTCTAAAATATTTGCCTGCTGCTGTTTTTGAAGTGGAATTTACACATTGGTTTAAAAAGTCACAGCAGTTAGAGTTTATAAGTATTATCTGTTTTCCTAGCCTTTGTGTATGCTACTGTTATCACTGTTCTTGGTTTTAGTGCCTCCCCTGACCCCCCCCCCCATCCCCCAAAAAAGTCTCAGAGAGATGGAAAACAACTCAACTTGCCAACAACATACAGGAAATATCTTTAATATATTCCATCTTCAATACTCTCACCTTTGACCTCTGACCTGTGACCCCGCGCGCTGAGAACGTGGCTGTCTACCCTCCAATGTGCTGACTGAGACTTGCTCAGCTTGCAGAGGTACTCTTTTTTTTACCTCATCCCTAAAACACAAAACCTGGCCCAAGATTCACATAAATCTCAAATAAAATAAATAAAGTGATACAATGAAATAATATGTTCTCAACTGGCACATGGATTACATAAAAAAATAATAATAAGATGAATTAAAAATATGTTGTTTTATGTTAAGAGATGAAATCCTTTGGCATCCTGATGACTGAATGACTTACGGGTCAGGGGTGGGGGTGTGGTGTGGAGGCGAGGGGGTTGGGGATGTTTTGCGTAGCCAGTTTTTGTTTTGGAAGCATCTCAGGTTATAGGCTGTTATCTAACAGTGGCCCGGTCCAAATCTGTTACATCATCCATTTCGGCTGAACCAGGGAGAGTAAAAAGTTACGAAATTGAAGTTATGCTTTGATCGGGAGGGGTAAAAATAAGCCTGTAAATAATGGTAAATGCCATTGAATGAACAATTTATTTTTATGATTACAATATCATAACAAAATCCTAATGGACATTTGGGCATTAGCGGCACAGTTGCAGTAAGTATAGAGATTGTAATCGTGTGTTTACATAATCCTGTACGGCAATCTCCCATCCCCATTTCTCACAGCTACAAGGCTGGATAGGCAGCAGTTTGCCATAGTGGAAAGGAGCAGGGCCTGTAGCTGAAAGGTCAATGATCCGATTCCCTGCTGAGGCACTGCTGTTGTGTCCTTGGGCAAGGTTGTAGCAGACAGCTACTACTGCTTAGTGGTTAGCTTGCAGTGGCATAGTGACTCAGACTGCTAATTCAGTGTAAGATTCTGTGTTAGGGATAGCATTACAGGTCATTTTCAGCTACTAGCTTCTTGCTTGCATGATACTCCAAAGCACAAGCAACATGGACCAAGTTAGCGCAAAATATTTGTGTCTAGTTCGGGATAGCTGATACCAGTCAGAATCACACACAGCCGTTTCAACAGTTAGAGTATGTAACAGGTAAGTTTGGCAATGTTAGTACATTGGCATTTTAAAATTTAGTTTAGTTTGTGTGTTCAAACTCAATGTGACCATTGCCACGAGCACATATTACAAGTGATGAAAAATGTCATTGCCAACATGGTAACCATGCAGTAATTAAGCAAGGCAAGCATAGTCGGTAAGCTGGCAGAGCACACTAATTCTGTGATTTAACACAATGACAATAACTGTAATAATAATGCATTCAGTTAGACTATTCAAATAGATAATGACCTAAAGCTTTTTTGTCTGCGCTTGCAATAACACAGTGCAGTGTGCATTCTAGCTCCCGTGGCTCTGTTTTGTACATGGAGGTGAAGCACAGACTCTTGGCTGGGTCTGTGTTGGATGAATGAAGCAGTATACAAGAGTGCTTGCTTACACTGCAGTCATGCATACTCCTTGCCCTGAAGGCGAAGTGCTGTAGGAGGCAGAGATCTTAAACACATTCATACAATGCCACAATGTGCTGAAATGATGCACATTCATTTGGCATAACTGCTGCACCAAACTCAGTGTTTTGGCCCCATGTCTCTAAAACACTTGCCACTATCCATCCACATGGCAGCAGCAGCGTCTGCAACGTGTTACATGACATCTGTTTGGCCCGCCTAGGCTTCTCCCCATCCCATAATTGACTCCACCTTTCTCGAAATGGTAAACAATGATGTTTCAGGAATTATTTTTCACCACTCCTCTCTGGACACGTTTCTTCGGCTCCTTCATATTTTAGACCTTTTGCTTGCAAGCCGTTTAGTTGATTTTGTAGTAAAAATGTTCCCCTAGACTGAGACTGGGGGATTGCTACGGCCAGCCCAGATCATTGATTTAGTCTTGATCTAATCTCATGCTTGTGCAGGTGTGTGCTGTGGATCATTATCATTATCAAAATGCTGAACTAAAATCTTGCCATTTCTTAGGTGATTTTTTTGATCCATTACCAATAATCTTGTTTTTTAAAAAAAGTTATTTTTTGGTCAGTGTGTGTTAACTGGGAAGAAATAGCTGACTTTAGTATCGAGAGATTTCTCAGAAACTGCAGAAGTTCATGTTTCAGGAAGATAAAACCAAAACCAAATGAAACAAAACAAATATAAAAAAACATGATAGCAAATTACAGAGAACAATTAAAGGATGTTCGCATCTGGAACGGCAGGAGACAGAGGGTCATATGTTCAGGAAAAGACGTCCCCAGTGTCACCAAGATACCACAGTGCTGTCCTTTGCCAGCCTCACATGTGACATAAAAATTTGATAAATTTTTTCTTTTATCTAATTAGATTTGGCAAAACCCAAATGACATGAAAACATGTAAATAGCTATGTCAGCAAAAAATCCAAAAATCTGCCATGTGTTGACTTCAGTTTAAGAGCCAGCTTCTTTCCATAGCTTTCACTCTCTCCATTGTAATGCCAAACTTTGGTGATGTACGGAGGCGGTGTCTGCCTGCTGAACCCTAGCGTTTGACCTGTGCTTTCCAGAGTTACCCTGCTCTGGAAATTCCACAGGTTCCTATCCTGTCTTTGTTTTTTCTTTCTATTTTATTCTACTCTAAACCATGATAGGCTCTCTGATAATCAGCCCTGCTAAGACATATCATAAGCGCTCATGGGAATTTCTCCAAATGTGCACAGAGTGACCGCTACTCTGCTGACAGCTTGTGACTGACTAGAGTGGTGTCACATTTTGCTAAGTCATGGCTGGCTTATTACAAAACAGAGTGCATCGCTACATTACCATGGAAGTAGAGGTTGCATAGTATTACTGTATTGTCAAACGCTTTCGAAATGATAAAGTCCTTAATTCAGAGTGTCTCTCTTTCCACGTGTCCTGCATGAAAACCACAGCATTTATAACACCATAAATTTAAAAATATACTGTATGAAAACACAAACATTTCCTATCCCTTATTCATCATCCATACACCTTTCTGACAAGGTCAATGTTAACAAAGATTAACTGTCAATTAACCAATAATGACTGATACAGCTGTAGCCAAGTCAAGAGGTTATAAATATACAATGTAATATTATGTATATAATAATAGTAATTTATTGATGATTCATTTTAGGAAGGCAAGGTTTGTTTTATGTCTAAACCTTTGAAATGGGTATCATTTTTATTTGCGGCAGCCATAAGTGTTGGTGGCCACCAAAAGGTTATTGAGTAGGAACTGTTAGACCCCTGAACCTTCTGGAAAATCCATGGTAAGCTTTTGGCTGTAAGCAAGCTTGGCGCCAGGAGAAAATACAGAGGGGTGTAACTGCAATCCACAAGGGTGCACAAAAAGTTATAAATACTATGTAGACATCAGGATATAAGGAGACAACGGGGGGTGCACTGAGGTCCGTCTGGGGGTGCAATGCACCCCTAAGCACCGCCATGGCAAGACTCTTTGCTCTTCCGATGGTGTCTGCTCACTGCAGATTTTGCCATAAAAGAGATGGTGAATAAAGCTTATAATGTGGGTCAATGCTGGGATACAGTGGTGAGAGTTTGCTCTGCACTGGGGCTGCGATGGATGGGTTAGAGTCTGCCTCTAATACTTCCGGGTGCCGCGAGCCCCCTGCTGGTAGACCTGGGTATAGCTCCACCTAGGGGCCTAACCCTGCAAGCACTCGCATTCTCTGCAATGGGAGTGCTGAGCAGAGCAGCTATGAGTGACATCTGGAAGAAGTGTGTAGGGAGAGAGGGAGTGGGATTGGGTGGCTGTTCGGACTCACACTGGGCTGAGGCGTCTTCTTCGGGCCTGAAGCAGCGGGAGACAGCATAAATCTCCTGCCTCGGTTCTGTAATCCATCTTCAGCAAATACTGCATGCAGTTTTCATGCCATTGGTTCCCACGGAGAGGGAAAACATGGCTGAGATCAAAGGCAGCCGAATAGGAGAAAGCAATAAAGCCTGTAACTGATTCGCTTCAAATTCAGCTTTTATAGATATGTACATGATGACACATGATGAAAAATGTCTGCATTACAGAATGTTCTGGGCCCCTCTGTCGAGATGTTGTTCTCATTTGGCTAGTGATGATTGTGTGAAGTGTGTGTCTTTGTGTGTAGACGCATGTGAGAATACATGTCTGTGTGTTTTGTGTGTGTGTGTGTGTGTGTGTGAATGTGTGTGTGTGTGTGTGTGTGTTTGTGTGTGTTTGTGTGCGTGTGTGAGTGTGTGTGTGTTTGTGTGTGTTTATGTGTTTGTGTGTGCGTATGTGTCTGTGTGGGAGTGTGTGCACGCGCGTGCGTGTGAGTGTGTATATGTGTGTGTGTGTGTGTGTGTGTGTGTGTGTGTGTGTGTGTGTGTGTGTGTGTTTATGTGTTTGTGTGTTTGTGTGTGTGTGTGTGTGGCAGGTTGTAGTTGCCCTTTGTAGCTTTTACTGCATTGACCACAAATTAAATTCAGTTGCATTAAATTTGATTAAACAAATTTGGCGTATTTGCCCTACAGATATAATGCCTTTGCAAATATGAATCAGCTGTTGGTCCCGAGCCAAAAGAATGACAATCATGTATTAATTTTCTTTCAGCTTGTCAAACACTCTTGACTCTACATACAGTGAGATTGCCTTTTGCCATCGTCCTACTATGGCTTGCACCTCAAGGTTTTACCCAAGAGTGAGTAGAGATTACAGAGAGCTGGAATTACATTACCAACCTTGTCTCCAGATGGTTACGGGACTGAATCCCAAGTGAGTCGGTGCTGTTTTCTCCCCAGGCAAGGTCTCTAACCTGGTCTGCTATAGCAAATATCCTCCTCAATCAATAGATGAGACGCAAGTCATTCAGGATAAGGGTAAATCCCAAAGAAATCAAATCAAAGCTATCACTGCCAAGCTAAGGGGCATAAGGGCCACACTAGCCATCTGCTTCCAATGAACAGGGATTTGGGTAGTTTAACCCATAGAAAAACACCCACTTAGAGAGTGCTTTGGAAATCCACTTTTGTTTTGATCTGATAAACAGTGACACCTTGGAGAGCATTATCTGAAAATTCCAATCACTTAGTAATGAAGCAGTGTGTTGTAGACTGAGATCTTACAATAGTAGCTATTTTACTTTTAAATTGGATCAGAAACATTTAGATATCACACTCATTATTATGTTAAGAAGCTCAGTTATGCAAACTATTTCTGCAATATAATTTAAGTGTAACATAGCCCAAACCTCACGGTAATTATTTTACTGTAAGTATTACTTTGTATCTAGAGTGCCTTCTTTTTACTGCGCAGGCATTGGATTGACAGTTATTTTTGAATGTATTACTTATTCCAGAAGGCACTCCCATGCAAATAATGTATATGCAAATTATATTATATTATATTATATTATATTATATTATATTATATTATATTATATTATATTATATTATATTATATTATATTATGAGCTGTGAGGATGGCAGAGAGAGCCACCGTGGCAGGCAGTGATTGTATATGATCTGTACACACCAAATGCATACACCAAAAGAAAGAAGAAGGAAAAAAAAGAAAATAAGGGAGGATAAACAGGCAGCCATACAGTCCTGCCTGTGAGGCTGCTGCTGCCCTGCGTCCTGAAGTTTCCCAGCAGCCTCTCTGCTCCTGCACCCACCACTGCTCCCAGCATCTCACACACACACACACACACACACACACACACACACACACACACACACTATTAGTAGTATTGTTTTTTGTCTTATTGATAACATTTCCTGGTGGACAATACAGTTACCCGAGGCAAGCTTTGTCTTTTTAATACTTTTATTAATTTCATATTGCACATGTATTCCCTTTGTATGCTCTGTGTTCTGTTGCCAGACATGGACACCAGTAAAAAGCAGTTTAAAAAAACAAACAAAGTATGAAAATCAAACATGCAGAAACAATACAGATAGAACAAAGAAAAAATGTGTAAAAAAGACATTTAATATTAAAACTTGATGGTATATTTGTACATATTTAATGAATAAACCAACAAACAATGTTAAAATGAAACCCTCAGAACAGTCAGATCAAGCTGAGCTTCAGTAAGAAACATTTACATGGACATTGGCTTTGGGCTGGCTATTGTAATTATATACTGAAATTCAGATGTTTCATGTGCTGTTGTGTTTAAAAATTAAAATATTTCACCTGCATGTGCCTCATATTCAGAAAGGCTATAGTACAGAGTTAAAATACACTGTACAGAGATTAATTCTAACCAGTCGTACTTTCAGTCAGAAAAATATGACTTCTGCACTAATTACTGCAAATTTAAAATTATACTGATGACTACTAACGTAATGGCTGGAATATCATCATCATTAAAGACATGCACAGAGCAGTGTTGGAAGAATGACTTTATTGGATAGATGTCATTGTGTAAATTGCAGCTAGTTGTCAGGGGAGTCCATACGAGGTCAGGTCCATGTTTTTCAATCATTTATATCCACTAGTGTTAATGGACCAGGTCTTATTGGGGGCTTTGTGTACATGTGGATGGGGCAATTATAGTTAGGCCATAACCATTGCCTGTATATGGACATTTAGTGCAACATTAGGGTTCATGCAATAACTGTAACTATAAACATTTTTTAATCAGGTTGTTTGCATAAGTTGAGTTAGAGAAGGAATACAGTAGTATGAGATTGACCAGTATATTATGTGATTATGGGCTGGGCAGAGGCTGATTTCAAAACTGCAACATTATTCATTGCCAAACCATGGTGTGTGTAACTTCACAAAAAATATACAATAATAATAATTTAATGAATTAAATAGCTGTAACAATATATACCTGAGAGCATGTTTTGTGTATCATTTCAGCCGCTGTGTGTGGCAGGTCCTGGGGGGTTCAAATCGCCTGGTGAAGGTGGGAAAGTACTAAAGAGGAAACCCGACACTCAGGGATGGAAGGCAACCCGTAAGGTGCGAGAGAACACCGTGGGGAGGAGAGGGGATTGACAGGACGAGGACGAGGAGAAATTGCGGGCCGGGAGGCACCCCCTGCCAGGGCCGCTCGGGTCATACGGCTCTGGCGAACCCTATCCGGTCGTTGGCACGGTCGAACTCAGTGTAGTAGCGGGCGATGAAGTTGGCGCCAAGTATCCAGAGGGGTCCGGTGGGAGGGGGCACGTCCAGAGCCTTGAAGGCCACCATGCAGATCTCCTCTCCAAACTGGGATTGCTGTGAACAAACATATGGAGATGAGCTGAGGACAGTGTGTCTGAAAGCAGCATATAGTTTAAAGAGAGGGATCGAAGGGAGGAGCATTACACAAACATCCCAACTGTTAAATCCTCTTCTGCCTCCATGCATGACCCGGCTTACAAAAATACAGCAAGAGAGCACTCCGCTGTCGGAGCCACAGCTAGGACACGCCCTCTTTCAGAAAAGGTTCTTGGTAGTTTACTGGCTGGGGCGATACAGTTTGGTCCAACATATTTGTTTCTTCACCCATTTAAATGACAACTGCCAAAGAATATGCCACTGTTGCCTTGGAAACAGCACAAGCTCACCTCTTGCTCAAACCACAACATTCCACGTGTCACAGTTATAGTTCTCTTTGCTGCCCTGGCTGATGTCTTAGTGATGGCCATCTGAGGCACGAGGCTATGAGGTGGTGTGAGAGCATCGTACCCAAAGAATGTAGTCTTCCTCGTTCAGGTCATACTCCAGGCCCCCGAGGTGAAAGGAGATGCTGGGTAAGGACTTCACCTGATCGCAGCTTACCATGTACTGCAAGGGAAGGACATCACAGCAAGTTACGCTCAGGCTGAGCCGGGCTCTTTCCCCTGCTTCTATTCTACACTCACACATCCTCATCATTCAACCAGACACACGCAGAAGCACAACAGCTGTGCCACAGAAAGAGCCACGCTTCAGAGGTCTACACCTGCAACCCCTTCCATGTGAGCCCAGTTCACCAAACACTGTCCACGGACATCATATTGCCTGTGAGAAATCACTGAGGGGCTGTCAACACTGGATTGTCCTCTGAATAGATACCCCCTGGGTTCTGTGATTGTCCACAGACAGGTGACTTTACCACAGAGTGATTTTGCCATATTTTATTTATAACGTGTTAATTGCCCCTGCCTTAGCTTTTTGGTGCGTGCACTGAACCTAATTACACAGTGCCATGAGGGCTAAAATAAAGACAATTTCAATGTTTTAAAATTATAAACATTTCAATGTTCTAAATAAGGGGCAGTCAGGGCTGTGTAATGGATCAGTTGCACAAGTTTCCTCAAGTGAGCCTTCTAGGCTGTGGGTCTCTCTCTCTCTCTCTACCCCCCGTCTGTCTACCACTGAGTTTGTGTCACATTATAGTGCATTGTCTGCCAACAAAATTATTGAGTATCGACACAGTGATATGCACTTATGAGAGTACTGGATGAGTTACCCCAGGTTTCCAGTAACACCCTGTTCATTGAAAGAAACCATTTTTTCGCTTGGACTTTAGACTGTGAATGAACTGCATATTATATTACATTAAGTGTCTGTTGAGTAGACACTGTCATCCAGGGTGATTTACAGAGCTCCCATCTTCAGATGTTTCGTGTTTACACACCTGGGTACATTAAGAGCTTTATGAAAAGGATAAGCTAAAGGGAACAGCAGCTGCGGGCATTAGGATCTTCTCGTAACTTCTACTCCACACAGCCTTCGTCACAGTGATGACACGTTTATAAAATGATATTTTTTATTTGTTTCTTACCATATTTTTTTTCCCCTGCTCTGTCTAGTTGTGCAATTGATGCGTGAAGCGTCGACAATATGCTAACAATTCCTGCTTGGCCTGTGTGTCGGTACAAAGCGCAGTTGTGCAACAGCCTTCTGAGGTTGCATAATGACACTGTGCTATCCAGACCAGAACCATGCTCTTGTGTTATTACACTTTGCATAAGTGCTCTTTTGACCAGAAATAATAAAACCGATCGGGTTGCATTTTTGGACTGCAGTAAATTAATCAGCACATTTAGAACTTATTCGTTTGATTTAAACAGTTCGTTCATCATTTATTAGTATCTTGGGTGAATGATCTGTTCTGTATCCAGAACTCTTGAAGCCATTATTGTTGATGACAGCAATTTTACTGCGTGTTGTTATCCAGGCAGCTCAGGCACATATTTGAATTTCTTGAACCAAAGTTAATTTCCACAGCTCACTGACTCTGATCATATGACAATGCGTGAGGCCATTTGACCTATTAATCTGTAGGTTACTAAGGCAGGAGTGTGGCATAGTGTTAGGGAGTAAGTCTTATGACCCAAAGGTTCAGTTCTCAGTGATGTTGCAGGTTTTAGAATTGTACTTAATCTGGTTATGTAAATATCCAGCTGTAGAAGTGGTTGACAAGCCATAAAAGACTGTGTGTTAAGTAAATAAATAATTACAATAGATTGTACATACCCCTCCCTCAGCCAACTCTGTGGCCCCAATGGCCTTCATTAAAATAGACACAGAGGAGGCGGGGCCAGTGACATAGGAGGAGCCAGTGTCAATCACCGCTGTGCAGCCTTCAGTACAGAAAAGAGTCTCTGTCCCAACCGACACCCTGGGAGAAGAAATGAGAGGAAAAGAGTGAATACATTTATATGTTTTATTCATTTATTATTTTTCCTGTGCAGGATACCCACCAGAGTTGTATGTGTTTTTCTTTTTTGTTTGATGGACTGATGTCTGATAGTAGCTCCACACTTACACATTTCTCCATTTCTACCCTTTTATATTTACATTTACATAATGTCCTTTGGTAGACATTTTCATTCAGGAAGAGGACAAAGTAAAGTGGCATAAAGTGTGGCATAAAGATATATTTATCATAATATAAATATATAGCATCCTTTGTTTTGTATACACAGGAATATATTTTTCTTTCAGTAACTGATACGGTTGAGATAATCTCACTGGGGCTGACATCATGCAAAAGCAGTGGATTAACGGGATAGCCACTGCATGTTTTTGATTGTTCACATACATAGATTAATGCCAAAATAATCAGCTAAGGCAACAAAAAATAATGATAAACATTTTTAGCTGATTGATAGCCCTAAATATTCATGCTTGAGAGAGGGGGTGGTAGGAAAAGGTGACTCTGGCAGACCTCCTCCTCTGATTGGGTTTTGTCTTGGGTGTCACGGCGTACCCTTTCATGGTCACCTCCCATCTGCCACTGGTGCTGGTGTGCAGGTAGTTGAAGGTGCCGGTGTAATAGTCAGGATCCGTCCCTCCCAGAACTATCTCTCCTCCAGGAATGTGTTTCGGGTCCCTGGAAGACAGACAGAGAGGGAGGGGTTAACACAAGTTTCCAGTGAGCTGCTTTAGCTGTGCTATAAATAGAAGTAGCCATTCAAAATGAACAGCATGCTTACCTGTCAGGAGGAGTATTACTGGTTGCCCACGTGTTACCCTCTTGTCCCTTATGTTTAGGGTTTACATTTTTACAGTATCCAGAGATACTTGCACAGGTTACAGTTTTACATGTTATCCTTTTATACAGCTGTATATTTACTGAGGCAATTCTGGGTCCCTTCCCCAAGCGTACAACAGCAGTGCCACACCAGGGAATCAAACCAGTAACGTTTCAGTTAGGATCCCTGCTCCTTACGACTATGCCACACCATAGTGTGAAATTATGACTGTTGGCTGACTGAGTGGGCGGATCACCTGCCACTTTTGATTGCTTGGTCTCTGCGCATATATTATCTCAACCCAGGCCCAGGTGTCATCAGGCCTGATACAATGCTAGCAGGTGAAGCAAAGGGCACACCTACCTTGTGTAATAGACTGAAAAGACCTGCTCCCTCAGGACATGTTGGGACATGATGCGGTCGAACACTGGGGTGATGCCATCGATTGCCATGTCGGGGTACCCCATGCCCAGCACCCCATCAAACTTAGCAAAGATGAAGGGTATAGCAGGCAGGGCTGTGGCCTCTGCAAACACCTGCACAACAGGAATCCCACCCACCTGGAGGGAAGGAGACAACATTACTGGGTGAGGGGATTAAATGAAAGGTCATTCAGCCAATCAGCACTCTTATTGAAACTCATGGCCCACAGCGACAGGATCCTACTGGGCAATTAAATATGGATGCTGAAGCAGAAAAATAAATAAACCTATAAAATATTAATTACATCTTGCAATTATTTAACATCTATATCTAATGGAAGTTTGAAAATGTTTGGAAATGAATCATCTGGGACCTGTTTGGTTTTGCATACTTCAAGGAAATTTTACTTTTGGAACGAATTTACAAATACTTTTACTGGGTCTTATTTTCTCATAGAACAACCTTGTGTGGTTTCGAATTGCTGGAGTTGAAGGCTGGTTAAGACTGGTTAAGACTCAAGTTTCCCATATCTGAGTCAGCTCACTGAAAATAGTCTTTAAAAGACACAGCTATTATGAAAATATGGAGAAACGGAAAGATTTATCTGCGTATGAAAAGTTTCCATACCTCAGGTCTTAAGATTGCAAGGACATTTTTTTTTAATTTTTGCTCTTTTATGGAAATGAATGAGATTCACAGATGAAGGTCTATTATGATTCTTTAATATTTTTGAATGTGTGATGTTACTTTTATTAATGACTTCATCTTTTTTTCCATGTTGAGGTCAGAGATCATCAGCATAAAAAGCCATTCCTTCCTGCTATTTGTCACATTTTTAACATGTCAGTCTGATATGAATCAGAACGGACTCTCTTCCCTGGCTGATGCAGGAGTTTGATTAAAACCTTTCTGGAGTGATTTGGACCGATGCTTGCCCCAATTTTTCTTCAGGGTGTCATTGAAGCCAAACCTTAAATCCGAATGGATTATTTTCTGATGGCATGCAAAGACAGAAATTTTCCATCTGAAATGTCATCCAGCCATCTAGAGCCTGGTCAAGGCCAGCCACAGAAAATCAGTTGATTAGTCAGTCTTGCAGCAACACTAAAAAAACGTATTCTTTTGTTTATATTTTTTTGTTATTTATTCCTTTATTTTCTGGGGGCGAGGGTTTCTCGAGGCACACTCACCACAACCACGTCCTCGCTCAGGAACCCCCGGACGTTTCCGGAAGCATACTGGATCGAGAAGCCTGTGCCGTTCTGGACATGCGTTCGAGATTTTGAGGAATCGTATCTGTTGTGGGTAACTGAGCAAACGAGAAACGAGTTACAATGACTTTAAAAGAGGAAACCTCAAAACATCAATGGAATACACTTTCAGTGACTGCTAAAATGATCTCTCTATATAAAGCATCATGATTGTAATTATTAACAGTATTTATAAAACAAAACATTTGTAACATACTGCTAGCCAGCTATTCTGCATATCAAATATGCAGTGAACCCCACAGTAGTGTTAACACTGAAGAACCACCCTTACTCCCAGTGTGGGAATGTCAGCCAGTGGAGCTGTAGAAATGAACTATTGTGGTCAGCTCTACAATGCTGCCCCCTAGAGGGACAGCAGGTACGAACAGCTCTGGTAAATGGCGTTCCAATTCCCCCTCGCTCACTAAAGGGAATAACTTTAAACAGACTGGAATGTACATTATAGTCCCACAATGGAGTATCAGAGAGCTAACAGCAGGAGACATTTTACCACATGTAGTTTCAATAGTAACAATGGTGCTATATTCTGAAACCTAACAACTGATGAAAAGGATAATAGTACAGAATAATATATACTTAAAACATTTGCAACATATGAAAGTACTAAGTAACCATGACAGTGAACAGCATAACTTCATATAAGATGTGAAATCCTGAACACAAACTGAAGATTGGTGTCTATATAACTTCTTGCAGTGCCTGTTTGTGTGTGTCTGTGTTTGTTTCCATCTATGTCTGTATCTGTGTCGATATGTGAGAGTAAAAACTGTTTTTAAAATTAGTAAATTGGCTGAAATTAGCTGTGTCTGTGTCAAATTCCGCAAGCATGTTGTGATGTTTTTTAAATGCAGTCACCACAAAATCACACAGCCCACACAATATTCCCTGAAAAAAATAGACTGGAAGCAGTTTACTGGGAATGTGCAGAGCTACTAAGCTGAGATAATCTTGGCTGGGCTTTCATACAAGGGTTTTGGGTGCCCCTGTACTTACAGCATGCCGTGTAGAGTGGGGAGCAGTCATACGAGGGAACCCACAGATTGGCCGAGCCAGTGTCAAACACCACATTAAACATCTGTGCAGGTGACCCGATGCTGATCTCCCCAAAGTACTGAGTCTGTGAGAAAGAGGTGAGAAATGGTCACAATCAGAAAATAATGCTGCACAGAGCAATTTATCCTTACCCTGTCAACAAATTTCATCATATTTTGTTTATGCAAGTGACTGCTGTGCCTGTAAGTGTGTGAAACATTGGGGGGAAAGCAATCTAGTTAAGGACTAAAGACTAAAAAATTAATTAAGCATAAATTAAGAATAAAATTGCATTTACATTGGACAGGACTGAGTCTGCTGTGCGCATAGGTTATTTTTTCAACAGCTCTCCACTGTGACAAATACAACATGATGCCTCATTGGACTCCTTTGGCTAGTAGTGGTGTCACATTATTTATGTTCCCCATTTGTTTCCCCTTGCCAAGGGGAACAGCTGAGTCAGTGGGCCACAGGCTCTATCAGAGAGAAAAGCACAACCCTCTGGCAGACCTTACTGCAATGCTGATCAACGCTTGTTCCAGCAGCCAGATGACACAAATATCGATCTTTTACAAATTTTTAGAAAAATAGGAGTAGTTTCTCACATCCAAATAGTTAGTCAGAGGGGTAGGGGCGGTCCCATTTCTGGGGAAGGAGTTCTCTCCGGTTTTCTGTGATAATTGAGCGAGAACCTCGGCTGTGGATACGCCCATCTCACGCAGAGTCTCTCTGATGGAGGGCATCTTCTTCAATGTGATTCTGTGGAGAGACCAGGAAAGACTGACAATATCATCTCTCCTGTGTCTAAGGAGACCGGAGAGACTAGTGCAGACACAGACACCAGAGAGGCTAGAACAGACACAGAGACCAGAAAGAGTAGAGTGTACACAGAGACCACAGAGACCAGGGAGACTAGAGCGGACATCATCTCTCCAGTCTCCAGGGGGACCAGAAAGACAGCAGATCTTTCCTTTACCGCACACTTGTAGCTCCATCCTCCTGTTTGCTTTCCAAATTCCTCCTGTTTCTGGAGGAGTGGAACCAGCTATTAACCTCTCACAACTAATCAAATCACATATTCACGGGCACCTGGGTGATTGACACCTATAATGGCATTCATTAGTTGTAATTACTATAATCTCTGAATTAGGATGTTGTGCTTTTCTGTTTGCACACAACAGAATCTTGTCAAAGCAATTTCAAGAAATGTATGAAAACATATAATGAATATTATGACAAAAAGGTTAAGGCTAAACCCCACTGTTTAAGCCAATGTTTAACCGGAGCATTTCACTGAGAACTGCTGAGCACTATTGAAACATTAATCACCCCAGCTCTCCTGTGGAAGTAGCTGGATTCATTTCCAGTAGATTACATCTGACTAGTCTGTTCCAGGAACAGGTGATTTATGGTGATGTGTGAAGCAGGCTGGGTGCTGGCTCCACAGGCCTGCTGCTCAGCTTAATGGAAGGAGTGTCCCTCTCTGGCTCAAAAAAGCGATTTAAGAAAGCAGGAGTTCTGTTTTATTGCCATTTGTCATTCTGACAGTAAGAATGACCACCCATGCAGGCGTTCAGCAGGTCAAAGGTCTTGTGAGGCGGAGACTCATACATATGCAGGTATACATGTCCACAGACACGTATGCACACACACACACACACATGCACTTACATACGCACACATACACGCACAAGCATGCACACACACATTCAGGTGACCTTTCCTTTGAGCATTTGTTTGACTCCTCACTGATCTGCTGCAGTCAGTGCAGATGTAAATTATGCTGGTGCATTCCTCTCATACACTACACACTGCACTCTACACACTAAACGCACTGCACACTACATATACACTATATATTACTACATGCTACACACTACATACACTTCACACTACTCTCTACACGTTACACACAATACAAGTGCATTACTAAATACTAAACACTGCGCACACACTACACAAACTGTGTACACTACACATACATTTCTGCACACTATGCACACATTACTACATTCTACACACACATACACTGCATGCAGACATATACGCACAGTCTCACACAGTGCAGACACATGGAATCCCAGAGGGTGAGAGAGAGACGGTTACCTTCTGAGGGCCTGGACAGTGGTGAGGGACAGAGGCAGCAGAATCAGAGCCCAGCAATGCATCGTGGGAATGCGTTTGGAGTGTATGGAAGACAGCGCACTCACACAGGTATCTTCTGAGGGACTGGCCTCAGCCTTCTCTTTTATAGCATGTCTCCTTCGCTCAGCTCAGACCCACACACGGCTTTCTAGAACCCAGCTTCTGTGGAACTGTCCACCCAAAAAACACCCCCTCCCCCTCCTGCCTTCCTCCCTCCCACCCGACCCCCTCTCGCTGATAAAGCGGTCCCAAGGCGAGCTGACCTCTGACCCCAGGGAAGGGTCTGAGACAGAACGCAGCGACAGGGGGCTCTGGAGACAGCATTCCCGCCGGGCCAGGGATCAACGTCATCCAACCACGTCTGCCACCCACCGCGGACGTTAGGAGGAGGCGGGGCATGAGGGGTGCGGGGTGCGGTGGGGGGGGGGGGACGCGGTTCACAGCCATGTTTAGGAACCTGGGCATCCACATCATATTTTCATGGGGGGGGGGGGCACAAATCCATTATCCTACAATATCTGTCAGAGATGGGGTTGCCAGATATGGGGTTGCTGTTAACTGTTTTATTCTGAATTTTGTGTAAAACAGGTTTGACTAGATTGTGTTCTATATTAATGTTAGAACAGGAGGGGACAAAAAATTTGTGTCAATAGTCTGATATTGCATATAATGCATATTGGTATGATCTTTTGATAAAGAAATACATCTAATGACCAAAATTAGATTGCTGTTTCCTGCTAGTTTCTGAATACATGCTTTCTGCACTGTGTGGAGCTGTGGTCTCCTTGTCTCCTGTTAGCAGAGTTTGGGGTCTTATCTCCTTGGCCTGTGAACAGCATGGCTGAACAGCAGAAAGCTCTTGTCCGTGTCTGTTTACATTCTCCAGACGGTCTCAGCTCCTGCGATGCCCTCTTACCTCTGTGGCGCTTTCCCCTGCTAAAGTGAGGGCTGTTTTCACAAATCACTGAGAACAAAGCCAGCACCTGCCTCTAAAGTTTCCAAATCAATGGCACAAAAGTGGTGAGGGGAGGGGAAATCGAAGGCTTTGTGTGCCTCTCCCATCCTTCTTGCCCTCTGTTTGTCCTGCCTTTCAAGCCATCAGAGTCAGCACTCATTCATCCTGTCACCGCCAATTACTGTTTAACGCTCTTTTTTGACAAGAGGAGGTTCGTCTCTCTGGGCACAATGCACTGGGAGGTCTTTGGAGTCCATTATCACGGGTGTGGTACCAGGCAAAGAGAACAAAAGCAATCAGCTCGGCCCTCTCTGTTTTCTCGGCAAACTTGCGCTTTTGTGTGGCGGAAGGTTTGGGGCTGCGGAAAGGATCTTTGTCTTGGGGTTTCACATTTGGGAAAGTGCTGTTTGGGAATTGTTCCCAGTGGTGCTTGTGTTGGCTGACTTTACCTTCTACAGAGGGAATAATAAGAAAAAAAGACACAGTGAATGCTTCAGACAAGGTCAATCTAACACATAGCTTCCAAAGATCTGTGTTCAGTACCTGTACCTCACACCACCCCAGCGTGCCCCCCCCCCACAGTAACAGGTCATTATGTTTTAATATGTTTTTCTCTTTTCACACTTCAAGTTTCAGGATTGTAGTATTCAATAACTACACTGAGCTTTAGAGGAGCACACACATACACACACGAGCTATGTTAAAGGTTCAAATTAACCATGAAATTGTGGTCTGTATGTACAAATATATCAGTCTAAACTCTTGTTTACTGTCAACCTATTCACAAGCCATTTAGAAAGAGGTATGACCCTGGCTCACCATGTGTAACAATGGCAAAGAAAATACACAAAGCACTGGAGGTGCTGGATTTGTTTAATGACATGGTTGAATCAATAATTTAATGTGGATTTTATAACAAAGAACTCTTCGGGAAATTTTGGGGAAAAAGCATTCTGCATTCAGACAGCACTTTGTGAGTTCAGTGGTCACAAACTGGTTTTGATTGCATGAATCTCAGTCAATAACAGTTAGAACAATTTTGAAAATGTTTCAGTAGTTGGTCACTCATTCTTAAGTGATTCACCATCGTTGGGTTGTCGATAGTAAACGGTTTTTTAAAAATCACTCTCACTCTTTTTAATCTCTGTATCCAATTTCACATCTTTCTGAAGAACAGCACACAACAAATCACAGTTTTTTTTCAGGTTGCCAACAAAGTTTCTGAAACATTGAAAAAGAAAACAAAATAGTTTATTATCTCTGAAGTGCCTTGGGGTCACTGTCCCTCTGTGTTATTGTCCCAGGTAAATTGCCTGTGTGTTCTGGCTCCAAGGCATTGTGGGTAAACTGAATTTAATTTTAGGGAAGTATGTCACAACAGACCTGTTACTTTTCCTTTTTTCTAAAAACTACATATAAAGTCCTATGCTGTCCAAACTCCATGGATGGATAAGAAACTCTCTTTCTTTCATCTCTCTCTGATTTCTCTCCATTTCTTTTCTTTCTCTTTGCCTCTACCTCTCTTTTGTAGTCCTACTCAATTCCATTTCATTTGCTTCTTTGGCATCACAAAGGCACAAGTGTGTTACCAAAACTCATACTCTTAGTCCAGCCATATATTCATATGCTGTGTTTCTCTGTTTTGCTTAATCTCTCTCTCTCTCTCTTTCTCTCTCTCTCTTTCTCTCTCTCTCTCTCAGTTGGTGCAAGAGCGTGTTCCCACAGTGTTTACTGGAGTCAGGTTGAGGGCATATTTGTTTACTAGCCTGGCCATCCTGCCAACGAGGGAATACGAAGGTCGACGTCAGGGAAGACCAACGACAACCAAAGCTGGGGTCAGAGGTCAGCTCTTGGGCTATTCCCAGGAGGCCATGCTGCCAGGAAACAGAGAGGGTCCTCAGACATGGGCCTCGGGACAGTGCCTACTTCCTCTATAGAGGTGAATTATGTTCTAGAATTTCCAAGTGGTCCAACGTAAGGAAATATGCTTTTTTTTCTTGGATGGGTGGTGACAAGAACAAACTGTTTTTTTGGGATGCATTGGCGTTGTCACACAGAGGTGAAATGAAGAGATTGCTATTTTCTTTTTTTTTTTAATCAGAAGTCAGGGAAAATAGACTGCTGCTACCGTGAATTAAGTCTCTCTCAAAACAAAGCATTTAAGTCACCTCCATCTGGCTTGATAATCAAAACACTACTTCCCTGAAATGCAAAGGAGTAGCACAGGAAAAAAAAGGAACTTCACATTCACCTAATTAAAACTGCAGACAGCTCTGTGTGCTCCTGTGTTCTCACTGTCTTTTCACCCAGACCAAAAATATCAGCCCCAATTTATTATCTCAGCAGACACCCTTATTCAGCAATGCATATTGCTTGCGTTTGACATCTTCTTGTCTTTCTAAACAACCGGATATTTTGTTAAGCAATGCGGGCCACAGCACTTGCCCAGAAATACATCAGCTGTGCCCCACATTGGAACTGAACCCACAGCCCCCTGCTCACAAGGCCAGATCCTAAGCAATTGCATCACACTGCTGCCCTCCATCTGACCTCAGGTACACCCCTGTACCAATCAGGAGGCGAGGCTCAGTGTTCTGTCTCCGCCCCTCTTTCTGATTGGCCGAGTAGGCCTGACCCAGCAGGGCTGTTTGGCGCACAGTGACTGGCAGTGAGCAGGGCTGTGCTGTGACCTTTACTATGGGGCAGTGGCTGGACAGTCCCTTTCCCACACACGCAGGCAGGGAGTGCGTCACTCCTGCTAGCCACCCTCCAGGAACGGCTACGCAGGCAGGCCTGGGAAAACCCTCTCTCCTGCCACCCTGCCTGGGGGACAGACCCTCCCCACTGTTTCTTAATAACAGCCACCCCCCCCCCCACCCCTACCTCACCCCCTCTACCCCCAACTCCATCAGACGTGCATGCTGTGGGGAAACCTATCCAAACTGTAAATCTGATGTGAATTGCTTAGACACATCACCATCAAGCACAAAAAAGATAAAAAAGAAACTAAAACTGTGGGTATGATGTGTATTGTGATATACAGAAGGTAAGTATTGTGTGTGTTGTGACGTGGGTAAACTTTGTGTGTGGTAGTGAGGGTGAGTATGGTGTAAGCAGTGGTAGGGAATACTGCTTTATGAGTAGCAACAGGCGTGAGTATTGTGTGAGTAGGGGCAGGGATTGGTACTTTATGGGTACTGGTAGGGGGTGAGTATTGTGTGAGTAGTGGTAGGGTTTAGTACTTGATTGATAGTGGTAGGGGGTGAGTATTGTGTGAGCAATGGAAGGGGTTAGTACTTCACAATAGTGGTGGGGTGAATATTCTGTGAGTAAATGACAGGTGACTCTCAGCACATCAATCACATGACCGTACCTGTCCTAGGTACTTTCTGTCCAGTGTCCTCATGAAGGGCTGAATAGGTGAGTTTCATTCTCTGTAAAACTATGCAACAGCAGCTTTACTGAGCCGAGAACATTCCTCAGATAAACAGTGTTAATGAAACGAGAGGCCGCCGTGGTTGGCCTCTCTCCTCACTACAATGTTATTGTTATTCACAGTTACAAAGAGAATGGCAAAGACTGTCTGGCCTTAATAATTCAAACCTTCTTTGTTAAGTCTCAGAGAGTCCCTTTTTTTCCTTTAATTTTTTAATAAACCTGTCAGGCTTTGAGAGGTAGCATTGTGCCGCTGTAATTAAGCTCCTCAGTCCTGAGCCACAGGAAATTGAATTTCTATGAGTCTGTAAAAATTTCTGTGCGTAGGTTATTATTCCTGGTGAATGGTGTGTAATTAGCTGTTTTCCCGATAATGGTCCATTCTGGCCCTTGGCCTCTGATTGGCTTTGTTGAATACATTACAGACCTGCCTTGTGCTGCAAACATTAGATAGATAGATTAGATTAATAGATATTAGACTCTGCTGTTAATCCGTGTTATTCTCCATACATTATATGGTAGATCACATTCATATACAGTTTGTCATTAGGGTCATATCAGGTCCTAAAAACTCCATGAATGCAGTGTTTAACAGAGCAGTCATGCACATGTAATGATACTGTATCAATGTTTTTCTAATGAGTGATGAATTATGACATCATTATATTAAATTACTCTGTTATGTGTAATTATACAGTTTTAATTGCAAATTTCTGGATTGTGGGTCACAGTAGTAAAAAAGATTCGTGTTGGAAAGTAGTTCCTATCGCTTGTCTGTCAGGCATGTGCATATTTCACCACGAGGGGGCGATATGGGATCAGTAACCGTAAACATGGACGGTCCCTTGGTATGTTTGTGACTTCTTGCTTTTATCATTAAGGTAAAATATACACGTGTTGATAATCTGAGGAGAGAGTTTGAACTATTCTGCCAAGAGAAGCTATTGGTAATTTTAAAGTTTATCATTATTGAAAAAAAGAAATGTTTTTTTACATTATTTACAAATAGATATTAAACATTTAAACATAGCTGAACACCAACCACACCCTGCTCACTCTGACATCTTTACCACTGTGAGGGCGGAGCCTTCATCTGTCCTCAAAACTGTTTAACTGCTTCAATGTGATAATTATTGTGATTTTAAATGTATAACGGCCCTTGTTGTCTGCAATCCTATTCAAAGCTAACAGTAAGGATATCTTATTTCCTCAGCTTCATTCCAGACAGGTTAATTGTTTAATTATCTGTAAATGTTATCGTCTGTATGTGAACCAGCTATTGGTAAACGAGCCACACCTGGCCTAATCAGCAGGCATAAAACACAAGTGTGTGGCTGCTGCAGTGAGTTCTCTTTCAGCAGTCTGTGCTCTGTTTGTTCTTTTTAAAAAATTTTTAAGTTACTTGTTTCTTTAAGTTTTGGCCCTTCTGTTTGGTTTGGCCAGCTTCTCCACAACCAACCTTCCACTGCATTCTGACAGCCCTCCAGCCATGGTCATGTGTACACACACACACACACACACACACACACACACACACACACACACACACACACCTATGTCTTCAACTCAGACACACTCACTCACAAACACATTAATACTTGAGGGTACGGTCTATGGAATCTTTGAGCCTGACAAGACTTCTGTTATCCTTTGGACTGCATATCTTAGCTTAAACATTAGAGGGCGCTGATGACAAGGGACATGCGTGACAAGAACCACCAGAAAGCTTTAGCAAGACCTGCGTTAGCTCTGAATTAGCATTTAGCGCTGCAGAGGTGAACAGCACGTGTTGTGGAGCACCATGTTTGAAGAGGATAAAAATCTATATGTTGCTTGGTGGTCATTTTCACCAGTGCAGGTGAAAAAATACTAAAATCTTTTCTACAGGCACATACGTGTACACACACTCACACAGACATACACAAACATACACAAACGCTCATGGAGACACGCAGGCACACTCATATTTTTACACATGCACACACAGGCACAAGCGTACACACGCCTTTATACACACACACACACACACACACACACACACACACACACACACACACACCCTTTACATAAAGCAGCACAGTTCCACTCCATTAGCTGGTGTCACCTCCTATTATTCTCAGCTCTCTATTCCATCTTCCATTACCACTGCCTCGTGTCCCTCTGGAGGAAATCAATAGCTGGACTAAATAGATTTCACAATCAATTTTTCTATCACCATCCCGCACAGCTGTTTTCTGCATCTGAACAAAAAAAAAGCAGGATGAATGAGGAAGAGAGAGCCGGTCCCCCCGGCTTGCGTCCCTCGGGGCTGTGGTCGGCAGGAAGTGGTTATGTAATGGGGCCGTGGTTCAGCTGTGGTTGACCCAGGTGCTGCAGCGGAACGAGGCTGCTCACTTACCGTTCTGCACGCATAACCTCTGCTGAATGTTTCTCGACAAACGTGAGAGAAGATATCAAGGTATCCAAAACAGAATTAGACAGATAAACTTGGAGCGGTGGGCACTGTGATGTCATTTGTTGTTTGCAGGCGATTTGCAGGCGATCATTTACTAAAATGGCATATTTTTTTTTATATATGACTGTAACACTAATATGATTGTGAAATCAGCTTTAACAGACTATGTCTCTTGAACATCTTGGCGAGAGGCTGAAGCTGCGATGAAATGTCATTTACGTCATCAAGGCTGCATTTATTATAATTATTCTGTATTCACCTGGCAGGTGGCCTTATCCGGAAGAATTAACATAACTCATGTTTTGCATGTAATTCATTTAAACAGCTGGATGTTTACTGAAGCAGCTGAGGTTAAGTACCCTACTCAAAGGTACAACAGCAAAGCGCCACCTGGGTATAAACACCTGCAACCTGTTTCTTCACTGCTAAACCACACTAGCCCTGAGTGTGTGTGTGTGTGTGTGTGTGTGTGTGTGTGTGTGTGTGTGTGTGTGTGTGTGTGTGTGTGTGTATGTGTATGTGTGTGGGCGTGCACATACACTTGTATATACAGTTTCTCTGGGTTGCAATGAGGCTTGATTTAGCTAATCAACATCCAGCACTCCCACTAACCTGTGCTCTGTGTTCATTGTGTGGCTGAGTCCCAGAATCCTCCTCTCCTTCCCACCTCCTTCCTTGCTCCTTTTCCTTCCTCTCCACTCCACTGGGGGTCCCTGGGGTTCCTCCACGATCAGGGATCAGTGTTCCTGCAGGTAGCTGATCAGCCACACAAGACTCCGCCCCCAAACACCCACATGACCAGCTGGCCACACCCACGTCCTTCTGGAAACACTACCGGATATCAAAATAAAACAAGTATCCTTTTTGAGTCCAAAATGTTTTAATAATAGCTGAAAATAGAATTTAACACACAATTATCTAGATCAGTCTTGAAAGAAGAGCGGTACACTTGGTAGGAAATCATTTGTGTTCAATTGAGGTGAAAAAAGAGAGAAAAGACAGGATCATAAGAGAGGAGAGAAGACAACGCGGAGCACTTTAATTTACAGACAGAAACAAACACAATGAATGACACACCTTGGAAAATACACATCCCTTAAAAAAATACCATCTGCAACGAGCAATCCAGAATGCCCAACACACTCTGCCTCATCTGATTGGCTGAGAGTCAATTGTACAGTACATTCCTGTCCAATCACAGCTTTCAGTTTGTGACATGGGGGCTTTACTTGCTCATTGATTGGTTGTTTGGCAGTTTGAAGCCATTCTTAGACCCCGCAGACCACACTCAATCATTGCTTCATCTGGAATATATCGAGTCCATTAATAAAAGCTCTCTGTAAACTGGGAGATGGATATGACTAGCAGCTGAGAAGCTCGAGTGCAGTGGTCTTGTTTCATGGATCGCGTGGGGAGGTGCTGTTAATGTTAACATTCCTCCCCAACACCGGCACTGTTTGGGCTGAATTTTAATTAGGGTTGTAAGTGTTCGCTGGGCATGAGGTGGAGTGGCAGCACGTTGCTGCCAGCTGTCTGCTTCACAACGGTGACGAAAATCCCAATGCCAAACGCTCCATGGAATGTTACTGCGTCCCTCCGCAGTTGACTTCCTGTCCCTCGCCGAGCACATCAGCGCTAGGCTGCATCTGGGACTGAATGTTTAGCGCGAGGAGAAGCAGGAGAACAGAGGCCAGCGCTGCACAGCACCTGCCGCACGGGCGACGGAGAGGTGTCTCCATGGCGAGCCCTCTGGACCAATCAGCAGGAGTCCTATAAAAACAGCCAGCCTCCTCTCCCCGACATTAGCGAGATCGATAGGATCAGTGGCGCCGGCCTTGGTGCTCCAGTTTGCACATTCTGCCAGTGTGGCTGCTGCCCCTGTGATCGACCGACATCCCGCTTCTTCTGCGTCCCGTACGACGGTTCTGCATCAATAGAGAGCAAAAAATCCAGCTGTGGCAGCCTGGTTCTCAGCCACAGAGGGCAAAGGAACGAGAGTGGTTATGCAGTACGGTTTGCAGAACCGGGCCACCGGAACCTGGTCCCAAGAACATCCAAGCGGCACCTCTGTTTTTTATTTGTTTATCTGAACCCAGCATTTGCATTCCCCTGCCTTACATATGCTGTAATATCTCAAGAATAAAAAAGAGGCCTGTATCAGCATATGGCACCAGACCAACCTTGCTCTCTGCTGCTGTGGAGTGGTGCTGTTCTTAGCGGACCAAATTTATATTTTGTCCTACAAATGTATAAAGAGGTGGACATGTTGAAATTCCTGGCTTAAGGCTGTACTTACATATGAATGAAATACAAAGGCATGTGATATAACTTGGCTTTCTATGAAGTCTCTACAGACAAGTTACGCTGCATCGACCCGACAGTGACTTGCGGCTCTGCAGACTAGCAGTTAAATTTTAGCCAATATGATTAACTTCACCATAGAGAAATATAGTTTCAAACTGGAACCACAGCTATAACATTATATAAATAAATAAAATCAAATTCACCAGCGATGTAATGTGAACTACACCACTTCTCATTTGACCAAAAAAAAAAAAAAATAATAATAATAAAGAGCATCTGCCAGGCTGTTGACATTGCTTTTAAAGTTTTTTTAATGAAGTTGTCCTTTTGTGTTGGTCATCAAGCGCTACAACCCACCAGAAGTACCACTTATGTGTTCCTCTCTCCACCCCGAAGCCTTCTGCCAAAGCTCTCTTACACATTATACACGCTGTGTGCACTGCTCTCCGCTCTGCTGCAGGTTTCTGATGAGCCCTCCATCGGACACGGCTCTGGCTGCTTTTTCTGGAGGAGCGGCTGGGCTGCGTGGCTCGTCCCCTTGACAGGAGAGGAGGAGGTTGGGGGTTTCTCCTTCTCCTGACCCCTCTCCTGCCAGACGATCCAGCCCCCGCCCTGGAGGGCCTTAGCAGCCAAGATGAGAAGCAGAGCTGAGGCAGCCAGGACGGTGGTGGGGGTCAGGTCCACGGAGACCTCCGGCCCTGGGATCTCCTTAGTCCTGAGGTGAACGCAGGAGGTCTCGTTGGGGCCCAGGTGCAGGCACACCTTGTACTGGGTGCCGGGCTGGAGGCGGGTCAGGTTGAAGCCACGGGTCCCGGCCAGAACGCGGGCGCTGTGGCGGTGGTGGTCCTCCAGGCTGTCGTTGGCAGCCCAGGACAGCCTGGCCGCGGGGATGTTGCGGTTAGCAGGCCAGGCTAGGAGGACATAGCGCTCTTCCACCCCTTTCACCTCCAGATGATCATCGCCTCTCTTGCCGCTCCGTGATGGGGCCTTCCGCCCCCCCTCCACCCTCACTGTGACGCTACGTGTGTCGGCGCCCACCAGATTCTGCGCCACACAGGTGTAAAGCCCCGCCTCCTCCATGCCAATCCTGGAGATCTCCAGGGTCCCCTCACCATGGAGCCGGTACCGCTTGTAAGTGGTGGTGGGAGAGAGCTTCTGACCGGACGGGGTGACCCAGAATATGATGGGCTCAGGCTCGGCCAGGGCCCGGCAGTGTAGCGACAAGTCGGCCCCGCTGGACTCGGACATAGGAGGGGAACGTGCCCGGGGCGATCAAGGGCAGGCAGCTGTCGGCCATCTCCCTGAAAGAGACCTCCCGCACCCTCCTGGACTTGAGCTCCGGCGGGTCGGAGCAGAAGGTGGACTGGGGCTCGATGAAGCGGACGGGGTTGTCGCCCTCGGTGCCAACCCAGCGCACGAGGCAGTCGCAGCGGATGGGGTTGGTGTGGAGGCTGATCTCCTGGAGGCTGGGCAGGGAGCCCACGGTCTCCCGGTGCAGGGCGCTGAGGGCGTTGCTGTTGAGCATCAGGCTCTCCATGCTGGGCAGGCTCCGGAAGGCCTGCGGGTGGATGTAGGACAGCTTGGGGTTGTTGGTGATCTCCAGCTTGGTCAGCTCGGGCAGGTTCTCCATGGCCGAGTGCTCGATGGAGACCAGCTCCTCCATGTTGTTCAGGCCCAGCTCCTTCAGGTGAAGCATATCTTTGAAGTCCCCCCGCCGGACCAGCTGGATCGGGTTCTTGTTCATGTCCAGGAACTTCAGCCCCGGAAGCTTCCGGAGGGCCTCCCTGGGCACTTTGGTCAGGTGGTTGCCGAAGAAAGAGATGCTCTCAAGGCTGGACAGCCCCTCAAAGGACCTCTCAGAGAGCTCCCGCAAGCCCATCCCTGCCAGGACCAGGCTGTGCAGGGAGGCCAGCGGCTCAAAGTTCAGGTCCTGGATGGTGTCCACAGGATTCCCCCCAATCATCAGAACCTCCAGCCGGGGCAGGGCGTGGAACCAGCGCCGGTCGATCGCGGACAGGCGGTTCGAGTTGAGGTGGAGCCGCAGGAGGTTTCCCAGACCCTTGAAGGCCCCCGGGGAGATGTCCCTGAGCCGGTTGTGGTTGAGGTACAGCTCCTGCAGGCTGGGCAGGCCGGAGAAGGCGGAGTCCGGGAGGTGGCGGAGCTGGTTCTCCTCCAGGTGGAGGGTGAGCAGGGAGGGCAGCTCGGTGATGCGCAGGCGGCGGGCGGTGCCGGAGCTGTTCTGGGACAGGTCCAGCTCGGTCAGGTTGGCCAGGCCCTGCAGCTCGCTCTGCTCCAGGCCACCGAGAAGGTTACTCTGCAGCCTCAGGGTGTGCGTCTCCAGGGGGAGGCCAGCGGGGACCCGGGACAGGAGCAGGTCGTTGCAGTCCACCGTGGGGGCCTCCCGGTACACCGACTGTGGGGAGTACCAGGGCTTGAGCTGGCAGACACAGGGGGCGGGGCAGGACACCCTCCAGGGCAGGGAGTGGATCACCAGGGCGCTGGCCACGCCCAGCAGGAGGTGAGCTTGCAGCAGGAACATGCTGCAGTTCTTCATTTCATAGGGCAAAATCAAATTTATTCAACCACAGGACAGGAGGCTAAGTGGTTCTCCTGTTAGTTTGTCTGAAAGTTCAGCTCTTCCGAAGAGGAGGCGGGGGTTAGCGTGGATATTCTCTCTCGGTGTCACTCTAATTCATAGTTGCAAGTGGGGTTCAACAGCTCATTACCAATAGAATAGAAATATCAATGATCCCTGATGACCTTTGCCTCTACTGTCAAGAAAAAAGAAGTCAGTGAAGATTTATCTTTAGATTAAAGAAGCTGGTATTTCCAGAGGCTGTTGGTTTCGAGTAATTTCCCCACCCCTCTGTCTTAGTTTGACTGCTGTTTAAGGATGGAATGACTCGATTTGGAAGGTAGCACAGGAAACCAAAGATGATATACTCCTTGCATTACAGCTTTGTCACAGATGACCCCTGGAGTCTGTGGTAGGTTCTTGTATCTTTTCCGGCCGTTGCCTCGGAGAATCTGTTAACCAGCAGCTTTCACATCCTGACACCTGAGAGACAGCATCCATCCTTCAGAAACACACCTGTAAAGAGTAAAATGGGAGAAGTCAGGTTAGGAATCTAAATATAAGACTCAAAAGACAGTATGAACATGTCTGGAGACTCTTCACATGAACTATAATGCCATAATACATACACTTCGATATATAACATATTTATATTCATTGCCTAAGAATAACATGACAATCAGTTAATAAATTTAAAATATGATGTCAATTTTAAATAATTTTCAACATGATCTGTCATATGGCCACCCAAGCAAATAATGTCCAATTAATTCTTTACTTCAGCATTATGTCATTTCCATGCAGTACATATGAATATAGTTATTATAAATGTTATGTTACCAAATATTATGCCAATGTGTAACAAGCGTGGATCTTTGAATTTAGTGCTGAATTTAGCACTGAGGTACTCTTTTATCTTTTGGTTTTATTGGGTTTTTAAATGTGATAAATGGTAGTAAGGATCGATATACAAGCTCCTCCATAAGAATACCATTTAACACCTTTTTTTCTTTGTCTTCTTCACGCACAGATAAAACAGATATTTCCCAGTTATTATATGCTCAGTGTAAGCGCGCTGACTGCAAATTGGGGAGGTATAACACCTCTGTCTGTTTCAATAGCAGTGCGGCTGCTTTATCTGTTTCTCTCTCCCACGGAGCTGTGCCAAATTAGTTCCGGGACATTACTGCTGAACCTGTCAGCGTTTGTCTCCTCTGCAGCAGAATGCCTGAAGGAAAAAACACACTGAACACAACAGCGGATTTTACACCGTGCAAAAACACAGGACCAGAGCAGCAGAAATATAACACACGCCCAAACACCAGGTCCTGAGTAGAAGAGTATAATACACAACCAAACACCAGGTCCTGAGGAGAAGAGTATAATACACAACCAAACACACAGGACTGGTAATGCTAACTAAATGGCTTCTGAAATAGGCAAGAAATGAGCAAAATTTTTCTGACAACATGAGAAATGGAATTATGTAAGAAAATATCTGGGGCATAATTAATTAATTGAGTAATTTGTTCATTTAGTCAATTACTATATTATCACGTATTTCAATATTCTTATTACCAGATAATTAACATGAACATAATTTTAATATGCATCTTGTTTATGCATTAGACTTGAATGATAACTCCTTTCATGGGCCAGTTCTTTCTCACAGACATAGAGATATAAATAAGAGGATAAATTACAGCCTACCACCCTATCAACACATTGATTGTAATAATGTGGTTTTAGTAACATTAGTAACATTAACAAGGTTTCAGTTCAGATTACATTTTCACCAAAGTTTTTTTGCAAAAAGCTTAACCCAAAACCTGTATACTTGCCCAATGGCAGGCAGGTACTACATACATCTACCAAGCAGTAACATGACAAGGTCATTAAGCTGGGGGGAAGAGGAGATGACTGGACCACAATGATGTCCAGAATTATTGTGTCATTAATGATGTTATGACATCATATGAAACATGATGATGCCATCAGTGACATGATGACATGTAAAAGTTCTAATCATCAGTACTATGTACTGCTACATAAATTTCCGCTAACTTTTCCTGGCTAGGTTTGCAGTAGGTAGAGGCTGTGGGTGAGTGCGTACCTTGCTTCCCTGGCTGCAGCTGTCATGAGAGTGAGGCCGAGGTAGGCCTGGCTGTCTGCTCTGATCTCTGCGATACGCCTGCATCCTCCCACCCACACCCTTCGACCCACGTCAATCTGGCGTGACAGCTTGCTAATCCATTGTCCATGAGACTGGCTAATGAGTCCTAATGTTCTCTCTCTCTCTCTCTCTCTCCTCCCTGAGCAGGCGTAGGGCTCCTCCCTCCGGCTTCCCCTTGCAGTGAGATGGATGAGGCGCTGTTCAGCACACAGAGAACCCCCCACACACACCCCCCACCCAAAACCCATCGCTGCACCTCAGAGATCATCGGCATAATATCACATTCACAGGCGTGGATCTGGCAGCCTGGGGACCCCTCATTGTGCCCTGAGTACACCCCTATCTCTTAAATCCTGCTGGAATCAGGAAACAGAAATATTGAAAAATGACCACGGATTGACAGAAACAAGAGTCTGTCTTTTCAAGATTTCAGAACATGAAGTGGAACTTTTTAATTTCCCTCCCCGCTGACTATTCCTGGTGCAACCTGACCATAAAGATGGCTGCCACTGTTCCTTTCCCCCACGGAAAGGCAGACTGCACCAAAGAGCGAATTTTCGAAACCTCCCTCCGCCTCTGTGCTGTGCCATTAGTTTGATCCAAAGTTTTCATAACCTGTCCTCCTGGACCTAGCCATAAAACCATCATTACCATTGAGCTGCCTCTAGCGCACAGTACACTTACTCCACAAAATTAAATTCCCTCTCGTGTCTGATTGCAGTGACCAAGAGCGAGATCTCCTGGCTTGACCACCCCACTGTCAGATGACAGTTGCTGCCCTACATCCGAACATTCCTAAGAGGTACTAGCCCAAGATGTTTCGCCTTTTTTGATTTGCATATTGGCACAAACACGCATTTCCTCTAGCTCCCTGCGGGACTCTCCTCTCCTCCTCTTAATCCTCACTGTTGGCTCAGACATTTCCCAAGGAGGTCAGGCCTCTAAAATAGGTGAGACTAAAGTGAGCTAAAAAGTTTTTATTGAGGGCATCTCAGGAAAAAAAGAAACAGATGGGAGTAGATTTAAAACTCATCTCTCTCTTACTCTTGCTCTCTTTCTTTCTCTCTCTCTCCATATATATATATATATCTATATAGATATGATTGTAAAGAATGTGGTGAAGGTTAGAGGAGCTTTACTGTGAAGGAACCACTTTAAGTCTGGAAGTTTGGGTCGTGTGGGCCTGTTGTGTCAGACGCTTAAATCTTAACACCTTAAATCTTTTTTTCCTGTCCTCCTTTTTTTTCCTTTTCCCTTAAATGCTGTGGTATAGTCAAATCCCTAACTACCCTTGCATGATATGATTTTGGCTATATCAGCTCTTACCAAGCCAACTTGTTGTGCACATGGAGAATGCTTCTAATCAAAGCTACACAATGGTCTGAAGTACTTTTACTGCCAAAAATAATGCTATGGTGATGAGTTATTAGCATATGTATCAGAGCACTCAGTTTGGTACAATACATCATTAACTCCCGGAAAACTTTATCTCCTCTGTTTAGAGAACACTGAGCCTAAAAAATAAGTGACATTATTTAATAGGACTTTGCGTTGGAGCATTGTTTTTAAAATGAGACGCTAAAGCGTTTCGTTGGCTCACTCTAGCCCTGCAGAGAAATGTGATCGGTCCAAACCTGAACATTTCCCTACAGCTGCTTTCTCTCTTCAATCACATTTGAGTGCTGCTGGCAGCAGTTGTGAATTGAAAGGGTTACAGGGGGTTGGAATCCAGTTGTGCCATTATTTGAAACCCAGATACAAACTGAATATTTCTGTGCCATCATTTTCAAATGAGACAGCTCTTGCTGTCAATCATGGATTTTCCATTATTGTTACATATGAAATATTAGACGTTGTCTTGACTTGCTGCTCAATCAATCATAGTGATACAGAGATTATCTGTGTAGATTTGATTTCCCTGAGAAAAAAATAAGCAAATAAGTGACACTTTTCCTGAGGAAAAATATAAGCCTCCTGTAAAAAACAGCCTCCAGAAGACTCATCGCTTTTTGAAAATTAGGAAGTGACATTTTTACTTTAACCAGAGGTTTAGGTCTGATTATTAGCATCGCACTCAATTTAAAATCTGTAATTTAACTTGTGTAAATTTTTTGCAACATTGCCTTCATGACTATTGGCAGAATTTTCCATTCTCTCTGCCTATAGGTTTCTGAAAGCTTGAAGGCCAGACAGGTAGTAGATATTCATTGCCTAAGTTCTTTCTACTGGGAGAATGGTTTGTTGTTCTGCCGATAACTTCCATTGTACATAGACCAACTCTGAGCTGCCTGCTCGCCAGTGATGTCATCACCATCCAGGAGAGGGGATCGGCTCTTGTCTAACTGAACTTTGGGAGCATCACTTTCAATCAAGATAATGTTTTGTACGTGCTATAAAACATACCAAGTAACAGATTGAGATTTTGAGTCCCTTTGTGAAAGGAAATCTGGGAAGCAGAGAGAAGTGGCACATATTGTTCTTAAGGGCGTAGAGGTCTTAAGGAGGTAGAGATCTGAATCTTATGGAGACAGAGGTTTGAGTCTTATGGTGCAGAAATTTGAGTCTTATGAGATACAGGCTTGAGTCTTATGGAGACATTTGAGATGAATTCTGGGTGTTACAGAACAGCAGATCTTACATGTGCAGACTGTGATAGAGTTGGTATGTTTTACTGGAAGGTTCAAGGCAGAAGCAATATGCCTGATGAAAGATGGACTGTAACAAGAAAGAGCCATTTGACACAGAGCTCTTGGTCAGAACTGAAAATAATGTTTCTACATGAGCAGCCATGAGAAGAGATGAAACAGGGCTTCATGAGCTCACCCAGAATGTGAGCTTAAATCTTATGTAACAACACAATCGACGATAACCTCCAGGACTGCCAGGCCTCTGCTCCGCCTCACTCCTCTCTGGAATAAAAGTATGTTTTATTCATTTATGGATCTTTCTTGTTTTTAATGAACAAGGGCTTAATTCACCTGCCACTGTCAATTTCAGTCAAGGTGTGCCTAGCAGTGGAAGGCACACGTCCATAAAATTCAGATACACTCAGTTTTTATTTTATTATTATTTAATTTTATTTCCTCTTCATCTCTCCCTCCTCAGAGAAGCAGAGGCGTTCGGGGCTATGTGGAGTAACACGCTGTACCTTCCCTCTCCAGCAGAGGTGAGGCTGTAGAGCTCATACAGATAAACCGGATAAGCTGTTTGGGTTGATGGGGAAAGCCCTCAGGGCAGGGGGGCTTGGGGGGAGGGGAATATTTACCATGAAAGCATCACAGTGGTTAATTTCTCAGCAGCGGGATGTTTGCTGACATCCACAGGCCTTGGCCTCGTCCTCTGTGGGGGGATGGGGGGTGGCAGCCACCCCTCTAATTAAAAACCTGGTGCGGTTGCCGTGATGACATCATGGCTTAGGGCGTCTCAAGTTTAAAGGTAAATAAATGAACGGTGTGTTTAGACTAACTCGAGCCTTTAAGGCTAAGTCAGCCCTGATAAATGTTGCATGCGGGAATGGGATTGACTGCCATTTAGACTTTATGGAGCATGGCCTGCATTGTATTATCACCGAGGGAGATGGTGTGGAAGTAACTTGCCTCTGCAGGGAACAGTTTTCACACTGGCAGTCCCCTTTGGCCCCTCCACAGGTTCCTGGAGACTGCGCGGTTTGGAAATACAATACTACAGATGAACAGGTAACACTTTACATTACACTACATTATTTTCATTTAGCAGATGCTGTTATAGGTTATAGAGCCACTAACATGGGTCACAATTTTTATATGTTATCCATTTATATAGCTGGATATTTACTGAGGCAATTCTGGGTTAAGTACCTTGACCAAGGGTACAGCAGCAGTGCCCCAGTGGGGAATCAAATCAGCAACCTTTAGGTTACAAGCCCTGCTGCTTACCACTATGCTACACTGCCACTTTAATTTTGGTAGTTATGGGTTTGAATCCCAAGTAGGACAGCGCCATTGTAAGTAGAAAGGGTCTTTACCTCAGTTGTGCGTGTTGAAGCCGCTGTATACAGCATGTTTGAGAAAGAAATACTGTTCACCACCCCTGATAAGGGTGCCTGCTAAGCAATAAATATATAAATCAATAAACAATGATAATTAAATAGTCATTATGCACAAATGTGTTCATAATGATTTTGTCATTGTATGGTGTTAATTGTTGTTGTGGTGCATAAAGAACCTTCCCAGCATTGCTTTGCAGACACGTTCTGAATACCTCTGCACTGTAATGATCACCAGTAGCTTTTTACTTTGGACCATGATCCTCCAGAGGAGCCCTGAATACCACAGCAGTGTTTCTCTGAGTCAGGGATAAAGGCTGCGTCTCTCTCCCACGCGGGGCCTTCCCTCCCACACACTGATAGCGAGGTGTTCCCGCCCTGACATCTCTGTGGGCACAGGCACCATCTCCCCACTTATTACACGGAGCGGAGTGAATCCAAGCGCAGAGATGACTCAGGACGCCGAAAGGTTTGCTTCGAAGAAAACAAAGTTTATTTTGCTGAAGACTTGAGGGAATACAAAACAGGCTTGGAACAAGGGTTCACGCACAGCAAGCGTGGCAACTCGAGACTGGGCAAGTACATGAGCAACGAGCAGGGCTTGAATAACAGAGAACACAGGTGAAGGTCAAGTTGATAGCCACAGTGAGGCCTGCTCAGTGGTTCAGAGTGAACTGCATGGTTCAAGCGCAGACTGAACCCTCAACCCCAGCCATATCATCAGCTGCTAATGACCAGGAGCCCACAGCAGCGAAATAAATTGGCTTCGTTCCGCAGATGGTCTTGATGTGGGTAGGTGAGCCAGGAGCACATCAGTGACCCCTGCTGGTCAATTGGACACCCGCGGTCTGTCTGCATAAAGATGCGCATGAAGTGTCTTTCTCCAGTTCATGCCTGTGCAGGCTTGGCGTGAGGACCGCAGTGTGTAAAGTAACACCTGCCATCTTATGTTTCGGAGGAGACCACATGCTTGCCTGTGCTCCCCCCACATAGCCAGCTAGGGGTTGTTGTGATGAGGGGCATCTCTTCGAAATAACTGGCCATTTTATATTTGGGAGAAAAAGGGGGAAAATCATAGAGCATTCCAAATATATATAAAGAACCACAGTCAAATGATACTTGAGTCATGCTCCACCCAGGATCAAACCTGTAACTTTCAGGTTAGAACTCCAAGCCCCTAACCACAAATCTACATTCATAGCAGCCACCAGTGACCAACTGCAGAGCACCTGAGTCACCTGCGACAGTTTGTCCAGGTGTTTTGTTTGTCATGAGCATACATGGGTGAAGAAATCAGAGCCAGCAACGCTCATTTGAACTGTTTTTGATCACTCCTTTGCGTAGCTGAGTCGACACAGCTCTGTGAGGTCTGTTTCACGTCTCCTCTCTCAGTTGTGTCTCCTCACGCCTGTGGTCCTTCAGCTCTGACCCTGGTGCTCTGGCGATGAGCCCACACCCCACACACAGCTCACAAACAGGAGGGGATGTGTATCTCGGCTCTCGCCCGTAATTAAAAGACAGCAGCAGCCCCCGAAGCTAAAGCCAGCGCTAATGGAGCGTTCTGTTCTTTTCAAAGGGCAAGAGAGTGATATGGGAGGGGAGGGTGCTTAGCAAGCACTCCTGAACCGTAAACAAGCCGGCACACATGAGGCGGGGGTTTGAGTTTGCCGGAGTTGTGGAGAGGTTATACTGATGCGCCGTCTCCGTGGCAACCCAAGTTGGCCAACTGGCAGCCTGCAGAACAGGGCTGACTGCGTTGTTTTTGTTTGCGTCCACTTTCACCTCCATCACAAAAGCTGGGGCAGGTCCCTGTGGGGACCACACGGCCATGAGCGAGAAAATCTTTCCTCTCTTTTTCCTTTTGTGTTTTGTTTTGTATTTTTTACAGGTGTTTGTGCAGCAAAGGGACCATCTGTGATTGAAGAGATTTAATTTAAAGACTCTAATCTACACAAATCACAGAGCTGCCTGTACTGACGAAAACACACCTACAGGGTCGAAAAGGATAGTCAGTGAAGAGTGCTCCCCCAAAGCGGTTTGTCAGGTTGCAATCAAATGCAGGGTCTGTTTCATTCTCTAGAATAATGCTCTGACATGACTGATGCCCATCGCCAGGAAGTCTGCCCTTGTTCCATCACACTCCACTGATCAAAGAGCATAACACTCAGTCATAAATAAGGCGATTTTCTTACAGACAACTTGCAGGGATCGTGACCTCTCTCTCCCTTTCAGCATTTAAGGGGCTCACTGCACCAAAGATGCAGCCAATCACTGCCAGCCAATTTACAGAGAGGGGCAGAGTGTGGACGCAGCTCTCCTCACTGATTGGATGAATTATGTAGGACGGAACCATAACAACAGGGTAAAAATCGAAGGCGGTGAAGTAAACAGGCTTGTAATGAGTACACCAGTGTGAGAAACACACCTTATAGCTGTGCCATTTAACCCCCTCCCTGTGTTATGGTTTCCATATCAACAGGCTTAAGATGCCTCGCTGCGCTGTGTTTGGATGGAGTGCTCCTTAGCAGTTCATCATTACCATCTGTCACAACTCCCCTTTTTTATTCAAATGGTCACACAGACTGATATTCACCTGATCTAGGCTTCCATTGCCTTTAGAATAGCATATTTAAAGAAGAGAAGGTATACTCATGTACACGTTAAAATTAAGATTACAGACTGACTAATGTTGTGTTTACCCTGTGGTGTCTATATTGTTTCAGTAGTTACCTTGCAATCTGTATGAAATCCCCTACATCCTGAAGAAAATCATGCCCTCTTTTTTGTGGTGTTAAGTATCATTGATGTTTGCCGATGTGCTGCTCTTGTGTCTGTGCTGTAGTGCTTGGCTGTATTGCAAAAGATGTATTTCCTGGTGGTGTTTGTTTTTCAAGGAAAGGTGATGTTTGGTCATGTTATGAACATGGTGCTTGGTTGTGTTACAGTGTGGGGTGTTGGGATTTGTAGCTATTGTGTTTGGTTTTGTGGTAGTGCTGGTGTTTTGTTGTACAGTGCCTATGATGTTTGCTTTGTTGCATTATTGTTTGGTTGAATTGTGACAATGTTTGGTTCTGCTGCAGTCATCTATGGTTGTATTTTGGTGATGTGACTGGTTTAGCTGCAGTGCTGTGTGGTTATGTTGTGGTTAGGTGTGTGGCTGTGTCCTGGTAAGGTGTGTGCTTGTGTTGTGATGGTGATTGCTTTTGGGATGTTTGTTCCAGGCTTTCTGGAGATCAATAGCACTCACTGGTGCCTCGTGATAGAAGCCACTGCAGTAGTTGCTGCATTGTTGCCATGGTGACCATCCTCTCACTTGCACAAGGTCAGTGTAAATTTGAGGAAATCATGCAATCCAGTTAGTCAGTTCTGAATATGTTCTCAGCAAATGCGTGCATGTACGTATGTGTGTGTGTGTGTGTGTGTGTGTGTGTGTGTAGATAAAAGTTCTGTTAAAAGTATATTTTACTCCCCAATATATTTCTGAGACCAATTTCTTTTTTTTTTTTTTTTGTTTGTTTTCTTTTTTCTTCTTCCAGACAGAAATCGAAGAGGCAGGTAGAAAATACTATTCAATTATTTTTTTCTGCTGCCAGGTGCACTGGGAAGGCTTTACAGAAATGCCACAAGCCAAATACAATGTTTGGTTTTTCCCACATTTGTTTAAATATTTCAGCTGGTAACTAGCGTCATCTTGATTACCGTCGGTCCTTTTTTTCATCCTCAGATCATTATTTTGTCATGACTGAATAATCGCAGAAACCAGCTGAAGGCTGAAGTCTCCTAATCCTCATTTTAATGAGCGTCCTTATCTCTGCACCCAGTATCCCTCTACACATTCAAACCCAGCAGCAGGCAAATGAATGAAGCAGCCCAATGAAAACTCAGAACATTAGAAAAAAAAAAAAGAATTCACTCAATGAGAGGGTTATCCTCCCCCAATAGGCTTCATAACTGCTGGACAGCAATTGGCCACATGAATAACTAACGAGCAGAAAGAAGCTGATTCCTGGTATTAAAGGGGGAAAAAAGACAGTGTTTTAGAGCGCAGATGAGCAGGTCCCGGCTGGACCAGCACGGGTAGTCCGCTCTCCACTCTCAGCCTAATCAGAGGTAAGAAGATTATTGAATTTATGCAGATTATGGCAGGAAATAGGCATGGAGGAGATGGAATGTATGCACAGGCTAAGGGGCTCTGGGAGAGAGGGGTGTACACCTCTCAAACCTCTTTCATCCACTTTGCTTTGCCCTATCTATCTATCTATCTATCTATCTATCTATCTATCTATACAAAGAAGTGTGGTTTTTGTACACCCTGTTGAAGATATTGTGCAAAATAACCTCTTTGACAAAGAGGGGTGACAGATACATCAGGCAATTAGCCGGTTCTTTTGCCCCTCTGAAAGCTTTCATCATCACCAACCTCTGCCAATTGCAGTCTAATCAATAGCCTGAGAGGAAAGTGGATATTCACTCAGAGTTTCCATCGCACAACTTGCAGAGTGCTGTACAAAAATAGTTTCCCGCTGCAGGCAATCTCTGATCCCAAAAGAGCAGGTTGAAGGGTTGACGCGCCCGCGCTGGACTTAACAGCAGCTAAATCGGAGTCAGGAGAAGCCATGCCGACTTGTTGCTGGAGCAGTATAATTAACACTCAGACAGAACACCCTGGAGGAAAACCAGACCTCCACTGGAAGGTCTTAGTGAGCTAGTAGTTGGTCCCTGGAGACCATAACCGAGCAAAAGGATCTGAGTTAAATGATAGAGACGATGAAATAGGAGGAACTGACCTCTGTTTGATATGTGTAACTGATATCCTGACTGCATGTATCAGAGGTTCCTGGGTGCTGTTTGAATTGAAAGAGTTGGAGTCTGGCATCAGTGTGCTCTGACTTGTTCAGTCAATCCGCCAATCAGTCATTTATTGTCATCCAGCGGGCACTCTTATCCAGAGTCACTTATATGAGTAACAGCTTTTACATTTTATCCATCTATACAGCTGGATATTTACAGAGGCAATGCTGGGTTAAATACCTTGCCTAAGGCTACAGCAGCAGTGCCCCAACGGGGAATCGAACTAGCAACCTCATGGTTACGAGCCCCTCCTCCTTACCACCTTACTACCACGCTACACTGCCATCCGCATCATGCCCGGACCATGGCTGATTGCTGGGTTAATTGATTTATTGATGAGGTGATTAATTAATAGGTTTGTGCTTCACACAGGTGGGGAATGTCAGTAGCAAGTCCTTCTCACTATAAATATATCTTTGCGATGTTTGGATGAAGGGCACTATAAAAAAAACATTCACTGCGCACAACATATATAGTATCATGTAACCTTCAGCTGTAAAGCCCTTACTGGCATTGACAGAAGCTTGCCCCTGGTCCCTGCATTCATCTTCATTAGTGTTGGGCTTTCAGCGCCAATGTCATGTCAGTTCCCATGCGGCCTGGAGGCTGCGTCTGGCCCTGTCTGTGCCAGTCTCAGCCATATTTCATTTTGTCCGCATCACTCTGCTCGGGATCCCGGGGAGCTCAATAAGGATGTGACCCGGGGGGACGGTTCTCGCTGCCCGCACGTCCTTTTAACTTTTAAAAACAAGGGCAGGAAGAAACGCCGTGGAGCACCTCGGCTCGACCGCTCCAGATCCCAAAAACTGCTTCAAAGCCTCGCCGGGGTTTTGAGTGAAGCCAATTTGTATGTTATTTTATATCGATATAGGCTCAAGTATTAACCTCCTTTCTGTCTGATAGAGAGGTCAGTTTCTCAGTCCTCAGAGCAAACATCAGATTCGAACTTTCAAAGTCACTGTCGCTGATGCTCAGCATTGGAAGCTGTTGCTGTGTTTGAGTCTTTCAAAGCAAAAAAGGGGTACAAGTTAAACTGAAGATGGGAAATGGGTCAGAAAGAGAAAATGAAAGGATCAGACTCTGTCCCCTTTCTACCTGTCCAGTATCATTTCTCTATTCACTTAATTGGCCAATTATCACATCACCTGTCTCACAAAATCTAATCTTATGATGCAGTCCTAGCCTCCTCCTGATTAGTGGTAACACGAAGCTGAATAAGGGCAATTGCTTTATAAATGGACTGTACTATCACACACTAAGGAACTACAGGAAGGGTCTTATTGGCCGTACTCCAATAGAGTCTGAACTGCAAAAAATAAAAAAGGAATGAATCTTTTTTATTCATTTCTGTCTTGCAGACTCATACTTTTCCTTTATTCTTTTCCGTATATTTTTTACTCGTCCTGTGCGTGCATATGTACGTTTGTATGTGGATATGTATGTGCGTGAATGTGTGTGTCTCCACCCTGTTACCACCTGCTTCTTGCTGTCGAGGCTGCATGTTAGTGTACATCTTCTCGGGTTTAAAGAAGATGTATATGTGTCTGTGCTGCTCGTGGTTTGAGGAAAGGATGTGGGTTATTTTATAGCCCGCAGACCTCACTCTGTTCTCTTCTGTAACCTGCTGCTTCCTCTGTGCGTATCTTGCAGCATTCTGAGTACAAATGCTTCCCCTTTACTAAAAATGCTGTTGCTATGTTTGTAGTGTGCATGTATGCCTGTGTGTATATGTGTGTTTGTGTATGAGAGTATGCATATTTGTGAGCGAAAACCTAGAAAGAGGAGTGAACCCCTTATGTTATGTATGCTCTACATTTACGCAAGTGCAAAGGAGGGATGAATATCAGAAAGAAAAGGCTGTTTGTAGGCGTGGGGAATGCATTTATGTGTGTGTGAGTGTGCACACACACACACACTGTGGTGGAGGCCTGGTTGTGGCAGTGATGGATGGTGAGAGAGCACGTTCCTGCCCTCAGCTCTAAATGCACACTTTACTGTTTCCTGCACTGGGTGCACTTAGACCTACATCCTCTGCTCATTAAACCACCCTGTATGCTGACACACACACAGACACAGTCTCACACACACACACACACACACACACACACACACACACGCGAACACACACACACGCGAACGCGCACACACTGCCACACTCTCTCGTGCACACACACACAACACATCTTGCATACACACATACAGCCACATGCACATATGCATGCACACACACCACACATGTGCATGTGTGTACCTGTGTACACAAACCCAACACACACACACACACTTACACACACATACCCAGAGACGCTGATTTACTGTGCTTCATGATATTGTACTCTCATTCCGTTGTCTTCATCCTGACTGATAAAAAGGTTATGAGGAGGCTGGACCCCCATAATTAGCCTAATACAATTATGAACAGGGGTGTCACATTAAATGATGACGGCACATTTTCACTGGATCGCCTGGAAATAAAATGCCTCTCATTAGAGGTGAGGCGGCAATTACCCCATAAAGCCCATTAGAAAGGAGATAACCAGGGTCTGCAGGAAGCATTTAAAGTGAAGAACAGCAGCAGGATTCATGCTGGATCATCACCAGCACAGACTTTGACATTGAACAAATCCTCGCTCTCACTGAACAGGTGTCTGCACGTTCAGCCAGTTTATCAGTCCAGTGGCGAAAGGTAAGTCTGATTGATTGTCAGTGAGACAATGCTGGGTTTCCTACTTCACCCCTCCTATGCAAATGTCAGTGACTTGGTGACTTGTACCTGACAGTGACAGTGACATTGACAGCTACGTGCACCAGGTAAAGGGACACAAAGAGAATATCTATGCTTTTTTGCAACCGGAGTTTAGATGCTAAACACTAGGCTACAGCTATTCTGCTCTGGTTTTGTTTTCCGAAATAATGCCCTGTTTCCTGCGGAACACTGTTGAGAAAGCTCCCGGCAGGATCCCGCACGTGAAATAATGAAAGCTTTTCCCTGCAGACTGCGTCTGGGCCAGGAGATAAGCCACTGGCTAACGAGAAGCCCCCACTTGGCTGTGCGGGCCCCGGGATGGCTTCCTTCATGGGAGCAATTTGCGTGCTTTTCGCTAATAGTCATCGGCGTCCGCCCCGATCCATCAAAGGGCTTTTTCTGCAAACTTTTTCCTCGTCCTTAATGTTCCCTCATTGTGAACGGATTAGTTTCCCACCACCCACAGTTGCTTTCTCAGCATTTGTGCGCGTTACTGGTGGAGTGTAACCTCCGAGATGCACTAATCTCTCTCTGCAGCGGGCGAAGCAGGAGAGCAGAGCACCTGCACTGTGGCGGGATTCTGAATTCACGCTACCTGTACTACCCGTCCTGCTGCCTCTGGTGGGACGTCCTGCAGGTGTCAGAGGCGGAACTTCTTATTTCTCAGGCTGATAGTCTGCAGTGGGGTCTATATTTTTTAATCATTGGATAATTTCTCCCAGGGGGACCATCCTGTGCTTACGGCACTGGAGTCATAACCAAGAGGCATGTCAAAGATGAATATATTTTGGTCTCCAAACCATTTAATTTATGCGACATACGAATTGGCGCCTTAATTATTTTAACCTTGTCAAGTTTACATTATATTACATTATCATTGGCTTAGCATGAGCTCTTTTTCAGTGTGATTTACATAACATTTTTTCTCAGTTACACAGCTGTATCTTTACATAAGTGATTCAGGTTAAGTAGTTTTGCTCAAGGGTACAACAGCAGTGCCACACCTGGGAACTGAGCCAGCAACCTCTGAGTTAGAAGCCCTGCTCCTTAACACAGTGCCACACTGCTGCCTCCAAGCCATGCATGTGCTACCGCAAATCCCTTTGATCTCTAAGACACACATTGATAACACATTTACATCTAATTTGTCGTGGGCTTTTTGTTGTTGTTTTTTTTCAGGGGTTGGGGGAGGGTGGGGGGTGTAAGCTTTCATGACCCCTCCCAGATGGTTTCCGTAAGAGAAAAAGGAGAGAGGCCGCACCTGCTTGAAATTCCAGAGATGAATCTTGATGCCTTTATGACTCTTTCATCCAGCTGAAAAGATTTACTCTGACGGCTGGAGGGCAGTTTTAGCAAATATGGATCAAACACTGAGGAAAAAAAAAAGCCAATTATTCCATTTCAAAGCCGAATCAAAAAAGACTGAAGACAATCGTATGGCTTTATGACTCATGATTTATACAGAGAGACTGATAGTGAAGTTTTTCTAGACAGTTCTTCTGCCTGCCATTCCCAAAGTGTTGGAAGGGATGGGAATGTGAGAATATTAAACATGCATTTCTTATATTAAATTTATTCAAAATTGCAGATCGTGTCAGGCTTGTACTTGGTGTTGAAAGGAAAGAAGTCAAAATCATCTATGATTTGAAAATTCTCTAGACACTGTTTGATCAAGCTATATTTATATTATTTTTTTGACTGTGCTGGAAACAAAACACACTGCTGAGCTTTCTATATGCAGAGAGCAAGAGAGGCAGACAGACACAGAGGGAGAGATGGAGACAGAGAGAGTACAGTACAAGGACTGCTTCTCCACACACATTAAAAGTAGTATTACTATTGAAGCTCCAAACAAAAATCTGGGAGAACTTTCAGACAATCCCTACGCAATTAACAAAACCATCCCAACAAAGCCCACAAATATAAAACTCCCACTCACCACTTCATTTTTGTGTTTGCTTTGCCAGTAGCCAAAGACCAATACCCCATCCACAGCAACGCTTACACATCTTGTTGTATTAAAATTCATATGTGCTGAATTATTATTATTATTATTATTATTATTATTATTATTATTATTACTAGTAGTAGTAGTAGTAGTAGTAGTAGTAGTAATAATAGTAGTATAAAAGATATTTCAGGATTTTTAGTGTCAATCTTGTGCTAAAAGTTGCAGATCTTTTTAAAAAGCACTTTTTCTTCTAGTTTCATACTGGGAAAAAAAACTGTAAAAAGTCATTCGCCTGCAACAAGTGGCCTCACACTTTGCTAAGATCACTGTGAAAGCATTCACCAGAAACATGCTGGGTCCTCAAATTTTCTGTCTGTGTAAACTCAGCCTCTGGGAGTCCACAGGGTACAGCTGGTCAGCTGGAGTGTGAACAGGGTTAAAATAAATATCATATTAACCTGCTGCATTTCTCCCTCAGAGAAGAACAACAGACTCAGAGAATCGATACCTCTTCAGCTTGGATAGCTAAGACTGGTCTTCTGTATTAAAGTAAACATTCCCTCCACATAACAAGACCTTTGTGAGATTTCACTGAATTTGTCAGATGCCTGAGTTTGGTTAGGGTGGTGGCCAGGCCCAGGTTCGAACAGCCAATCAGATAAGAGATGTTATGAGACATTTACGTGAGGAGAAGTGAGATATGGAAGGCCTTTTGACCTGACATTGTTTTATTTATGTGTTTATGTATTTCTTTATTTTTCACCCTTGAATACAGTCTGATGGAAGCTCCCAGGAAAACCCTGGAGATGGTATCGATTGGCAGCAGTCCTGATTAATTACCTGCTGACAGGTACATTAAACCTGCTCTGAGCCCGGAGAGGTGTGGCCTCGAAGCCAGAGATTAACTTTGATTAACTCACTCCGAGAAGCCGCTCTCTCAGTGTGGGACACGCCCATGGGATCCCTCAGGACCGCAGTGAGTCAACTGCATTCACTTCCATTGCAGATATGTGTGTTTTGTATTGTCAGTTTACGGCTTGTTAGCTTTTTAGCATGTTAGCTTGAAAACTTGCCACATACAAGTTGATGAGATGGGGGAATTCAATCCTGTCACAGTGATGGTTTGTCCTTCGCTCAAAGTAATACATTAAAGGAAGTCTTTCTTTTCATAAGTTTGTTTTGTTTTGTTCATTTTCACACACCACAGAAAACATGCCTTTATAGGTGTATCAATATTTTAACATTCAAGTTCTTGTAAAGTTTATTTTCATTGTGTTACATATTCAAGCTGAATTCTGCATAGCTCTGTTAAAAAAGGACAGCAGGAAAGAGCAGCACTGCTACTACAAGTCAAGAGACAGAAAGACCCCCTTATTCATTCAGGCCACTTAACACCGAGCTCTGCACTATCTTGTGCCTCTCAGTTTTCCACCATCAGTGTGTCAGGACCAGAGTGTTAAGGAAAAATTGCATTGTGATTTGATTGAATGTCCCCCCTCCTTCCCCCCTTCTCCACAGAGTGCCCCCACAAATCTCCAAAAGAACCAGATCGCTCTTTCCCAGTGCAGGTCTTATCCGTCATCCAGCGCGGAGCAGAAGGGTTAAATGCAGTCTGAGCCCAGACCCCAGGACTGGCAGTAATTACCTTTGTCTTTTTAAATCCGTCTGCCGGGTGAGGCTAATGGCTGACTGGGCCTCAGAGGGAGTCGTTCCTCATACAGATCCCTTACGTGGCTGTCAGTTTGAGGTGATGGAGACAGAGTGGAGGGGGTGGTGTTGGCTGGAGCAGCAAGGAGGAGGGGGGGGGGGGTGGGCGGGGGATGTTTGTCTGCTTGATGTCTGAGCTGGTTTGGGTGACGTGTCCTCACAGACCCCTGCCACTGTTCCCCTGTCCCGCTGCACACTTCCACACTGATGTCCCCTCCCACCGGAGAGGGTAACTGAGCCCCAGTGAGGCGATCAGAAAGGGTGGGCTGATTTTGCAACGTAACCTTCACCTCCTCCCACCCCCAAAATATGTGACGTGGGCATGGGGGGGTGTCTGCCCCCACTGCCACAGCCAATGAGCTTTTCACAGCTAGTGTTGCACTGCCTTTTTCTGTTGGGCTTTCCCATAGGAAAATGTGGTATATTGTAATATATTTAGAAATATATTGTTCATTTAAAATGCATTTAAAATATATTAATGCAAAGCAAAAATATATTCCCAATGTTTTATTTTTTGTATGGGTTTGCAATCACAGAGGCCCCTTTTTCTGCAAGCAGGTGGTACAGGTAGAGGCATTACAGGTAGAGCTATGCAGACAGTATGAGCATAGTCCAGGTAAACTCTGGGTCTCTGCCACCTTCCTGTCACTCTGTCTAAAATGGGTGGCTCTTTCTTTCCATTTTAATGGTGTCTGAGACTGCATGACAGTCTGCCCATGTCAATCTAGAGCGTTAATCAGAGATGTATGGATTTGAACGAGCGGCCACTGGAGAAAAAGCACTAGATTTTATTTCTATGACAAGTCTGTGGCAAAGTTTCCCAACAGTAACTAATCAATTGTGCAAATTGGTTGTGACACCTAATTTGTGCCTTCTGCAGATCGTTAGTAGAACTGGTGGGAACTACATTGTTATCGTTGTTCGAGCTCAGCGGCCTGCAAGTGTCATTATTAATGTAAAGCCTCAAGTCATTTCAGAAAGGTCACATGACAAAACACAGAGAAAATTGGCAAATGCAGATATGAAAAGGGTGCGTTCCTGGAGAGCCTAAATGACTGGAGCACCGTGTAAATTAAGTTCCCCCGGCTGCCTTCAGACAGACTGAGCAATCGCGCAAAATCGACTTGTGTGTCATTATTTCCAGCGGGGGGTGAAAGCGCCGAAGCAGGGGAGCCGTGGTGACAGCCAAACAACGTGTGGCACGGTGCACCTGATGAGCGAAAACCTCCCAGTGCGGGAAGGTTTGTGATTTAGGCACCGGGTGAGCTGTCACGATCGATTCTCACAAACCTGCATCCTTCCGGTTAAAAACCCAGTCTCCTAATCGCTGATCCAGAGTACTGCTGAAGGCATGATCACCTGCAATAATTACCGGGATTTTTTAGGGCCAAGGGATCAGAGCCAACAGGTGACTGGTTCCTCATCTGCAACAGGTACAACAGAGTCTCAGCACCGCCCTGTGAACACAAGCACATTCCCTTCACACCTGTCCTCACAAGATCTCTCCTCCTCTTTGTGCCTTTTGAGTAAATCTTTGAAACTCCTTGCGCTCCCGTCGCCAGAGTTAAATGACACAAGGACAGCCATCAGAGCAGAACGGGACACTGGGAGAAATAGATCTCCAGGGTCGCTGTCCGTCTAAAGGGTTCCCATGGAGACAGTTTCAAGGACTTCCTGTCCTTGCCACGGAGCCTGCTCCTCATTACTGACAGGCTGCAAAGACACCTGGGGGTGATTCTAGGAGAAACAAAAAAAAAAAAAACACAGGGAACGTGTTTGGTCAGCTGTGCAGTTCAACATTTACAAATCCATCCTCTGAAGGCCCTCTGGCTCAATCTGTGCTTGGTATGGTCGACTGAAACATTACCTTTGTAAATCATTATCAAGTTAAATGCGATATGAAACTCCATTTTTTAAGAGAACAGCTCTTGTTGCTCTTCAGAATGCTTTAACAGGAAAATGTATGAAAAACCAAAACATTTTCAAAGTCCTCTAGCAATCCAGAGACATCGAATTACCACGCAAGAAAAGTGCATCTCATAAGTCAAAGTAAGTTGCTTTTTTCTTTGTATTTTTTGTCATTGATATTTGAAATTCAGCTCGGCTGACAGGTGTCAGACAGGACTGGGCCAGCGCAGGTGAAGCAGGTGAGGCGCAGGTACTGCAGGGACACTCATGCATGGCTGGCGACATCGCTGCAGCAGGAGAGATGGGATGCTTCATTTAGATTAACAGCCGCGAGTTTGCCCGCAGGGCCGGCAGTGAGCTGGGTGGGGAGGTGGAGGTTGTGTTAATTAGAACCAAGTATCTCAGCGCTCAAGTAAATAACTCTAGGTCACCGCACCTGAGGAATGATCTGTCAATAAGGCCTCCGCTGGGATCCAATTACTAAATAACCCCAGACTTCTGTTTATTTATTCACACATTTATTTTTTAACAACCACTCAGGAGGGCTGCATGTCCTTAGCTTTAAAGTGGAGCAAAGCGTCATTATGCCAGCTGAACAGCTTAAAGGGTTGGAGGAGGTGAGGTAGTTTGGATTCTGCGGGTGTGGAGGTCCTTCCCTCTAGAAGCTCTAGCAGAGGTGTTTATTATGTATGTGTATTAAAAATGTGAATAATTGTAATTAATGATAGTAATTAAAAATATGGAAATTTGAGATCACTTCCTGTGATAATATGTTCCAAATTCTCCAAAATATTTTAATGTTAGATTAATTTACTGTATAATGGGAAATGCAGTGCATTCAGCTACACCTGAGAGGGACTGAATCCAGTTATGTATTGTAGGCTTGGTATTTCTTAACCCAAAGAACAAGAAGAGGAGCCTGTCAGCAGCCTTCAACAGTTATTGCAATAATGTGGCTCCTCCAGCCGCCAAAGCTGCCAAAAAGTCACTTTGCTATAAAACGACCGATCGATCTGAGAAGGATTGACGTGTATATAGATTTTCTTCATGTTCCACTGCTAATAACAAGGGCCAGGAGTAAGGGAAAGCTCTACATGAAAACGACACAGACACTACAAAAAGCACTACAGTGACACTTAGCCTATTCGGGGTTTCACAAGTAAAACTCTTACGAATGTTCGTAGCCTGTTGCTGCCTATCTCATCTCATCATACCTCACCATACTGTCTGTTTCAATTGTCAGAAAATCACTTACATCTTGTGCTTTACATCAATGAAACTCTGAAGGTATTTTTCCCTCTCCCATATGCCATTATCCACATGCATATGGTTTAGTAAAATCCATGTCTGTGTATCCCAAAACAGCCATTCACATGAACCTTTATTCACGAAGAATGAAAGTCAACTTTACAGTTTTCTTCATTCCCACATGTTTTGCTCACAAATGCATCTTCATCTGACTTCTCAGCAGAGTTGCTGTGTTTGCAATCAGCATCTTAGCGCGTTACTACAACCTCATTCATGAGGATAAACACTCTCATTCATGCTGCCCTCACTGAGAGCCTAATTGTTTCTGGCAGTACACATGGTAACATGGAGCTACATGTTAACATAGATGCATGTGTTTCGATGGCTGAAATCGAAGACCTGCTCTGGTTGACACGAAAAGTTCTGTTGCAAAAAGCAGTCATTATGTGGTTCTCTACAGATCCCTCTCTCCAATTATTCTGTCAGACATCCCTTTTAACTTGAAGATCTTTCTTTCACTCACATCTCAGAACTTTCTGAAGAATTGCATTCCCTGTGACAATTCCAGGTGAATGTCAATGCAACCATATTATTAAGACCTGCCTTTTCAACCGTGTATGCTTGGATGAGTTAGCTTAGACAGAAATGGAAGCACACATCTCAGCGGGTTTAGTCGATACTGTTTTTTACCATGGAAAATGGATTATTTTTCTGCCTGAAACTCTCCAAAGAAAGCCGGGAGGAAACAGCGCAGAGGTGTAAAACTCATGCATTAATGCACGCTATGACTCAGGCCATGTGCTGCAGAAACGTTCCACATCCATTTGAATAATTGGACCTGTGCTGTCTGCTGCAATATTGAAGGAACAAACACAGGGGAAAGTACACATTAGATGAGCTGCAGCATCAGAGATGTCAGTTACAGACTTCTGAAAATTCTTAAGTTTACATGGGGGATAGTTAAAGAACAGTTTCATCATTAGTGTGATATTGAAAGATTTTGCAAAATATGGATCGAGAGAAGGGGATAAAACCAAAGCTCGTAATGAAACCCCAGATGCATACACTTCTGAATACATTATTGAAATGTTATTCTGAATTATTCAAGTCAAGGTCATTTGGGATTACCCATACTTTGGTATTCAATTTTGTTTCTCCATCAGTACATACAAAACTCAGACGCCGTTATTTGTTTTCAGTGTTGGGTACTGCAGTGGTTTTAAAGGCTTGTAACACATACTCACATACATCTATGCAGTATCCCTCTCTCTCACACACACACACACACACACACACACAATGGTCATGAGTAGTGAGAGTGATGGTTCAGAGCAGTAAATGGATGGTACGGTTGTCACTATGGGTTTGAATCATGTTTCATAACTTGATGTGTCATAATTACAAATCCTACATAGAAGAGGATATCTTTATACATATGATAATTGGATTTAAAATATTTGCACCTAGAGCTTCTGGGGTTAGTGTCTAACTCTAACAAAGCAAGTTTCAAAAAACTTACTTCACTCTCCTTATAATTCAGATGGAACCAAAAGACGCTGAAAAAGATCAGATCTGTGAAAACTCAGGTGCTGTAGAACATAGATGAGAAGGAATTAGAGTGGATGGTTAAGATTTATATCAAAAAGCAATAATTCTCTTTTGATTTCCAAGCCGACCATTTAATGTTTTCAAAAGACATCATGTTTTATTAAAGCTTGCTTGTAAAATGTTGTTAAACTTCCACTCCATTTCGTCTTTAAGGTTTGAAGTTGCTTTTATCTATGCAAGCAAATGAGCCACAAATTCAAAATGGACTCTCTGACAAGTAATGTCAGAATACCTCCAAGTTTTCTGTAAACCTTCTATGAAAGATTCATATGGAAGAACATCATAAAGCTTTTGTAAGTCCTACATAAACATTCACAAGCACCTATGCCAATTACAGTACAACCTATGTCATATATAATATAATAGCATGTGCTAGTGCTAACCTCCCTCTCATGAAGAAACATCATCACAGCATACCACGCCAGCAAGTCTTGATAATGTGCGAAAACGTTCTCAATGGTGTTTCAGTTCAATTTACCCAGAGGAAAAGGAGCAGTAAGCGTCTTATTCCCATAATGCAAAGCAAAAAGCAGTTTGCCTACAGAAAGCCCGATGTTTTCTCAAAATAATATAACGCCATGTCCTTAAAGCACACAAGCAGCAGGGCTCCCATGGTGACTTCACATTTCTAGAAGTGTTTGAAAAATGACAATCAGAATGGCACTAAACCTCAGACAGAAGCAAATTCATTTTTGTTCTTTGGCTGAATTATTAGACGCGGATGCAGCAGGAGGCTGAATATGAAGCTGTCTGTTACCGCACGACAGAACTTTATTCATGAGGGTCTGGAACTCAAAGCAGGGTGGTTTGAAGGTTTTTATTATTATTATTTCATTTTATTTTATTATAATTCATTTGAATATTCGCCCCATGTGTGGGCTTTGATTTGTGGGTTAATGTAGATGTGTTTTATATGGGAGGATTGATGAGGCCAGTATAATTAACGCAGTCCCTCATCAATCCTGCCATGTGTCAGCGGAGGTCCCAGAGTGCTTATGAGCGTTGCCGCATGCTGTGACGGCATGCTAGCTCGCCGCTGCGCTGTGTAGTGACAGTGACAGCGTTTTGGCTCGACTGGCACCGCTGCTTAAACCTAATTACCCTCCCAGGCAAGTCTGAATCCAAAAATTCTCCTGGCTTTTTGGGACGCGGGCTTTCTGAAAAGATTGAGGGCAATTTGAGAGAAGGGCGATCCATCACGTTCCCTTTCTTGCTTGCGATTGTTAATTCCCATTTGAACACATGCAGTATCTTCTGAAGGGGAGGGCTGCAGAAGTCCTCTTGAGTCACATCCCTGCTAAAAGCGAAGCTCCTCTGTGACAGTTTTTGTTTATATTTGTGATTGCTGCATTGTGCTTCCAAAGCACCGCTGGAAGTTACGGGGTGGGTGGGTGGGTGAATGTGTAAGCCTACTGATGAATTCAACATCACCACCACCATCTCACCGCCATCTCACCAATCTCAGTGACTGGGCAGAAAGGAGGCAGCTGCTCGGTGACAGCAGGGGGTGGTTTCGAATGCCACATGATGGAATGAAACCAGCAAAAATGCCTTTTGGTTTGGTATTGAAGCTGAATGTTATCCAAGGTTTTTTGTGGTGTTCATAAATTAGCTCAAAACAGAGACCTCTTTATACGCTGGAATGACAGTGGTGGACTTCCAACCTGTTGAGTGTGAGAACTCACTAAGAACTTTATTTGCCCAAAGGTCCCATAACGAATAAGATTGGATAGATGCATTCCTCGAAGGATGAGATAAGGTGAAAAAGAACTGTTGATTGTGTTAATTTCCAGTAACACCAGAGCAATAACAGTTACAGATGCAGCACAGGCTTGGTCAGAGCTGGAAGCAGCTAGGTGTAAAGCTACCAGTGTGACCCGGGTTTATGAGCAATTTGCGGAAGCCGTACTGGAGTTCAAACACAAACATTCTAACAGACATTTGGTTTCATGGCTCAGGGTGCAAAGTCAGCATTATGTTTAGAATGGCAGTACTTATTATAGATGCTCCCCTGCAAGCGGGAAGGTAGATGTGGCCAGATGGTTTCACGGCCCACGTGGAGGCTGTGATCATCCAGAACCTGCCCCTTGATTACGGTAAAAAGAGCCAGCCGGTCACAGGAAGCTAAAATTCAAATCTGCCTCCAGGCTGGTTTGAGCCCAGCCAAAGGAGACCACAGAGGATACCCGTCCATAAAGGTGAGATGAGAGAACAGAGTAGATTATAGCTGCCCAGGTACAGAGAGAGCCACCTGGACGCAGACTCCCCTGCCAGTGCTTTGGAGGGGTTGCTAGCGTCCAGCGGTTCTTTGTGGAGAGTCTGTCTGTGGCAGGCGGGCAGTGTGTTGAGTCGGCGCCTCGCGCTGCACCTCCCAGCACCCCTTGCAGTGGCTGTAATGACATCACCTTGCAGATGTAATGCTGTCTGACATTTACTGCTCCTGCTTTACAAGAGCGGCAGCACGCGGTCTGGCCACACAGTGCTGAAGGTTACCGCGGCGACGACGGGCAGGGCAGGGGGGACAGGGGGGAGGAGTGGAGGGAAGGAGAGAGACAGAGACGGGGAGGGAAACCAAAAGGAGGGAAGAGAGAAGGATGAGACAGGGACATAGTTTTAGCCAAAGCAAGTTATAATCAGAGAGCCCTCTTCATGTGACGGAGATCAATCAACACTATTCTGTTGCTTGTGTCGGTCTTTACTTTCTTGTTACCATTTCTGTATTTATGTGCTCTTATGAGTTTTGTGTAAGGAGGTTTGTTTTAGTTTGGCAATGCAAATGCATGTTTGATATACCAATAAAGCTTGTTGAATCTGAGGAGATGGGGAGAGAGCTGAGAACGAGACAGAGAGTGAAGAGGCAGGTGGAGGAGAGTAGAATAAAGTAGAAGAGAGTGGAGAAAAGGTGAGGGAGAGAGAGAGAAATGTGGTCAAAGCAAAGGACAGGAGAGAAGGAGGGAGAGAGTGGGGGGAACTAATGACCTGTTTTTTGCTGTGCCAGGCCCAAAAGAATTTTACAGAGAAATTCATCAAAGCTCCTTAGCACTGGTAGAGAGGGATGAGGAAGTTGTGGGAGGTCAAGCTGTTATTTAAAACTCACTCCTCCAGGGCTGGCTGCACAGGGAACAGGGTCGAGCAGTGAAACGGCCATGAAGCTGTATCCTGTTGCTATGCCATGGCTGAGTCTGGGCCTGTTCATGGGTCAGGTACCTTTGTGTTTTTATGCCTACCTATTGTTAACAGGATCACTATTTCTGATATTAGTTTTTACAAAGACAAAGATAGGGCAACTCCATTTTAGGCAGCGGGTGGTTCTTTTTTTTTATCTCATTATTTTCGTTATCTTTTTTTCTTTAGCTTGTCTTCCTTTCCCTGTTTGTTTTATACAACACACTTGAAAGCATTACATAAATAAGATAACATAAATTGTTTTAAAAGCTCTTCAGAGACGCTTATATTTCTGTAACAAACAGAAAATTAATCACGGAAATTGAAAAAGCGATCTCTATTCCGACGATGGCCAGAGTGATATTGAGCAGCAGATAATGAACTCGCATTGAACTTGTAATCGTCCTCCCCTGGGCGCAAACTTCGCGAGGTTTTTCAAACGTTCGTGTCTGCTCAGCCTTTTCCTCTCACCGAGGCGAAGCTATGAGTCATTTGGAAAAATGGAATTGAATGAATCTTGGTGGAATGGTACACGGTAATTGGATCAGAGCTCAGTGAACAGAGCAGGGCATAGACACACCGACTGTGATCTGTGCAGCCAATGTGACCCACAGCTAATTAATTACAGCTTCCTGTACGGTCTGGATGAATGTCTATCAGTTTGCAAATCCCCCCAAAACACGTACCTGCACACCTCCTCCTACCCCCTGTTGTATTAGTCATAACAGTATAACAAGGGCTCCTGACTTTCTTGTGTCACATAGTTGCCATGAATTAAATTACACGGCCACACAATTCAATTCCATTGTGAAACATTTAATTCACTTTCAAAATGCACGGTCACACTAGAAAACATAAATTCTGTGTCCAGAGGTCAGTTCTGCAATTTAGGTGATGGTTTTAAGATTGCTTGGAAGTATAATTTTATAACAGTAACTTGGCAGATATAGGGGTTTCTGTTTCTTTCTGTTCAAAGGAATGGGAGAATCACAAGTCACACTTTGACCGTGTATAATGTTAAAAATGCTGATCAATATGTTTCCAGCAGTTAATAAAGTGTGAATGTAGCAGACCAGAGTAATGACAGGCTGTAAACAGATAATAAAGAGTGTGAAACCATTTAGCAATCATGATTTTAAAAGCTCTCTCCCAACACGTTCACATTTGTACTGTTTTGTGCTCAGATATGGTTTTAAAATTGATATTTACAGTTGAACAATGAACTGTAGTCGCTTTCTGATTAAGATATTTTGCCAACAACCACAACTGAAGCCTTTTCAGCTGTTCTAAACTACCACATGACAGATGGGGGGGAGAGAGAAAGAGAAAGACAGTGAGAGAGAAAGAGAGAGAGAGACAGAGAGAGAGGGAGTGAGAAAGAGAGACAGATAGAGACAGAGAGGGCGGAAGAAAGAGAGTGAGGGAGAGAGAGAGAGAGAGAGAGAGAGAGAGAGAGAGAGAGAGAGAGAGATGGGGTTGAAAGTTGAGGAGAGGGACCGCGTCGGGGAAGAGGGGCAGTTAATCAGTGTCGGTGGGTGGAACAGGAAGGAGGGAGCGAGGGTGGGAATGAGAGGGACAGCACTGCAGTATGGCCCCAGCACTCAGCTGCAGTAATTTATCTGCGCCGGCATGAGGCTATTAGCAAGATGACAGAACTCTGTGGTATTGGCCAGGAAGAAGCAGCGCGCTCACTTTCTGCCCCTCCTGTGATTTAGGAGCCGCTTTGACTTCCCTGACTCAGGCCACATGCCCCAACACCCCCTGCACCCCCACCCCAGCAACATACACACAAACACGCACACACACGCACACACGCACATACACACACACACACACACACACACACACACACACACGTACACACAAACTTATACACATGCACACACATATGTGCATGTGCATACATGTACACACACGTACGCATCCGCTCATATGCGTATTCACATACACATACACACACACAAGCATACACACTCACGTACACATGCGTGCACGCACACACATACACACACACACATGCACAACCATGCACATGCACACATATACACATGCATACACACATACACACATCTATCCTTTTTTCACTCTGATCCAGCCTCCTCAGCAAAAAAGCAGTCTCCTATACCTGACATTATGGCTGTAACTGTCATGTGCAAACAGATGGCACACAACATAAAGTCACTTAAATGAAGTGAGTGAAGGGTTTGGGCAGCTGAGGGAAGCCCTTGGTACAGAAATAAGCAGACTTCCTATGACTACAGAGTGGCACAAGGTCTGAAGCGTGCATGTGGGAGCATTCGAAAAGGAAACAACCATCTTGGCAGCTTCAAATCCCCGCAAACCACATTTAGTACTGTTTTCTTTTCTTGCTTTCTAAGTTCTCATTACTGTCTTATTTATTGTCCATTTTGCCTCTCTCCTCCTGTTCATTTCTCACAATTATTTGCTTTTGTTCTGTCCTGCAGATTTTATTTTCCTTATGCATTTGCTGAGCAAATGCCATCGTCGAATCAATCTGGAGCAAATCACACACTTTACATTTTACACATAATCTCTTTAAACAATTGCCTATTTACAGAAGTCAAGGTTAAGTGCCTTAAATGGCATTATCCTTCACAGGAATTAAATCTGCTGCCTACTGGTTACATGGGCAGTTCTTTACCCACAATGCCACACTGCCACCCAATCACCAACAGCAGTGTTTATCCCTGTTCTCATATGCAGTGTATGGAATTGACCATATGTCAGTGTATCAATATTGTAATTATTGTAGGAATTAGTGAATAACATCACATTTTAACAGTATATAACATCAAATAATCTATGTGTAACTGCACAACCCTTTATCAATACCACACTTCAGTACTGGAATTACTTTAGGAATGCGTGTATATAAACACATTGTTTCTGAAAAAGTTGTGCTGTTCGTGGCTGTTTAATTGCACACACTTCAATTATTTTAGTGTTGAAACTAAACATCTTTAACGAACTGCACATTTCTGTGCTGTGATTGTCAACATGCAAATATGAATGTGGAAGAATGCTCAACAAAGTAAGCTTTGTCAGGGTGACTGGTGGCCTGGTGTGTGACAGTGTGACAAACACCATGCATTTATTTTTCTCCACCAGACACTGAAATGATACTATGCAGCACCCAGGCATTCTGCATATATCCATAACTCTGAGAGGGAGTCTCTCCAGCAGGCTTTGCCTCAGACTGTCCACAGTGCTGTTTAAAGTACCAAGGCTTAAAAGGGCCTTCGTACATTGAGAGGTGGGGAATGCGGGGTTCTGGCACAAAGAAAGAATTTCATACTCTATATTTAGAAGATATTTTTTAATGAAAAATCAAATAGATACAAACGGAAAGATGTTCATTTAGTTCTGTGACAGCCAGGAGGCAGTCTTGTCGGCTCCTCCTGAAAAGAACCAATCAAAACATTTTTATTGAGCCACACAGAGTTCCCTCAGAGCTGGAGTTACTGATATTCTATATATGGAACAGATATTCTGCACAAGGTGCTTCACATTAAATGTTCTCTCCCACTGTTGAAGTTATACTGTTCTGACTTGCTGAAACATTATGATCATTTTTGAAATGGTGTGATCTAAAGAAAAATATCCCAACCTAGCAGGGCAACACAGACAGCACCAGAACCTTCAGTTAACCAGAACCTCCTGAACAAGGAAATAAGTAGGATGGAAGGAACGCCAGAGCATCTGGTCATAATGTAGAGTATCTGGGCTACAGTACCAGCTGGTACCCCCAGGCGACTGTGCCTTCAAAAATGGGAGCTCAGAAGGGCCTTTTCTACAATAGAAGAAGCCTATTACAGCAAAGCAATCGGTGAGGGCTGTGTTAACTGCCTTAAATTCACCTCTCCATCTAACTGCACAGGAACCTGACAGAACCTGTACATTGAAAGCACCAGCTGTCTGAAACTCATACTGAGACACACGTACTGAGACTCGCACACTGAGACTCACACACTGAAACTCATGCTCTCACACTTAGACCTAACACTTAAAGACCTAATGTTAAAGTGGAAAGAATCATCTCTGCAAAAGAATCATTTTACATACAAAAGTGGTGCTGGCTACAGGTGCGCAATGCTTATGGTTATAGGAGACAACAGCTTAATTCACAAGTTGTAACTCCCCACCTAATCAATTCATTAGCAGCTCATTCCCAAACAGCTCTGTCAGTGTAAGTGAGAGTGATTAAACACCTCTTTCTGCTGTATGTACCTGCTTTCTACATTAATGATGCAAACACATGGCTGTTGTGCAATCTGAAAAACTAGTTTGATTGCTGTAGACATGTAACTAATCATCATAGTGGTTCTTGACACATTGAGTATTTCCATGCGGATTCATGGTATTTTCATGGTATTTGTTGATGCATTTTGATTTGATTTATCTATTTTTATGTCCATGAAGCATTTCCTCAGCTGACCTACCCCTCCTTTTCCCATGGCTTCTCTCATTAGGATCTCCTGTGGCACAACATAACATAAAGTATTCAGGGCTGCATCCTGGCGTTTAGCCCCATTAGCTGCGTGCAGCGCAGAGCTGTAATCAGTGATGTTTAATGTGGAGTTTTACCGAGCTGTGCAGGAGGAAGCCGAGTGAGCAGATCATTTGAATGTATACTCGCTGATATTTACAGGAGGCAGATTAAGACGATTTGTCTCAGCCATTTTTCTTGAAGAGACAGAACAGGGTAAAGAAAGTGTGAATGCCAATACCAGAAAGGGGGAGGGGGGCGTGCGAATACAAGCAAAGGTGGAGATGCTTTTGTCCAAGGGTTGAAAGCAGGAGCCAGGGGACAGCCCTGACCAAAGGGAGTACAAGAGAAGTATTGGCAGATCTCTTATTTTCTGTATACAGTACATACACAGATAAAACCGACCTTCACAGTGAAGCTGTCTGACTCTTTATTGATATTTATTAGAGAGGAAGAGCCCCTGTTGCCAAAGAAAAAATTGGATCTCGATTTAGAAGGAATGCCCCTGATTTTTTATTACTGTATTTAAGTACTGCGTCTCATCTGATTACTCGTTGTCTCAGCCTCTTGGTTTGATTGAAACTTGGTTTTCCTAATCGTGAAGCACAGAAATATTACTGCCTGCTGGCTGTTTTTGAATGTTTCTGCGTGTGAGGGCTGAGACTTAAAGTGATCACAGATACAGTGGTGCTGCTGCAGATGGTCTGAGTGATGGGGTGAGTTTGCACAGCTGGATGAAAGGCCTGGTGTGGTGTGTTGACTCACGGCTCATGAGACAGTCTGTTAGTGTGTTTGTATGATGGGGCTGACCACCATTAGACAAAGCACCTGTTTTGTCAAAGGGGTCCCGAGAGAGAAATCAAGGAATTAAAAAAAACAATTAAACAGATGCTAGACTTATATCAGCCTCTCATGCAGATTTCAGTGGAAGAGTGAGCGTTTCATACCAACTTATTGTTTAAAAATCTTTATCAGTTTGAACTTAACATTATCAGCTGTAGTGGTGTCACCCTTGCGTGACAGCGGAAGGGCTTCCTCATTGACTTGTACACATCCCTAAGCATCCCAGTTTGCTCAGCTCTAGAGCGAACAGTCTTTCCAGGAGATTAATTAACAGATCTATCAACGCCGTATTCAGTGTTCATCAAGTGTGAAGCTGCGAGGACAGTGTAGCACAGGCTAATTATGAGTAATTATTACTCTGCAGCGGGTTTCATTTATAAAGGCAGTTGATTTCACAGGGTTTCTGTCGGGTCTGATGAGTCTGGTCTCATGCTGCTGTCGGTCTGATGGGGGTCGTGAGAGAGTGTGCACAATGCTGTTCTCACTCTGTTGTCAGGGAAACGTCCCGAGAACCTAGAACAAGTAAGAACAGCTGGTACCCCATCATCACCGTTGGTAACCTCGCAACTGGTGCTACACTGACACTCTGGGGTACCTGGGATCTCTCTGCTCCCAAAATACCACTGCAAACAGCATGCTTATGCATGCTATATCCTCACACTTCCTCTTGCATGTACAGCGGGACATAACAGAAAAAAAACTTGTTATGTAATGACTCCTGTTATCAGATTGTGACATTTATGACTTAGTATTGCTCATACATGTGTGGGTCAGTAGTATGGTGTCACACATTACAATATCAAACAGGTGGAAGGGTGCGTTTTGACTGACCACCACCAATAGCATGGGGTTGAGGGAAAGGTTGGGGTCAGACTGGTGTATTAATGCTACTCTGCAGGCTCCGCTCCCCCACCCCAGCCCCACCCTCACCATGACTTCACGTCCGCTCGTCCCATTCCCATCCGCGGCTGGTCCCCTCCCTGCTCCCCCTGACACGTCTCCACACCCTGCAGGTTTCCCGTCTGTCCGGATCCGTCAGCGTAAGCCCCGCGCTGGGTTCCCGTGGTGCCGCGGCGATCGCGCTGCTCATCAGTCATCATTACCGTGCCGACGGTGACCCGGCACCGCTGTCTGCTCTCAATGCCGAAAGGCTTAATGGAGAGGGACAGGGAGAGGAGGGAGGAGGAAACCTACACTAACTCAAAAATGGCTGTCACGGGACGGTGGCTGTCATGTGACCCTCGGCGATCAATGGTGTGGGGGCGACTGTGACCGACTGTGACTGTGACCATGTCCAGGTTCATGGTACGATAATGGAGTACAGTGTTATTATATACTGAAAACAGCAGGAGTGCTGATCAAATAACAGCTGACAGAGACAGGGAGCCCACCACAGTGGGATAAATTGGTTTCTTTCTGCTGGGCTTGGGGTGGGATTGTAGGCAGGGTTTCCTAATTACTTCCCTCTCAGACAGGCTCCAGCTCAGAGCCATGAGAGATGATGTGAGTGAAGCCACGTGCATCCTCTAATGGGCAGTTCCTTTACTGCAGTGCACTGTGGGAAAAATATCCGCTGGCTGCGTGGGATCGTATGAGAGGATTGCATTTGTGGCACAGAGAGACGAGTCTAATGAGTAGTTGGAAAAAAGGTTGAATAAAAAAAAAAAACATGAAAAAAAGAAAATCAAAATTCAAACAGGGAAAAAAAAATGAAAAAACACATTCTGTTACCAAAATGAGTCATGAAAACAAAGCAAGGAAAACACAACAGTAGTTTACAACGTGTTATTATGTAATGTGTCATCAACATTTGTAATTGGGTGAAGACTGCATGACTAATATTGAACACTAACTGAATGTAATTCCCCGTAAATTGCTGTTTGCCTAAAAGCACCTGTTTTGAGTGTTTTTGTTTTAACATGGAGGAAGTTACAGTTAAAACCAGGTAAGTACAAACAGTAGTGTTTCTTACAGTACATTCTGTTACACGTATAGGACTTTAATGGTAGTTTTAAATGAGAGCCAGTGTATAGGGGGCTGAGAATGGCTCTGGCACGATGCTGTGTGTTCAGCTGAGTCTCCACCTACTCCACTGACTCATCACCTATGACCACACACAGCACTAATCACTAAGTACTAATCACCTTTCTCCCATTGGTAATAAGGTATTGGTAATCCCCAATCATTACATTACATTCAGTTGTCGAGTAGGCGCTCGTGCCCAGAGGTTAGAATTCTTTCTTTTTCTCAGTGTGCTGTATATGTCACTCTGTCGCTAGGAGGATGGCCTGTTCTTCCCCTCCTGTGAGGATGCAGGATGTGATAGGGTAGGGCAGGGCAAGGGGAGGGGCTTCAGCGTCAGCATTGCCTGGAGTGGCAGCAAGATGGGCGAATCACATGGTGGTCACGCCCATTGCCAGACAGGTACCCAGACACATACCCACAGACACAGAGTACTGCCATGTCATTTCCAGAAAACATCATTCTGTATTACATTTAGTTGCTTTGCAGGCAATTGGACCAGTAACCTTTAAGCCCTGTTCCTTACCATCATACCACACTATTTATTGTTTATAATAATTTAAAACTTTAATCATTTTAATTTATAATAATTTATAATTTTAGTAAATGTAATCATTTATAACTCATCACTAACTGCTTAACTGCCACTCATCCCAAATCCCTGATCACACCTAATCAATCACTTGTCACGTAGACCTAATCACCTATCATTCATCACTCACAAATGCTGCTATTGTATCACTCTTATGACCTTTCACACAGTGTAGAATACACCGCTCATAATGAAAAGCACTAACTCTGTTTCTAGGGAGAGAGACTACCACTTCATTTGGTTCAGTTTTACATTAATTTTTAAGGCGTGTGCTGTGTGAATGTTTATGATTATATTCGCTGACTGTGTATGTCTAGAATAGGTGGGGAAATGCATATGATATAAATAATATGTAAAATCATGTATGAATACATAGTAGTGTGTGTTCATACATGTATATCCTCATTCTGTATTCATAATTCATTTGTTCTTCTCTGCCCATCAGTTTATTCTAATGGAAACGGTATAGCAGCAGATAAAGATGAAAGCATTCATATGAAATATGTATTGAAGAATGTAATGAGGTATCATATTTGACTTTCTTCATCCTAAAGCTAGTGCAGGTGTGCAGCTTTAGTGCAGCCTAAAATCCACAGTGTTCAGCAGAGAAAGAGCTGGTGCCATTCATTCCATTTGATTTTATTCTTGAGCTGTTACCATAAAGTATTAAATATACCATTAATGATATCATCTTACACCATTTGCTCTTTAGGTTAAAAAAAATGTTCTCTCTTCTCTATGCCTGTGTGGCTTTGCTCTTAATATTGATTTATATATTTTAGCAAATCTTACATTTTTTACAGCATTTTTTTTAGCAAACCACCCCCCCCCCCCCAAACACACACACACACACACACACACACACAAACACACACACAAACACACACAAGGAGACTCACATATAGGCACGCATGCACACACACACACACACACACACACACACACACACACACACACACACACACACACAAGGAGACTCACACATATGCACACGTACACGCACATGCACACACACACTCACAAACACACACACGCACACACACAAGGAGATTCATGCACACATATGTACAGATACCAAAGCATAGCAGGATAATGATATCAGTTAAGCATTTAAGCTGACACATTTTGAACTGTTGAGTTGTGTTTGCCATAATCAACAGCTGTATCCATAAACACAGCTACGTGTTGCACACTGGCTGTGTTTTTGTGTTTCTCCCAGATGATTCTTAGATGTATGGCTCAGTAAATTAGCCTTTCCACACATTCACATCATGCTGTGCTCAGAATGGCTCCCAGGAGACAGCGATTTTAAAAGCAACCTGACATCCCAGCAATGAATGAATATGTAGGGATTGTTCCTGGGGCTGTTACAGCACAGCTCTGTTCTGGGTCCAGATTACCGGGCTTCCTCTTATCTGGCTGTCTCACAGGGATTTTTTTTCCAACATAAAATCCATCTAAATTAAATTAACGGGACAGTGCCATGGGATGTCCTTGCCACCAGTGGCCACAAGTGGCTCCAGGCTCTGTGGACATTTAATGCAGTGCTCTTGGACACATGATTTCTTTGGAAACATGGACCATGGTTTAGAAATGTCAAGTCAATGTATGGCGATAATTACAATTTTCTTAATGATGCCACAGATGACTGGACAGTAAAAACATGGAGCTCTCAGTCTAGCTGTCTAGCTCCCAGCTGTGTCTCGCTCCTTGTCTAAGCCTGTTTGTTTTCAAAATAAAGTGCATAAAGTTTTAATTAAACATACCACTACTTTATCATTAACACTAGAATGGCTGGCTTTTTCATTTCTCACTGTTATGACAAATGGGGAATGAATCCAGGGGTTTTGCTCCAAAGTAAAGCCATGTGATAGGTCAGTGAAAACATGGTAACTCCACTCCTATTGGGGTTCATGAAGTCTCACTCTGGCTTCACTGGAAAAATATGTTTCTGGACCTATTCTTCTTTGCCAAAATATAGAGCAAGGTGCCAAACTAACGCCCACCTCTGGGTTTACAGACATTTCAGAACCAGGGCACCCAGAGCCTACACCGATATGTTCTCACAGGTAAAAGCTTGAAACTTGTGTCAACCAGTGTACCTTGAGGTGGAAAGTGTCCCGAACATAATGAACCGAAAAAATTAACTTGCCAGTTGGTCAGCTCTGCAGAAAACAACTTTATTTCAGAGGAGAGCTCCTCTGTACATACACCCTTTAGTGACTGTCTTGAGTTTCCTCATGAACCCTGTGTTGGTACATATGCCACGAGTCTCTGCCATCTTTTTGGAGTCAGACAGCCAGTTCCATTGGAGAAACTGTTACATCTTGTTGTTAAAGAATCTTTGGTTTAGCCTGTGCTGGGCTGTCTGAGGATCTCGTAGTTATTATCTGTTGGGTAGAGGGTAGCAGTAGTGAGATCTCACACAGCAATGGCATTATAAAATGAGAGAGAGAATATTAAAACTCATTATTCTTCAGCGAGTGGGTTTTATGCTGACTGCAAAGGCAAATGTGGTGTAATTACGAAACAGGGAATGTGCTGTACAGAAAGAGAGATTGCATCACTTTGGCTTTAACCGAACAGACATTACAGGAGAAACAAAACATGCAGTAAAATATGAACACCACATCCCCACTAAATCTGCAATTTTAATAAAGAGCTGTGTGTTATGAAATGAAAACCAGAGAAGCGCTAGTTCTTTCGCTGTGAGTAATGCACACTCAGGCTGAGCTAAGCGCTTACCTCGCTACCTGGGTCTCTCGCTGCTGGCAGTTTGAGTTAGAGGGTACTTAATAAAAACGCAGTGATGTGTCACGCACACCCACTCACACACGTGCACGCCCACACACACGTACACGCACATGCGGGGTCTAAATCTCATCGTTTGACCGTTGTGCCGAAGCTTTCGATGTGCGAACATGGCCGCCTTCGCCTAACTGCCGAATTCCTCAGCGCCTCCGCAGGCAATGAGGCGATAAAGCAGTCCATCGCTCACCCCCTCTTATGTCTCCCCATAAAACACCCTGTAAACCCGGCAGGCTGTGACCCTGCTGGTCCCCATCCACATCCCACCGCTGAAAGTGGGGCCTGTATTACCCGCATCCCCGCTCAACGCCCACGGTTCGATCTGCCGCAGGGATAAATCTCTGTCTACCTCACAGCGAAGCTGAGGTCACCCACTGCTCTCCCGATACACATAACAGGGCTGAACACAGAGGGGTAACTGCAATTACATATCTCCCACCTGTTCCTTCTCTCACACCCTCCAAATCTCCCGCGGTGACTGCCCAACGGTGTCGGCCAAATGAATCCGGTAACTACCAAAAGTGGCAAACTGCTGGCTTCTTGCGTAAGCATCCAGCAGGGGGCGCTCGTCCTCACACTAGTCTTGCACCTGTGTTCACTGATGTAATTGATCAATCACTTGTAATAGCCTTCCATTTTCACTTTTGTGGGTTTAACACACATGGAGGGAAGGACATTCTCTTTTCAGCATACAGGTTAAAAACAGGTGTGTAGATCAAATAATATTCATCAACATCCATAAGAGATCTGCATTGTGTTCTTTTATCTCATCTTAGAGATGAAATAAAAACAGTCACACATTGCAGCATATTGACTTCATTAGTGGAATGGCCTTATTCTGTTGGCCACCTTTTTATACCTGATTCTAAAACATCCCTGCTGGTGTACAGGTTAGTTAGAGAGGAATTGCAAAGAAGTGTCCATCAGAAAAGCGTGGCACACCCAAAAAGAGATGACAACAAAACCAAGTTCAGTAATTCAGTCAGATGCAACAGCTGTGTTAACTGCTGCATAACTACGTTCATGGGGCCCGAATGTTTATCAGCTGAACATTTTCTCTTTTTACCTCTTTTTCTGTTTGTCTATTTCTCTACCTCTCTTTTACTTTTTCTGCCTCTTTCTTTTTCTGTTTCTCTCTCTCTCTCTCTGCTTCTCTCTCTTCCTGTTTCTCTCTCTGTCTCTCTCTCGATATCTCTGCAGGTTAAATAGGAGGAAACTAAATGGCTTTGCCTGAGCGATGGCGAGGATTTGGCAGGGCTTTGAACTTGTAGAGGGCAATGGAAAAACTAAAATTAATGCAGGAGAACTGTACACTGCGAGTCTCCCTAAGAGCACATCCATCCCTCAAGCTGCACCAGTCTGGGACGTCTCACTGTCAAACTCACAATTCCCCCGCCTCACCTTCCCAAACGGAAAGCAGTATTCCTCTGAGTCTATTTACAAAAGATTTTTTTTGTTTCTTTTTTGTTGTGTTTTTTTTTTTTTCCTTCTTTAACTAGTGAAGCCAGGCTTTTTTCAGGTGCATCAGATGAATGCTGCACATATTCTCTTTTCAGCCCTCCCAGATGATTGAAAGAGTAATTTGCAGTTTCCTGGAAGGACTTCTGTGGGTAATTTGAATGCAGAAAAAAGTATAAAAGGCAATGAGAGACACTGAGAGCCACTGCTCAGCCTAATAGGGAGGGATGGGGGTTGGGGGGGACCATGCCTCTGTAAACCACTCGCTTGCAAAATGGAGATCAGGTGACCCCCACCCACAGTGTAATTTTGTCATTTTGTCATTTGTCATTTAAAATAACTTGGACACAGGGGCGGCAGTGTAGCATAGTGGTTAAGGAGCAGGACTCGTAACCGAAAGGTTTGATCCCCACTGGGACACTGCTGCTGTACCCTTGGGAAAGGTACCTAACCCACAATTGCCTCAGTAAAAATACCCAGTTGTATAAATGGATAACTTTGTAAAAGAACTGTAACCTATGTAAGTCGCTTTGGATAAAAGCATCTGCCAAATGAATAAATAGTATATAGTCATACATTTTGTGCAATATGATAAATATAGAGTAGCATTCCAGCCCTGGCCTGTTCCTCAGTAATATATGGTGCCTATATATTAATATAATGTGTTTTAGAGGGCTATGGAAATGTCCCCGTGTGCAGGAGGCAGGTCACTGGGGACATTTCTGCTGCTTCACATTGGGAATAACAGGACACAGAAAACAGCAATGCACAAATGACAGAGCAAGCCGCACCGTCCACACACACTGATGATGTTTCTATAAAAAAGGACTTTTTTCCTCATCACTCTTTACGCCCCCGCCTTTTCCTTACTCTCGTTCTCACTCCACAGCCTCTCTTTTGTCATAAATCAAGATTTTGTCTCATAACCATTAATGGCTGCAAAGAGAGGAGTGCCTATGTAAATCATTCACATACACACACACACACACACACACCGTTCTGCTTGGGTATTGACCTCCGCTATTCTATGGGCTTTTTCTGCAAATTGTAATAATTATAAATGCATACTGGTCGCTCGATACTCCCCACACAGACAGCTGTGCCATAACCATTTCATTTAGAGATAAAGATGCACTGCTGTTCAGTTCGCATGTCTGGCCTCACACCAATCGAAACTAAGGGAATTATCCGCTTCCCTTTGGGAAATGCATGTTGCTGAAGCATCAAGCGCCTATCTAGCCATTTTAAAATGGATCAATTTACCTTGTTAATGACAGAGAAATGTATGCAGAGTCATTGTGTGATATCCAGCGATAGCACACCTCAGGAAAGAGCTTTGCTAAGTGTGTATGGACAGTGTCCCTCGTACACCACTACTCCATGTACACGCACACACATGCACACAGACAGACGCCCACACACACACACGCACGCATGCATGCATACATACACACACGTCTTCCCTCCCCTGATCCTGTGCTCGGTGAGGTGTAACACACAATCGTCCTAACGTGCTGGGTTTCACTGTGAAATAAGATGTTTTCTTGATGTCAGGCTTTGACTCTGCAGTTGCCCAGCGAGTGTGATTAACAGTAATTGCAGGGAGATGTGAATAGAGATGGCCTGCACTAATTTCCCTCTGAAAGTAATCATCCAGGAGAGATGAGGAATCAGTGTCCATGCAGCTCTCTGCTGCTGCTGCTGCTGCTCACACTGATTTCTTTACATTCAGTGCTGTTGGAATGCATTTTGGCAAAAATATGAACGCTTCACAGATTCCTGAATGAAGTGTAAGCTGTAGAAAGAGCAGGAAAACCTCAGAATTTGTGGGGGATATGGTTTAGAGATCCTCACAAAAACTGAATTGAACCAAAAATTTGTTGTGGGGATTTTTTCCCAAAACAAAACAACCACATTTTCAGCATAAAATAATATGTATATTCACATAATTCCAAAATGCTGTTGTACCTTTGGGCTTTGTTCCCTACATGATTTCATCTGCCTAAGCAATTTCACCATGCAAACCAACCAGCTAACCTTTCAGATGGTAATGGTCCAGAAGCTGACCTTTCAAACACTAATGGTCCAGAACCTAATCTTTCAACTGGTAATGGTCTGGAACATAACCTTTCAACTGGTAACAGTCTGGAACTTAGCCTTTCAACCGGTAATGGCTCAGAACTTAACCTTTCGACTGGTAATGGTTTGGAAACTAACCTTTCAACCGGTAACAGTCTGGAACCTGATCATTCCACCACTCATGGTCCAGAATGTAACCTTTCAAGTATTAGTTAGTAGTAAGTTAGAGTCCAGAACTTTACCTGGGCCTTTTAAAGGATTACCAATCCTAACGACTTCAGAAAGCTGCATCCAGCAGCTGATTAATTCTAACTAATGGAGAAGCATCACCGTTCTGCATTTCACATATGATTTTAATTACAGCAAACAGGTCTGGTTACACCGCATCACCTAAAATTACATTTTTATTGTTGTTGTTTTATTGTTGTTCAACTTAAACGGTTTTTACATGAAGTGCACAAAGACTGAGCTACCATAAAAATACAACAATGTAAAATGAATCATTTTCCAATTGGTTGTTCTTGAGTCAAAACTAGCCTGTTCCTTAATGCAAATCAGTCAAGATTTGGTTCAGGAAGGTAAATTCTTTGCCTTGTTGGCTTTCCTCTGGTGCAGAAACATACAAATATATTATTGACTGACAAAGAGTGTTTCTGTCTGATTTGCACAAAACAGATCTCTGGAAAAAGATAGAATTTCTGAAAGGCCCGTGTCGATCCGCTGAGATTCCTTTTTCACGCTTAACATTCAAACCCATTTTACCACAGGTCCCGGTTGCAGTGCACACAGCAAACTGCACAGACGCAGATGTGTGTGATTGATTGATGATGACATCAGATCTGTGGAAATATATTTTTTTCCTTTTATTTCTCGCTTTGCACTCCTCCTGCTCCCTGTTCATCACAGCTTGGGAAAAAAAAACAGAAGGGAACTCAATGTACCCTTTAAATAATTACATTTGGTAAGTAAATTCTCAAGTCCTGATGGACACATCTGAAACTGGAATATGCTATCGCAATCCAAATGGCCTCTCTGCCCCCCTCTCTGTCTCTCTCTCTCTCTCTCTCTCTCTCTCTCTCTCTCTCTCTCTCCCTGTCTCTCCCTCTTCCTCTCTCTCTTTTTTCTATTTACACCTAGTCCCTGCTCTCACAAGGCCCTGCTCATTCGAGAATGTCAGCCAAGCCTCTTTAATCAGAAAATATGGATACAGCTTTTGCATTAACTTTATAGATAGAATTTCCAATGAGCTGTAAAAGGGAGGTCAGTTGGAGGGCTGCTTAGCTGGCTGCAGTATTGCTTGTTGCATGGAAAATGATTCCTCCAGGGCTGCGGGCTTGCATTAATCCATACCGCCACCACAGGCCAGAGAAATAATAGCATTCCCCCGTGCAGCAACTTAAACGCCTATTGGACATTGTGCGATAATATATTAATTTGGCCAGTTTCACCCCATAGATTTCTCTTTATTGTCTTGTCATTCCCACATGTGAAATGTCCCAGATTGAGGAGAACATAGAGAGGGGTGGTTTTGAATTTTGAATGTGTTTACATAATCATAGGCAGAACCCTGGCGATAGGCACTAGGCGTGTACACGTGCATTTTCATTTTTGTAAAGCACATATATACACCCCCTTCCCCTCCCTTTGTAATATCTCAGACAATCCGCAGCAAAAAGGGCACTTTTGCATCATAAAGATGAAATCTGGGTTGAAATGAGATTCAGTTCTGACACACCATACATATTTTTATATATGCAGCATAAAAAAGATTCATGCACATTGATAATTCCTGTATAAAAAGTATTTCATTTCTGCCCACTGGTTTGTTATTGTTGCAGTGGAGAATAAATGCACAGCCATCTGTCTGTTTGTCCATTTTTTACTCTGTGAAGTCACAGCTCTTATCTGTCTGTGACCTGAGTGAGCAGATGCATAGACAGTAGTGGTTCTCACTCTCAGACTCACTGAGCAAGTGGCTCCTGCAGTAACAACTTCTCACCACTAGAGGGAGGACACACAGGCATGGTAGTCACAGCCAATAGGAGCACTGCTTTCTCAGTTCTCGCTCCCGGAAAGGACTGGACGCCAGGAGACATTTCCTCACTCCCACCTCTCTGTGATCACCTGCATCGTTGCCAGGGAGCTTGTTCTGTTCTCAGTGTAGTGGACGTAACTCTTGGACATCCTCTGTTTATCTTGGCCTGGCTCACCTCATTTGTGACGAGATGCAGAGGAGGGGGGAAGGGTACAGACACGCACCCCTGTCCTGAGTCATGTCTCGTACACACGTCTCATACAGTGCTTTCTGCCCGCCCTCATTTCACCCATACAGAACCTCCATACAGTCAGTCTGAGTGAAGCACCTGCAATTAAGTCATGCACCTGCAATTTGGTCATGTCTCTGATTGGTTGTGTGCTGTAGCAAGCTGTTACTGTGTAGAACAAGACCTTTCATAGTTTAGATGGTTACAAATATAAAATCACTTTGATGATGCTAAGACTTTTCCGTCATGCTCCAGTACTATCCCACCTTTCCCACCCCTCCCAGCTCCCATGACTTGGGGTTTTTAAAATACTTCTGACTGAGCATTCGTGCCATTTCTTTTTAGCTGGACACCCGTGCTAGTTGTGTCTGTAGGTGTGGCTTCGGGTGTAGGTGTCAGAGCAGTCTTAGTTCCCTGATCTTTGTTCAGCCTCATAAGAAGATGTTACATAATGTCTCTTTTTATTTTACAGATGACACATACTGATCCATTTGTCAATGTTCAACAACATTGTTTGAAAATTGTAGGTTTTTTCGATTCATTTTTTGTTATCTGAGAAAATGAACATGTGCCTGTTTGATTTATTAGCTGTATGCAATTGTTGATATTTCATAATCCTTAATCATTCATAATGCAAAACACTGTCAGCTTTGATATTACAAAATCAAAATAATTGGAAGCAAGCGTTTTGGTCTTTCAAGTGAGTCATGTAAAGAAAACAAAAAAAAGAGAGATGGGCAATGTTTTATTCAAGCTTTTGCTGTTTGTGTTCAACTGTTTATTTATTGATTCTCTTTGATATATTCTCATGTGAACGTGAGTGGTTTTGGTAAACTCTCGCGTGCTGTCGTACCCTTGGAGAAAAATCAATGCCGTTTTGAGCCTTGTTCCCTGCCGCTCGCCGTCCCTGGCGCAGAAAAGAAACAGCAATCCAATTAGTAAACTACATCTTTGGGGAGAGGGATTGCTGCGACCCCAAACCTCCGGCATGAAATCATTTTAGATGAAATGATTTTAGACGCTCCGGTTGATGGGTTTTAAAGAAGGACAGCGGGGGAAAGGCAGGACATCTTCAGCGCTTTGAGGCTGTGAATGTCAGGCACAGACATCTAAGCAGAGGGTTAATGTTGACAAACCCCAGCGAGTTAGAGTATAGCGTGGCAATGAAAAGCCACCCTGTAGGCAAACGGGCAAATGGATCCATACACAGCCCCCCCTTCACTCACAGGAAGTGAGGGAGGAAAGCGCACAGACAGACACACACACAAATAGACAGACAGACAGGTAGACAGTCAGACACAGACAGACAGACACACAGAAAGACAGGGAGACAGTCAGACAGATGAACAGACAGACAGGTAGACACACAGTCACAGAGACAGACAGACAGACAGGCAGAAAGATGGGCAGACAGACAGACACACAGGCAGAAACACAAGCAGACACACAGGCAGACAGGCAGGCAGATAGAAAGCAGACAGACAGACAGACATACATAGATGTTTTGGAGGCTGTTGCTGCCTTTATCCAGTCCTGAAGGACCACAAAGGCTGCCGGTTTTGGTTCTGCCTCAGCTCTTAATTGTATAATTGATGTCATTATTTGGCTTGGAAGTTGACTCATTACCATTCCACTCGGGTTCTGAAGCTGCTTTTCATTGTTGATGCAGGGAATTACAAATCTGAAGCCTGCCATGTATCCTCTAAGTCAAAATTATTTGGCAATTATTGCTATAGCACTCAGTCTCAATATCTTTATGTCAATGAAAAAAAATATTTTTTAAACATTCTATAACTTTGTGAAAATTGCATGTGGAATTCAGAACAGGTGTGAACAGTCATGCCTGAGCAGTTTATTTCAGCACTAAACAGCTGAGACTGCTAATCATACACTAAGTGCTAAGACTAAATCATATTCCAACTGCAAAGTCTTGCACACATGAAAGAGATGGGTGAGCAATGCCAGCAATAGAAAAATAGTCAAGTCAGTAACATGCCCTCATTGTGTTGACTTTTACATCCACCCCCAATTCATTTACTACTGTCTTCATATACACAAACACACACAATGGTTCTCCAGCTTACTCCTAATTATGAGCAAATTGTTGTTTTGACACCTTTGCTGTCCATGTGACAAACATCACTGGAATCATGCACAACTGCGCACACATGCACACACACGCACACAAGCACACCCACACACTGCATGCATACACACATACACTCACACACACACACAGACGCACACAGGCACACGTGTCGCTGCATGTACCAGCCCAGTCTCTGTCCTGTTCCTTTAACGTGAACACCCACACGGCGAAGCCCAGCCCCTCCTCCACATGCGGAGAGATTACACCTGGTGCCCAGCGCTATCTCTCGCAGGAAGCGCTCTCCTCAAGCTCTGCCAGAGATAAGCTCGAGTGGAGCGCCTTTCCAGCCGGCTGCAGCAGCCACGGACACGCTTAGCAACAGGGGCAAAGCGCCTGAGAAGCTGTAGCAACAGGGACGCAAGGGAGGGCTAAAGCTCTCATTTTGCAAAAAAAAAAAAACAGAAACCAGAACGCCTGCCTGCAAGCTCTGCTCTCTCCCCCCGAAACACCTCCAGCCACATGTCAGCAAATTGCACCTGTTATTTTCACAGACCGGGCATCGTATCTTAGTGCTGTGTGACAACGCTGCTCCTGGATTAGATGGTAACGATCAGCATCGCTGTCTCACGCTGGAACGGGCTTGCATGCATAGCATGTCCAAGGCTACCTGTGACTAGCCTGAAACTCAGACTGCGTGTCAGAGGATAAAGCCCACATGGATGCCTTACTTTGCATTCAGAATCAGAATCCATTCACTCGTTCATCCATTAATCCATTCATTCGTTCATTCATTTTCTCTTAGGCGTAATCTAAATGGTTCCTGTAAAACCTTTTTTTTTTTTAAACACTTGTTTAATCGTGTATATTTAAATTCTGAGAGCGCGATTTGGCGAATGTTTGCTCATTCCAGCTTCCCCCACAATGCACCACAAGATTCACAAGGACCGACCAGACTTGCATGTATATCAGCGTCTGCCAGTCCGGAGACGGGAGAGGAAGGATGAACATGCTGTCCCTACCTTGAGAAATGACGGAGTGACTGCAGGCATCCTCAGGGTCTGTGCTGCCTCCTGTACGTCTGCCCTGTGGTTTGTTCTTTTTTTTTTCTCCTGTTACTCAATCACTGTCTGTCCCCTCATGCCGATGCATTAGCACACCTTTCAAGTACATGCAGAGAAGTCCATAATCACCCACCCCCCCAGGAAGAATCCCTTTATTTCTGAGGTGGTGAGCAAAGCAGGACAGATCTGTGCGCTTCTCCTTCTCTCTGTGCACTGCTGCCGCTGTCAGAGACAAACGCACTCCAACAGTACAGATGTAGAGGGGAAGACTTCAGCCGAGATGTTTTTTCCTCTCACAGACTTCCTCTCGTCTCCTTCCCTCCCCTTCACTCACATCTCTAGCCCCCCCTTACTCTCTCTCTCACTTGCTCGCTCTCTCTCTCCAGCCCTCCCGCACTGCATCTCTCTCCCTCTCTTTATCTCTCAGGTTTTCTCTCTCTCTCACTCTCTCTTTCTCTGTCTCTCACATTCTCCTCCTCTCTCTCTCCCCCTCTTTCTCTCTCTCTCTCCCTCTCTTTCACTCTCTCTCTCTCTCTCTCCCTCCCTCTCTCTCTCTCTCTCCCTCTCTCTCTCTCTCTCTCTCTCTCTCTCTCTCTCACTCCCCTCTTGTTGTCCCTTCCCTCTGAGTCAGATGGCTGTGGGAAAGCTGAAATTTGCCTGTCACTTGCTACAGAGCAGAGCAGTAATTGCTGCCTGCTCTCTCAGCAGCGATGTGAAGGGGAGGCAGCTGGTCTGAAATGAGCCTGAGCTAGTCCCCCCACACCTGTGTCAGACAGGTTTTCACGGCCCCAGCCCGCTGGGGGTGATGCCGGGCAGGACAGCGCCCAGGTGATCCAGGTAACACCAAACCGTGGATCCCAACTCCTCAGATGTATGAGCCTGTTTATGGCTCATTTGTGACATCACCTGCATTTTACATGTCATCCCTTTATACAGCTGGATAGTCTCTGAAGCAATTTGGGATTTGCACCTTGCCTGTGGGCACAACAGCAGTGGCCTGTGGGTGATTCAAACCGGCAACCAGGAAAAAAATGCCTCTGGTGCCTATACTTCAACACATTAGATTAAATATTGCAGTCTCACTATTAATTTATGTATTTGCTGTAATATTCTAATAACAAATGACTTCAGTATGATATGGCATAACATTGTTATGACTTTATTCATGTTTTTACATTGTTAATGTTATAGTTTTACACTACAAGCAAAATGACACTGTTATATACTGTATAGTTATTGATGACCTGAGGTATTTTTCCCCCATGCCTTCTGATTGGCTGAAACCTGAAACATAGAAACAAAGGCTATGCCAAATCAGACTGACCTTGAAGGGCCAAAAATCTCCTCCACAGAGACACCACACCAAAAAAAAAACTTTAAATTCCTTAAATTCCTTTAAAGGCACACTTCAGAAGGTGTTTGCTGTGTGTCAGCTGGGCTCCCACGTCTTTGTTTGTCAGAGCCTATTGCTCTGTTAGAGCTCTCTGGATGCACATCACTGGTCACATTAACCTGTGGATCAGAACAGCAATGCACTTCAGGGGTGATGGAGGAGAGAGAGAGAGAGAGAGAGAGAGAGAGATAGAGAGAGAGAGAGAGAGAGGGGCATAGAGGAGCAGGCCATCCTCTTTCAGGCACAGGACGCCTGCACTGGTATAAGTAAGGCACAAAAGTAAACTCTCACACTGTGACTAAAGCATCTCCTCAAAAGAAATATGGCAAATGCTGAGATCCATAAAAAAGTATATTTTTTTATTTCACCAAAGATGTAAAAGTACTCAAGTGCAAAGTGTGAGGTGCAAATTAGTAAAGGTTTGCTAATCACTCTCTGCACTTGGGCACTTGGTGCGAGACACAGGACAAGCCCAAGACTCAGGAGCTGTTAGTTCACATTGTCAGTACCGGAGAGAAACAATAGAAAGGGAAGCATGGGGAAGTCCTGGCTGCGTGGAAGTGCAGATCCAGGGCTCTCCAGCAGGTCACCCCCTCCCTGGGCTGAGCCCTCATTTTCAGGCTGACTGAGGTGAAGGAGATTGAGGTCACAGTCAGGGGGTCTTTAAGGCACACAGTAAGACTGCATGTTGCTGGAATTCAGGCTTAATAAGGACTTGATTGTAATATTGAAGCCCTCAGAATGCATTATGGTGCTCTTGACATTGCAGTTATTACTGGTGCTGTTATACTGTGATAAGTAATATGAAAAAGAAGAAGAGGAAGAAGAAGAAGAAGAAGAAGAAAAAGAAAAAGAAGAAGAAACAAACATGTCCTGTCCATGACCATAAAAATCACACTGCATCGGCTGTTTATTTATTTATTTATTCAATTATCATCAGTTTCCACTATTCCTGTCTACCTCTCTTGGTCACTGTAATGTGCTGAAAAATGTAAATCAATCCTTCAAGCCTTCCCAGTCTAATCTGGTAGTTCTTTAATGAAACTCAGTTTAACCTTCATAGCTAAACCATTATCAGTGTTAAGGACACATCTGCTCTGATGTGGCTTTGACACTGTTAAAGTCCACATCTGTGAAACAGGTCCACCCGCTCCCATAGTTCCCTTTTGGGGGGGGGGGGTGACCTTTAATGGGTCTTTGGTGCCGTTGGAGGGTTTGTGCTACACAGTCATCAGGGGGCTGTAAGTAAGAGATAAACATGAGCACACCGTGCGATCCTTATGTGATGAAATGCGATTACACACAGAGAGAGCTGCACGGGGCTAGGATGGGACCGGCTGATTCTGCACACGTCTCTGCCTCTCAGTGATAGAGCTGCGCCGTGGAAAAGTGCATCCACACCTCATCCCGTAAGCAAAGGTCTGGGATGAATTGACAGCGCGTGGCGGAAATCATACAAAGCGCACCATGTAAATGGTGTCTGATGGCATACACGACAGGAATACATTACTGAGCACCTTAAGCCACACAGAGAAGTCTGGGAGAAGGGAGGCGTGTTGTAGTTTGTGAATGAGCATACATGTACTCTTGTACATGAATGGACAGGCATTGTACTGTTGTCAGTGTGCATGAAGGGCTGTGAATGGATGTGCAGAGGTTGGTGAATGTGAATAGACACGTTTGTGCTGTTGTATGTGTATGGACATGCATTTACTGTTGTATGTGAATAGACATGCGTGTAATCTTGTTTGAGAATGGACACACATGTACTGCTGTATGTGTGCATGAGAGGTTGTGAGTTGACAGTATCTCTACCAAGGAGCTCAAATTACAGTATACCTGTATTCGTCACACGCAGATGTATTGAGCCCTCTCTGTCCCTGTTGCCCTACAGACAAAGGACAGGCCCTGCATCTGGCTTTGAATTTACTCCATCTATTTACATCTCCTTTATTTCTGCTGCTATGTCAGAGTGCCACAGAAGAGCACAGCTCATGCAGCAGATACTCCATTATGATGCGACCTGCCTGGCTCGCTTTGGTGTGCTCTGGTTTGCTTTGTTTGCTTTGCAGCTGTTCATTCGGTGGTGGGTGTCAGAGGACTTGCTGAGCCCCTTCTTAACCCTCCTGTACACACACACCCTCACATACAGACAACAGTGTACACACACCCACACACACACGCCCTCACACACAGACACCAGTGTATACACACACCCACACACACACACACACACACACACACACACCTGAATCTGGCTTTTTTATCAGACTCATGCTGGTGACCTGTTTCAGCAGTACGATTTGGCTTCTTTTACAGTTGTGGTTTACTGCTTTAAAGTACGAATGTAAAGCAACGAATAGAAACATATTGACTAAGTGGGGCTCCTGAATGGCTCAGTAGTAAAGGCACTCATCTCAAGGACGGGCTGGGCCCTACAACCTAGATTCAGCTGACCATAAGGGAGGAAACGTTTGGCTAATGAGGGCTCAGTCAACAATGAACAAGACAGGGCGCCATCACATTACGCCTGGACACCATGTTTTCTCCTCAGCACCTAGTGTCTGGAAGCAGATAATATGGGTACGTCGTTGTAACAGCCCAAGCAAAGTCCACGTTATGGTGCATCACCTCCCGGGAGACCCAGAGAAAAAGACGTAGCAGGGAGACAACGGGAAGACACTGTAGGAAGTAGAGGTCGAGCTGATGATGTAAATATCCAGCCGTATAAATGGGTAACATGCAAAATTGTAACTTATGTAAGTTGCTCTGGATAAGAGTGTGTGCTAAATGGCAATAATGTAATGTAACGTACCCAATGCACTTATAATACTGAAGATTCAGAATGACTGAAGACAACTACCCAGTCCTCTGCAATTTTAATGCCTGTCTGAGGCTCACGCTGAGGCACGTCTACCCTGCTGTTTGTGTCGCAGAGGAGCCTCGGCCGAGGGCTCCTCTGCGTATTGATGCGGCTGAGATCCGATTGAATGTGTAAGTGTGGGTGAATGACCTCTGACCCACAGCCGCAATCAAGAGGAGTCAAGCGGAGGAGACCCATCCGCGGAGGACGGGAGGGTTTCCAAGGAGCCGCGGCTCTGTGTGAATACCAATCGAGCACCCCCCTCGATAAAAGGCCTTTGTGGAACAAATCCCATTCCCTCAGTCTTGATCCAGTGGACACTACTGATGAGGTCACAGAGAAACTCATAATTCATTCAGCGCTCCGACGAGAGGCTTCGAGAAACCGCTCATGGTCATGACAGATTAAAATCCAATACTCAATGCCCACGGGCAGACGTCGTAAATCCCCCATTTCTCAGCTTTGAAGGTGAGGAGGGACTTTCAGGCCAGGTGGTCCGCGAATCCCCGACATGTCCGTCGGCGATTCCTGTGAAACGTTTATACCGCGCCGTCCAAACGTGATGCCTGTTCGCTCCACAGACCCAGCGAGGATTTGGTCTGCACCAGCAGCTCCCTCCTTTGATGAGTTTTTGCTCATGCCTGGGTCTCGACAGCCTAAGCACCAAATGAAGTGGCACTGTGCTGTTCTGGTTATTATTAATGCTGCATATGAAACTCTACCCCAGCCGTCTGCTGTGACTCCTGCCATCAGCCCGTTGCTCTATGTGGGAGTTTGGGAATGAGATGACAGCGAAAGAGCAGGTAAGGAAAAGTGTTTTAGGAGCTGGGACATCATTGTGCAAAGAATGCGCAAAATCCACAGCTTGTGAAGAGGTGTCAGAGTATTGATGGATGTCGTGTACATGAGTATTTTGTTCTTGCTGGGATGCACTGCAAGCCGCTGGCTTTCATGCTAGAAACCGTGAAGTGGAACGCAATTGTTTCAGCAATTAAAATTTCACTCCACCCCTCGTGCCGTCCCTCTGGATTCGAGCTGACGTACGGTGGATGTTCGCGGGCATGCTTTATCCTGTTGCTAGGGAACCACACCTTTCAAAATCGAATCCAAGATTTCCAAACTTCCATGATCCTGCAATCAGCACCAAAGTGTGCGAAGGTTTAAACTAAAGTGAGCTGGAGGTGACCCTGGGCGGAAAAGTGCCCAGGTGATCCACACTGTGGGGTCTGCCCCAAAAACACTACCCAGCTTTGACCTTTCCCTCCGTAAGATCAATCAGCTCACCTCTTGCTACTATAAAAACATTACCCCCTGCACTCTCATTTCTTTACTGATGATACAAAACCAACCTGGAAAAGCATGGTTTTTAGCCATTGGCTGAAATATCCAGTACCCTTCCTGTATGCAGTATGACACCACTGGAAATCTAGAATGGAACAAGAACAGAGAAGGTCTAAAAAGGTCTAATGTAAAGGGGAAAAAAGAAAGAAGGTGAGTGATTTCTTTCCTGTCTGTTACCAGAGGATGTGTACAATGAGCCCTGATAGCCTTTCTTCTATGACGTGGCTGTCAAAGTGTCAAGGCTTCAGCAGGTTAGCACAGCCTCGGGGGTCACAGCCTGCATCAGCAAGCAGGCCTCTGAACACCAGGAATAGGCGTCCTGATGGACGGGATGCCAATTAGAGGTGCTTAGCTGTGGTGCAGCTACTCATCTAACATTAAGGGCCCTGTCCTGACAGACCTGCTGCAGCCTCCGATCCATTGCTCTCCTCACACATACCTGGGACCCAGGTGAGAGTCCAAATCCATTTGTTCCTCCAGGTTAATGCTCACCCCAGGAACTATCCTTAATATAGCTTCTTCCTCCGGCTGACTTGTCTGGGAGAGACTAATGAGAGTAATTTCAGAGCTCCACTCTCAGCGCCCCCTGATATTTAATTGGCTGCATTTTCAGCTGAAGGGGCTTTAAATTGTGCTGCGCTCTGTGTCTGCACCCCCCCCTCCCTCAACACACACCCCACACCACTACCTCTCCCTAAGATGTTTGCTTTCCCCTTCATCTGAAGTCTTGCAAGTAGGTCTGACCCACAGCAGTTGAGAATCTTGATTTCTTTCGTTCGCCGAGTTGGCGGACGCCCTTATCCAGACGAAGTTTGCACAAGTTGCCCATTTGCACAGCAAGACACTTCCTGCCATCCAACAGGCACTGCACTTAAGTGTGCTGGCTCTTCCTTAGGAACCGAACCTTCACCTTAGCAACTATCTGGCTTCAAGCCCCAGCCCGCCCAAGGGACATGTCACTGGCGTGTTTGCTGATTATTGTGCTGTTCGTTCGTTGTGTTGTTTACCGCACTTCTGAATCACTTTGGGACAGAGTTCGGGAGGCGCGAGACACATAGACATATCGATCATAGCAGCCCTGAGAAAATGAGTCCATTTGCGAAGCGCTGAAAATGCAATTAGCTCCCAGGTGCAGTGCGTTTTGAAGCATAATCAATGTTTATGGCTATTACACAGACATTCCTCCTCCAGGACGACTGTGCCTCATGCTCCCCAGAGCGATGGCTTTTCTCTTAAAGGTAATTTAGTGTCAGAGACAGTGATTGTTTACATCTCAAACACATCCCTCACACACACATACATACACACACGTACGCTCCCACACACACACGCATTCATGCACACGCACACACACATGTGCGCACACACACACACACACACACAGTGTAAGTTTGAAAATGGAGAAAATGTCAAGAATGGACTGTAGTTTGGTTCCCCTACCCAATGATACCTCACCTTCCTCTCATTTCTGTCGTCTTTCTGTAGCTATTTTAAAGTACAGTATGTTATATTGCTGCATTATGTATCACACTTCTGAATATATTGGGAATGTGTGCATGAATGCAACTAGTTTAGCACTGTTTAATGGACTGAGGCATGTTTGAATGCAGTCAAATGTGTCCTGTGCGCACCCTGTTTTGCACAACTTTCCTAGGTGCGAAACTCCAGTCCTCCAGACGTACTTGCACGTGTTTGTTCCACCCATGCACTGAACCAGTATCACTAATCACTAATTAATTCCTTTTCTAGCTAAAGAGCTGTTAGAAAATCCAAGGTATTGGAGCAAATACTGGGAGTACTTCTACTGTCTACACCCAGACTTCTCCACCTCTGGACTTTACTAGACTCCTTGTTCTCTTTCTTTGCAAGTCACGTATGAGCATCAGACAGGTGAGAAAACGTAAATGAGTAGCATGAAAAATTATACTGTGTGGTGTGGAGACTTTATTCCTAAAAGAGATCTGGAAAAAAAGGTTATGATGCCAAAGCAGAGATAATAATAATAAAAATGCTTCACATTAATTTAGCGCACTGACCCCCCCAGGTCAAGCGTTGTAAAGTCCCAGGGTCATTGAATATGCCTCAGGTAATGTAGTTCATCAGTGTGCTCTTCTCATGAATACACACCTTACCTCAGCTTCTCTCCCGGCCTCACCCAGCGCGAATCACGGGGTGAAGACCCGGTCAAACGGCTCGATGGCCTGATGAGGATAATCGTTTGCTGTGGGAAACATTTTAGGTGGATTAATGATCCGTGTTTTATGATTGAATCTTTAACTTCTCCCTGTGATGCGTCCGCTCTAGCAGCGAAAGGCAAACCCTGTTGAGTGGTTAGAGGAAAGTCAACAAGCACTAAAGCAGTCAACAGGCAAAACAAATAATGACCAAAGGAACGGAACGCTTGACGGAGAGCGACAGACCAAGAGCACGCCAGGGAGGAGACACGCGTGCCGGCAGATGTGTCCGAGTAATTGCAAGTCAAACATTTTAAATGGCAATGCTTCTGCGACGGGGAATCCATCACACACATAGATAGGGTCTGAACACACAAATGGAGGTTGATGGCAGTGCTGAGACAGAACAAACCACTCAGGGACACTGTGACATCCCACAACCCTGCCCTCCCCCTAAAAAAAGTGATCCTGCTCTGTCACCCACTACCATTTACCCTCCACAGGAGTGTCTCCACCCAGTTTCAAAACAGCCCCCCCCCCCCCCAGTGCTTCTCAAATCAAACGCAGGCTCGAACCACACCTACCTTCCCTCTTTGAGCCTTCCGCATCAAAAGGAAGAAGGAAAAAAATCATTCCCCAAGCAAATAGAAAATACAGATGGGGAAAAAAAAAATCTTATTCACCGAAGGGAGGCCTTTCTCAGAGATAAGATGGATGAAATGAAGCAGGCTGCAGCTTAAATGAAGAAATGTTCTGGAAAGATAACACGCATTCATATATTTATTTATTTTTTCATGAGCAGAGATCTGGAGACCCATCCTGTGTGTGAGAGGAGAGAGACGCGGAGAGAGGAGGAAGCCCTCTCTGACTCCAGCGTTGGGAGGCCATGAATAATGCATTTATCTGCAAGAAGGTGAAATAATCCAAAGTTTCATTTCAGGCTCTAAAAAGATAATCCTCTGCTCATTCATTTCAGAGGTGTGCGTGCTTCCCTCCGCCTCTCTCATCTGAATTATTTTATCTGGTTTTTAAACCATCATCGAAGCAAGAGGAAGGTGGACTATCCTGAAGAGACTCTGGGAACCAGACTGTGTTTAGCCACAGTGCATTGTGTCCAAAATGTTAAGAGGAGTTCCAGCAAGTTTTCCCTTTTTTGTCTGTGTTTCTTTTTTTATTGAATTGTTATATCATATGATAGGGTCATTATGTAACATTGTTATTTTTTAAGCAACATAATTAGTCAGGACCTTTGTGCTTTGCAGTTAAATTGAATCTGGGCCTTAATACTTATGAAGGAGGTCATGTTGAAGTGTTAGCTTTTTTCCAAGTGCTACTCACTGCTACTCAGCTGAGACCAGGTCCTTTATAGCATCTATAACATTAGGCGTGTGAAGCATTGCAAGCACTGCCTTTTGAAAACTGGAAAATCAGTATTCCTGTTGTGCCTGTAAGCACAGGCTGATAATGTAATGTTCCTTGATGGTAATAATAAAGTACAGGAATTTGCATAGGGATTGCCCTGGGATTTTATAGCATGTCTACATAATGTTTCCTTGCTTTTCAGCTTCAAATGACTTTCTTTAGTTGTACTGTGTGTTGTTCAGTTTACCCTCACCATGCTGATTGAGATCAAACAATCAGTAGTCAGGAGAGGGAGCAAAAAGTTTGCCTCATTAAAAGGCATTTTGTCTTGAGTGTGTGTGTGAGAGACAGAGAGAGCAAGAGAGGGAGAGATGGGCATCTTGTATATTTTATCATCAGAGATGTATCATACTCATAAAACGCTACCAGGCAAGTATAATAGTGTGATAAAATCATTGTTGTTTATTGTTTTTGCTACGGTATTTGCAGACGTCCCTGCAGCTTTAAATATGGAGATTATGTCTAACCATTTAATCCTTTCACGTTGCCTCGGTTGTTCTTTTTTCCCTCCCTATGATAAAACATCTATGAATTGTGGTTAATGTTTGCTAATGTTTATTTTCAGGCTGTGTAAATAGCTTTCTCCCTCCCTGTTAACTTTGACAAGTATTGCTATTTTTAAAATTTTAAATTAAAAGGATTTCTTAGTTATTAGTCTGTTTTGACATTTAGTCAAAACAGTACTTTCATAATTCGTAATAATTCTTAAAATGTGTTATGTATTTTTTTTCTTGTCACAGCAAACAGATAGCCCATGTTCAATATACCATACTACATTTTTTTTTCCTTTTAGACCCACATACAAGTGATCATAAAGGTTTCCTTTGGTAATTTTCTTGCATACAATGTCTGGCCCAGATACAGGCGACATTTGTTAACTGAAGGTCAAAGTGAATTTGTGGTTTGATTGAATGTGAGCGCTAGCTTGACAATGAATATGGCTTGTTCCCTGTATTCAGAGGTCTGGAGTGTCCCCATGCTAAAAATATCGCTAGCTGTGTAAGGAGGCCTAGCTGGGTATGTCTTCCTCCCTCGAAAGGTCCTCTCCACAAAAGAAGAGCCAAATTTGCTGTGAAATATCACAGCTGCTTTTGATGGGAAGGTGGGGCTTTGTGAATCGCAAAACGGGTGTGTTCACCACGTGTTGTCATCCACTCACATTTTTGACCCAATCATAGTCTTTCGCCATTTGATTGGACCATTTGTGTTTTGCCAATGGCAGGAGAGTGGTCCTCCGTGACTCCGGAAGCGTGCGTGCGTGTCCCTCTGTCCCCTGCCTCCATCTTGTGGCAGGCCTGTCTTGGAAACACCATTCTCGGCAGGACGCCTCTGGGTCTGTGGAGGCTCGGGTGAGCACCCTGATCCCCTGCATCAGTACTGTGCCAGCTGCCATCCCTGTCAGTCTCATCTCTGTAAATGCGTCCCAACAGGCAGCAAACGCCAGTCAATCAAAATCATATTTGCAATGCGTGCTTCTATACTATGCAGTTTTTTCCAATGGCTACGGACAGAGAGTGTGTATAATCTGAACAGTGCTTTTGTTCCGGCAGTGCTTTTGTTCAAGCTGGCTCAAAAGCAGGTGTGCACAAAGAGAAAAATAACAGTACACCATTGATAGATGTATTTCTTTATAAATGTGTTTATTTCCTCTTTTTCTAGAAAATAATCCTAATAGAGGACAGTAACATGGTTTGAGTCTACCAGGTGCAGCCAAACAGTGGAAGCAGTATTAAGTTTAAAGACAAACAGGTGGTGGGCGGGTCAGCAGAGACGCAGACAGCAAATCACCAAAATGAATTACATAAATGATGTCTTTAGTGAAAAAGTAATGACTGCATTTATTTGTTCGTGTAGTTACACAAAGTCAAAGGCAAGGACATATTCTTACCGAATCCCGTCCACAGTGCTAAACACATTACAGACTACGGGCAAGCCGACGAGCCAAGATGGGCTGTAGGGGCAGTCCTCATCAATAAACTTCTCATGTCTTTTAGATCGTTCGTTGATTAAATTTGTACGGCTCACAGGACGGAAATAGCCATGGCCTCAAAATACCCCGGTGTGCTTGACAATCTTTTTCATCTAATCCTGACACTCAAGTGCGCTTTACCTTTTCAGGGACAGGGGGGTTGACCCTGAGATGCCCTTCCATGCAGTGCCAGGCAGGACCTGCTGGGCACAGAGGATCAGCTGGCACAGGTATGTGGGCACAGCCATACTGCTGTGACGTCAGTCTGTGATGCTGGACACATTACATTAAAATTACATAACTGGAATTTAGAAGACACTCTCATCCAGACTGACACACATAGGTTACAATTGCACATGTTATCCATTTATACAGCTGGATATTTACTGAGGCAATACTGGGTTAAGTGTCTTGCCCAGGGGTACAGCAGCAGTGCCCCAGTGGGGAATTGAACCAGCAACCTTCCGGTTACTAGCCCTTCTCCTCCTCCTCCACCACTGCTGCCCACATCTCCCAGACACATCATCCAATAGTTTTTAAATGACTGTACACATTAAGGACTGCTGCCTCTCTCCCCCCGCCCCAACCAAAAAATCCCCTCAGTTTTTGTATTCTTTCTGTGATGCACACCATGCCTTTTCCAAATTCGGGTTTGATCAATGAGTGACAAAAAGTTTTCCCCTGTGGCAAAACTTAAATGGAGTTTTTGTCTCTTTTTTTTCTACCCGTATCTATATTTAATAAGGATATGAGTGTCTGCAAAGTAATTACAGTTAGTCATTATCATTTTATTAGTGATAATAGCTAGCTACCTTTTTTAAATTTAAACTCCCACACAATATTATTAACATTCCAGCTTGCCATTTTGGTGTTTGAATTTTATGCATGCTTTGCTTCCACTTAATTACCCGTTCAGGAGGACATGGGGAGGAGGTTGTATGCTTCTGACTTTCAAGTTAAATTTCAGATTTTACACTGTCAGTTTTCTGGAGTGGATAGAGAATCTTTTAAGCCCTGGAGAGGTGACGCAGCTCATAATCCCAGGTAGGGTGCTGTGCTACGCTACTATAATTCGTATGACATAATGCTCTTAGCTTCAGATCCAGATGTCTGAAGAGCAACACGCACTTCACGCTTTCAAAGGCGGAGTTTGCCCGATGTCGAGCCGGCTCTGCAATTCCCTGCTCCCCAGAGCACCTGATGCTGTCAGTGAGATGGACAGAGCTGCAGCAGACAGCCGAGGATGAGTTGGGTTCGAGGGCTAAGTGTATTTGTCAGCAGCATTTTTGCAGGGGAGGAAAGAAGCCTGTGAGTTATTGAAGGAATGACAGTCCCACTACTGCCTGCTTCTCTTCAGCACTGACAGCTGAGAAAGATGAAACACCTGTATCCAGCGAGAGGGAGGCTCGACACCTATGTCAGCACACCTTGCCAGGTGCTCCCCTGCATACAAACATCCAAAAGAAGCACCACTTTCCTGGACCTTCGCAAGTAAACACAACAGAGAGCAGCAGCTCTATCAGGAGGGCTCTGATTAAATGAAGCTTAGAGAGAGAGGCTTTTTCCAGGAGTTGGCTCCACAGACCTCAGCCTGCATCAGCCTGCACCGAACCACTCCAAACTCCTAAACTGGTCAACTCAAACAGGTGCATGTTCACTCTCCACAAAGGGTTAATCGCCCACCGAAACACCTGTCGGGTGTCAGACATGCTGGCTCACAGACACCTATCAGCTTTGAGAAAACTGAGCTTTGCTATAATGTATCCTGCTATGTCTTCATCCCCCGAGATGTCTTGCACTAGCTCACAGGGAGCAGCCATCATTATATTCTACAGATTGGTTGTGACAGGAACGGTGCTCATGCAAGAACATACCAGTAATGATCTGTTCCAGCACAGATGTGCTGAGGAATAGCAAAAGGTCATGAGGCACAGATAAAGCATGTTCACGTCACACTGGCTCTGTATGTGGAGAGCTCTCGTTGGAGAAATGCTACAAAAAAAGAAAAAGCTTCTATTTTATGCTGCAATAATGTGAAATTTTACAAAACTGTGATGCTTTATTTCATTTGTGGTGATAAACATATTCATTTGACTCGATTTGATCTGAAATAGAAATTCTTATGAGTAGTCATGGATTAATGATTATATATATTTTACGTGCAAAAACATCTCCAAAAAAGGGTTTGCCATTTCTTGTGTGAAGCAGAGTCTTCATAATTGGCACCTGCAATAAAGCATTGTGCCCTTTTTTATTTGCCATTTTGTAGAACCTGACTGCATTAATTATGGATTGTCATCATTTTAACGTGAATGCTGCAATGTGATGTGACTGCCATCTGAATGCGCTGCATTGCAGAGAAAAACCGCTTTTGTGGAGGTTCTGCTTCCCGTCTGTGCCCCCCTCCCTGTTTCCTAGGGCCCTGTAAAAAGTTACCTTGGGCTGCAGCATCTGAGACTGTGCTTTTTGAGATATGCATCAGCACCATTTAAAAACACTGCAGGAAAGTGTGTATCCGTTGGGGGGCACACCTTGGATATGCAGTTTACCATGTTCCTCAGCCGGATTGAGGCAGCCCTAATCCTGGTGCATCTTGTATTTTTCTGTGGTGATTGAAACGCTGCAGCTGTATTGGAATACTGGAGTTCAACCCTTCGTGGGGGAAAATGTGCAGTTATGAGGGAGGGGATCTCACAAGGGGGAGGTTGCCTGGGATCAATAGGTATTCATACAGGTGGTCAGCAGGCGGGCAACAACAAGGTGCACCAGGCTAGCAGTCCTTGGAGAGGACTTCTTTTGATCCTACACTTGTCCGTAACCCTTGATCATAAACGTTTATTGTATTTCATCTCTGAAGGAGAGAAACTGAATATGATGATGGTGTTGATGGAGTTTGGTGGTGTGGGGGGGGGGGGTTGCGTGTGAGTGAGAATCTGCTACCATGGTGACAGACCCAGCAGTCTCTAATAGCAACCGGTTGCTAGGGAGCCTGTTTTGGATCGAAAGATGGTGTAGGAGGATTTATTGTGTGTGTTTAGAGAGAGGGGAACAGAGTTGCTTTTCAAAGGAGGGCTTGACTCCAGGCTACATCGTCTGACTCAAAATGCATCTCCCCAGAGGTGTGGCTTGACGGGTACCCCAAATCTGTCTCTCGACGCAGTCCCTAAACCGGCAGAGGAAGATGAGGAGCACCCCCTCCCCCCAGTTCTCTGCCTCTCCACCACATAGTGTGGCTGCTCATAGCACCGTACCAGAATGCCACGCTGTTTTTCACCACGCCTCATCACCACACTAAAGCCCTGCTCCTCACAACGGCTCTTTCTCTCTCACCAATACACTGTTAACCCTCTCACAGTTGCCACAGTATCTGCCACTATGTTTGAAATTCTACATTCTAAATTCTAACACATTCTAAAATGTCCCCCAAAAGCAAATAGCTGTTAAACTCAAAAGAGCCAAAACGATGCGCCTGCGGCTCCAGTTCTCATGAGTCTGGCTGTGACACTGAGGCCGTGGTTCTGATTCCCTGGGTCGGATCAGTGATATGACATGCATACTGTACCCGGGTCCTGAAGGTTTCTCAGCGGCAGCTGCAGTAGCAGGGGATCCTGAGAGGAGGGGAACAAAGTGAACCCACGTGTTACAGCAGTGCTCCCTCATAGAGTTAACTGCAGGAAAACGACAGCATTTCCACCACGCCAGCCTCTGTCTGCTTGAGCCTTCATCTCTGCATGGATCTGATACAGCCACCTGGACACATTGTGCATGGGCTTGAGCTCTAATAAAAAAGGGTTCAGATTCAATTCAAATGTAATGCGTATTGTTGATAATTTTGTTGTAGGTTGTTTTGTTGTAGGTGTTATTCAACCTAGCCTGTGCACTGGAAGGTGGTGTTGAGAGGGTGGAGGAATAAGGAGGAAACTGTAAACACAGTACAATGTGTGATGAGGATGAGAAAAGTGGACTGTGTGTCAGCTTACTCACAAGCATTCTGTACTCACTGTACTAGCTGTGCTCGTATGTGTACACACAAACATATGTGCACACACACACACGCACACACACACACACACACACACACACATCTGCTGTGTGCAGAGTGCTTCAGAAAGCAGGTCTGACGTGATGGGATATAATGTGTCCTCCTGCAGGAAAAAGACAGACCGCAGCAGTCCTCTGTGTCTGCCTAACCGGAACAGCCATGTGACTGCTTAGTAATAAACACAGCGCGCTAATTGACTGTGTCCCACGGTCCTCCGAGCCTGCCCAGTGCCTGCCCACAACAGCAGGACTCTGATTCGTCTGCCGTCTCTGTGACAGGGGGTACTGCAACGAGGGGGCACAGAGCTTCATTTCAGGCACCAATATTAGCCTCCCCGCCTGGTATCAACCAATCGCAAATCTCAATTAACAAGAGTTTATATCGATTCTGGCTGCAGGCCACCAAGCCCTAATGTGTAGTCCTACATTATGTTTTTGCCAAGGGGTTAGTTCCTCTATCAAAAGCATGGCTGTGACACTGAAACATGGACCCTGGGGGTGCAGAGAGGGGGTAGAGGAAACAGCAGTGATTGGTAGGACCATCGTTCATCTTATTTCATTGGGTTATAACAGAGATCCATCTTGGATTTAGCAGGCAGATTCATTAGCCTCTGCTTAGCTAACACCATTTAATGAAATAGTACCCTGTGTCACCTCACAAATCTAACCAATCTGTCAGCTGAACCCAGTAATCGTTCTTGCTCTGGGTCATTCCCACCTCTCAACACCAACTTAACACACACCGCTCACGTGTCTCAACGATGCAAACCACTTAACACACTAAAACCCGGCACCAACACACAGCCACTGAACATGCTGCACACTGGGACCTGAGCACATTTGTGAAATTTAGGATAAATAATAAAGTTTCCTTCACCGTTTAGACTGAGCTTGATATCCTCAGCCATGAGATTCCATGCAGACTGTAAACTGTAAAAGAAGTGAATGGGAGCCTTTGAGGCTCTCATAAATAATGCATAGAGAAAAAACCCCTCGAATGTGGCATAGCATGCATCGGTGCGGTTTAAGCTTATCTCCATACGCCCTGCTACAGCATGTGCTGAAGGTGCCAGCTCTGTCCCTGCCAGAGCGGTGTGGCTCTGAGCTCGGGCAGAGGCGGAGCGAGAGAGAGGACCTGCTGAGTCTTTACTGAGTCTTTCATCGTGGTGCTCTGTCGCCCGGTGTCCTCACTTGACTCGGAGGCTTGCGGGAGGTGAAGGAGTCTGGAGGCTTTGATGAAGAGAGCTTCTGCCATGAGCTGGCTGGACCCGAACAGCACCCGCCTTCCCCACCACAGGATTACCAACCCTCAGCACATGAAAACACAAATGTTTTAAATGATCAAAACACAGCAATGTTTACAACATTTATCCCTAAATGTAAATATAAACCATGAAATGCAACCGTTACCTTTTTCAAGGCTAGCCTTAATTTTAGTGATTGTTGGAATCACCACACTGTGAACGCATGCATTTAACTGTAAGTAAAAGTGAAAGGACAATATGGGTTGACTCATATTACAGGATTGGTCTGCTGCATTATTTGAAGTTATGTGCTCATGTATTGCACTTCTAGTAGCGCTGTGTGAGGGACTGACGTGTGAAACTTTATTAGATGGATTTGTGCTCTCACTTTGTAAGTCACTTTGGAGCTGTGCTCTGCTCTGCTCAAAGACTAAACTGCAATGACTAATGTAATCCAGGCCTCGGTCTCCAGCTGGTTCACACTGCGCCTCAGGTGCAAACAGACAGCTTCCCGCTACAGGTAGCACCCGTGGGCACGTCACACCGTGTCGTGCCCGACCTCCTGGGAGGGTTGCTCCGGAATCAGAGGCAGACCAGGAGCTCTTTCACCCTAATGCCCCTTTTCTGCCCTGTGGAAGGGGCCGGTGGACATGAAGCTCACCCTGTGGTCGGCCCACTCGTGCTGTAGCGCTGAAGCAAATGCTATTCTCTGATTCACACTGCCGCCCCCACTGTACGGCACAAGGTAAAATGACCCCTGGAACCGCCCCCTCCACCCCTCTAGGGCATATGCTAATCAAGTAGGAAGTCGTTGCCAAAGCTGTCTGCAGGACTCCGTGCATGCCACGCCGCCCCTCTCTCTCCGCTGCAGAGGTGCGCGTACCTGCTGTGCTGACGAAGCAGTGTGCTGACAGGACACCTTCCTCTGTCCTCGCTCTGACCCGAGGACGATGCTCAACGGCAAACAACACCTTGTACAAACACGTCCCCGACGATACTGTGCTGGCATCGGCCCAAACCTCTTCTTCTTTGTTTATTTGCAAAATTAGGTTGTGCCCTGTTCATATGGACAATTAGTGATATTAAGGATACAGCTGCTGTGCAAAAAGAGAACATTTTATGTAACTAAAGCCAATGAGCAAGCAGGTGTACTGAGGTCATAATATATTTAGAACTAGTACAATGAGTTCAGGCTCTTGTGATGTTGCCTGCAAATGCCAGGTTTGTTTGTTCGACACCCCAAGAGTAAATATTGTATGTGACATCTATTACACAGGAGTTGAATGAGATAAGCAGCAGCATAGGTATGGACCAGTCTGAAGCGCGGTATCTTTCACATGATGAAAATGCTCATCCTGAAGAGCGACATCATCACTTGCTGTGTTCTGTGCTGGATTTCACCTTAATGCAAGTATAAAATCTTGCCCCGGGGCCCCATTCATGACCTTCTCCCCTCATCCTCTTTGATCCCTGTCTTTCAGCTGTGCTTTTCCAGACACCTCACCGCTGATGAGCCACCTGATTGGTTAACAGAGGCCTTACTTGTTGATGCCGAGGCAACTGCTGGTTGCCTGGAAACATGATCATACGAAATCTGACACAGAGTGCAAAAGAGAAGAGGTGAGTGCATCAAGGGCAGGGTGTGGGCGACAGCCAGGGGTAGGGGTGAGATTAATAAAAGACCGAACACTGAAACAAAGTGTTCGGCCAGTGTTAAAGAGGAGAGGAAGTATGTACCCCTGGCCAGTGTTACAGAAGGAGTATTTACCCCTGGCCAGTGTCATAGAGGGAGTATTCATGGAGAGGGAGTATTCACTCCTGGCCAGTGTTAAAGAGGAGAGGGAGTATTCACTCCTGTCCAGTGTTAGAGCTCTTGGGTCTCAACTGGACAGCAGAACCTTACACCTGTTTCATCACAGCAAAGTGGGAGGGTGGGAGGTCTGAATCCCAGCCAGAGGCACTGAACAGGGTGCCTGCAGTAAATATCCAGTTGATATGAATGAAAAATACATTAAAAAAAACTGCTAAACTATGCAAGGCACCCTGGAGAAGGGTGTCTGCTAAGAAAATCAATGTGAAATACATAAACACAGAACGTATTGAAAGCAAATGCTGGATCTCAGACAGTTTTAAAGCTCATTTCCATATCGCTGCTCCCTCCCCCACTACAGTTCTTTGTCAGTGCATAGTGACCTATAGGAAACACCTCCCTCTAATCATTGGTCGAGCGTTCTGAGGTAATAAATGTTTCAATAATGTAATCAACTGCAGCCACGGTTCGGCTCCAAGTTCGAAGGATTGATTGATAATCAGGGCTGGGAATAATTTAGGAAATCCAATCACATTCCTCTCACAGAACCTTCATCTCAAATATCCAATGCAGACTTTCACCAGGAGAGTCCGTTTCTGATCAGGCAGCAGCTGGAGAGGAAATGGAGGGAAAAAAGGAACATCTTCATTTGATAATTATCCTCAACCTGTTTTGGGTTGATTTGCATGATTAACAAGCCTGCAGATTTCAAATGGAACACACCAATTAGCAGCCAATGCGTTTCTACTTGATTGCATCTAATGTGACAGTGTTAATCAAAACGGCCTCGCTCTCCACCACAAAACACCATGATTGGTTGAAATCATAAAGCCATTGAGTTTCTGCTTTGAGTGCATGGAAGGTGCGGGGTCTGTGGACAAGCTGTTCTTTGGCCCGCTTCCGCAAACCAGCAGTGACACACAGAACAGCGCACTGCCCAAATTAGGAGTCAATTTTCTGTCCACTCCAGTGTCGTGTAGCAATTTTTCCTCAACTCTCCAGCGCTGCACTCTGCCAGGGTCTCAACAAAGACATGTTTATCTCTAATCCCAGGTACCTTTCAGCCCAGAGGCCTCAGGGTCTTATTTTGATGCAAATTTATTTCCCTGCATTTTGTAATTCTGTTGTCCTGCTGGGCTTTGTAGCAAAGACAAATGGCATGTAGCCTCCTTTATGAGTGACATTTAAAGTGCAGAAAAAAGATTTAAATACAGACATTTCTTTCCTTGAAAGAAATTCAGAGAAAAAAGTTCTGAACAACAATGTTTGAGAAATTACGTTTTGCCGCATTACAGTTGCAAAATATTGGATAAAATAAATGAATTTTACAACAAATAACCATACATTGAGAAAACTGTCATATAAAAAAAACAAACATTCATTCTAACTCTGATTTGAACATTTGTTCTATCATGTCACTTGCTACCTTTAGCAGTAAGGAAGCTTGTAAAAGTTACAGAAGTGTTTCAGTGAAACCATTGAAGATATTAGTCTATACTTCATTTCCCTCTGCAGATTCAGGTGCCAGTGAACATGTCATGTGGTTGGTTTACCTTATCAGTCCAAATTTCACTGCTGTGAATGTCAGTAGTTCCAAATACTTCACTATACAGATACACATTTCTCAGGATTGTGGCATGCATCTTCTCAATCCTGTGTGATAAATAGGAGTAGCAGTGGTCAGTAGGCCTTTCTGCTGCCTTCTCATTGTTCTTTATAAACAAATATTTCATCATATTAAAACAAACTCCAAGACTCAGCAGTTACAGCAGAAGAGTAAACAGTACAGTAGAGTAAACAGATTAGTCCAATCTGAGGGACGACAACAGGGAAAACTTGCTTTTGCTCATTTGTCATTGAGCACATGGCTGCAATTAAATAATGTCACTCAGCCTATTTAAGGTCTCTAGTGTTCACTTAAAAAAGATCTACCCACATCTTCTCACATTAATCTGGCAGAAACTTCCTCCCCTTCTCTCCTGTAGCTAACAGGAACAAGACTAACTAGACATCATCAAAGCAATTTAACATTTATTCTTCCTGACTAAACAATGCCAGCGATTCCCCAGAGAACAAAAAACACACCATGGAAAGTTTTGTTTCATCAGGCCTGCTGGAGAGGTAAAACTGACACTGAAAAATTAAAAGGAATTCTGTCAGTTCAGTGACAGCAACTAAAGGAGCATCACTGCACATCCGGAACACCTGTACCAGGAAAAAAAAATAAAGAGCAGCACGTGTGCACAGTTCATTGCATGAGCGATTTTGGAACTGGAAATTAACAATAATAATAAAAAAACAAATGATTATTTTTTAGTTTGGGCTGACAGGTCTAGCAGACAATGCAAGAGACAGCAGACGCTGCAGACACTGCCATGGCAGCCCCAAGCTGCCTGACTAAGGCCGATGAATCCATGAATCCGGCCTGGCGCCCACTCAGCAAATCACAGCCAGGATGGAGACCTGGCCAATCCTTGGCAGAGCTCCAGAGAGCGGGGACATTTGGTAGGTGGATGTGTGCTGTACCCCGATTGGACGTAATTCACACCCAGACATGGTTTGTTTGTTAATTGGAGGGACAGTGCTATTTTCTCAGCACGATTTAAAACAGATGTCACAGGATGGACAACAAAACTGTTGGTTTTGGAATTATAGAAGTTCTAAATAGGAAAAAAAAATCATCATACATTACTCAGTAAGTCTTCTTTTTCCTAGCTGTATAATTTGTGAACTTTTTTCAACCTTTTCTGTATTTGTACTTCAAACACATCTCTGCAGTTGTAATGAGACCAGCTGCAACTCTGACTGGTCTCAAAGCAAGCGTCTTGCTGGATTAAGCTTTGTTATCTTGGTTCAGTTCAGGAAAATCTGTCAGCAAACTGATGTATGCAGGTGCCCCCCGAAAGCGAGTCTCCCAGACCAGACACACAGGCATCACATCTAATTAATACAAGGTTAATAAACCAAATGCTCTGATCCTTTGGTCAAAGCTAAAGCTTTCTGCTCCATTGATGAACCCATTTCCTGCATGATTACCCATGTGGCAATGGGCCAGTTGCCACCGCACAAAAATATTCGGCTGGCCTATTGGCCCCTTTATTCCCCTTTACGGAGTGCAAAACAACATGAACCAAACACAAAAGCAGACAAACTCAATGTGAATCAACTCACACGGCTTGTGGGACGAGCTGGAAGTGGTTCTGCTGGCGGGTTTTGGGAGCCAGGCCTCAGAGTGGCTGTGTCCAGGACCTGTTTTCAACAGGTGCAGCAGGCAGAGCCTTTACTACAGGCCTGATGTAGAAATCAAGCAACACCTCAGCTCATTAATGTGCTCACCTCGTCAATGAACTCCAGTTCAAACACCTGGGCTGATAATAACTGAACTCCAGCTGCACCACCTGGGCTGATTGTCATTGTGCTCCCACTGTGAGTGACTGCAGGTGGGGCTTTCGCTGTCCAGGGTGCTGAAGGTCTGCCAGGCTTTAGGATGAAGTGGGACTCATTAGAGTGGGGGTGCCGCCTTCCCTGCTCCCGTACCCCGCTTCCCCATAACACACCGTAATGCAAAATAGGGCAGTGTTAAGGGCTATGCTGTTTGTTAGCCTGCACAGTCTGTTAAGATTATCAGCAGTATCACCAGATCTACTTCTGAGCTCCTTGAAGCATGAAAATGGCTCTTTTACCAAGCAGTATATGAGTAATTATGGCAAATAAATGCCCACACACATAACATCCATAGCCTTTTTTACCTGCCAGCTAAATATATAAACAGTCTACAAAATATTTCTCTTGCCCTTGGTAAGGATGTCTGCGAAGCAAATAATAACTATAACAAGAGTATTATAAAATACATGTTGTGGCTCAAACATGAAGAATGAAATCAGACCATAGCTATTTCAAATCCTGGAGAGGTTTGGTGGCCTTCTCACCCAGGGGAGCTGTAACCCTGCATACTAAGTGTGATCTTCCTGAATCATTAGTTAGCATTAGTCATTTGGATCAATTCCTCCAAGTGGGCAATAAATTAAAATTGGATTAAGTAACCCACAATGACATGATGTGTTGATTGGATAAAATTAGTTAAGTACAATTCTTTGTAATATGGATGGAAATGTTGAGGTACATTCTCAGTGAGTTGAGATAAGGGATAAGACACAAACCCAAAAAAAAAGCTGATCATTGCTCTCGAACCCGTATGTATTTGTTTTTGCATGAATAAAGTGCATGTCAGTTAGCTGAATGACCTATGTGATGTGATTCCACATCATAGCGTTTCAATGTTAAGAATGCAAAGGCATTTAAATTGTTAAGGTTCTTCAGGTTAGAAAAATCTATTTGATCATTAACAATGAGTTTAAGTATGAAATTTCAAAACCCTCAGTTTCGAGCTTCTGAGTCACCACTGCCCACTGTATAAAACCTTCAAATGTCTATTCAGGAGGCCAAATCCTTAGCTTTGGTGACCTTCGACCGTACATGTTCTGAACTGATACTGATTAGCGAATGTTTTCCTGCCAGGAGCTGAGTGCTGGTATGGGGGGATTCTGGCTTTGATGCCGGTCTGTAGGTGAGGCACTCTCTGGCCCTGAGTGATCACCTCTTTTCCTCGCTGTCATCTTCTGGCTGTCAAACACGTCAAGAGCAAGGTGTGCTCAGTAACAGGTGAAAAAAAAGACCACAGATCAAAAATAATCCTCGCTAGAGCTCAACCTACCAAGGTCTGTAAAAGTAAGATGCATTTTTCTTTCTCTGGTGCTCTGGTGTTTGCTTGCTTAAATTCTGCAAAGGGCAGCACTCAGAACAACAAAAACACTTCCTTGTTTTGCTTTTTACAGCATCTTTCTAGGTGTGCAATACTGACATACAGAAAACAAAGGTGCTCCGCCTGTTCGGAAATGCAAAACATTCCCACCTTTGGCTGTAAATGAACCTTTTTACCGATGATCTGATGAGTTGTTTTCCTTCTAGTGGGAAGAGTGCCCAATTCTTAATGGTGTTGTTTTCTGTGTCACTACTAGGGGAGACGCTGTGAGGAAAATTTGTGACACTAAAAGTTGTGAAAAGTTGTGACACTAACACCTAAATTAACTAGACTGCGAGCAATTTATTCTGTCCTATCCCCTGAATGCACCCCTCTGAATTTGGCAAGGCCTTGGACATGGGTGAACCAAGAAAAACTATGACAAACTAGAATGGACACATGTCTGTTTTCTTGTGCTAGAAGTCACTCTGGATAAGAGCGTCTGCTAAATGTATGTAATGTAATGCAATGTAACATAAGGGTTGAATGATTATGTTATAGATATCCAATCAGGGATAATGTGAACAAGAACATATTTCTTGTTTTGGGGGGGTTCATAATTGTGAGTTCAGTCCGCATCAAGGTTTTGTGGACAGTTCTAGCATTTTTTGAATGGCTGAGAGAGAGAGAGAGAGAGAGTCAGTCAGTCCCTATTTAAAATGGTCAGCACACTGACACAATACCCAAAGAGCAGGTATCGATACTTGAGATCCTGGCAGCACAGGGTGTGGAGAATGTAAATCACTTTAAAACACTGTCTTTTTTGACCGAAATTCCCTATTGAATGTTATTATACTTCTAGGAAAGACTCTCCACTAAATGTTTTGTGTGAGTCATGTACAGTCAGAGCCCCACTACACAGCAGACTGTGAAAACACAGCAACTGCAATAAATGAATTCATACATCTATCCCATCATTCCTCTCAGAGATGACTAAAGCCCCGACTCTTCAGTCAAGAGGTCAGATCCCATGGCAGCATATCGGCTGTCAGGAGCAAGTACTTTTTATCACTATAGCAGTGATAGGAATAGCAATCATTTTCCCTGATTGCACCATACAAAGGAATAAAGAATAGGTGAGCCTTTCCGGGTGATTCAGCTTTAAGGATATCCCAGGGATGTGCGGCAGGTTGTGGAAAGCAGTTTCTCAAAGACACACAACATTTTGAAAGACGCGCAACTATATACATTACACGCAACGGTGGGTTGGGGTTGGATAGTTTCCAGCTTGGCTCAGTTAGACTGAAGCGCTTTCTCTTCTGATCCCTGATTCTGAGGTATGAGTCACGCTCCCCAGGGGTTCCAAGAGTGGGAGATTCTCAATAACAGCACGACAACAAATTATTAACGAGCCACTGTTCACTGCAGGGGCGAGAAGCACCGGGGACAGCTATTCAAAGTGCCACCAGACCTGAGCAGGAAGGGTGCCTGGGGACCAAGCTCAGCAGCATCTCTTCCTTCCTTTCTATCTATTTTTTTCTTTCTTTCTGTCTCTCTTCTTCTTTCTGTTTCAGAGGAAGAGCGCTCACAAAAAAAGGGGGCTGAAAAGATTAACCCTGCGTATACCGCAGCTTTCTCTGAGACTGGCAGAGATAAGTCGCTCTTGATAAGAGCATCTGCCAAATGAATACAAATGCTGATCGTTGCTGGATGGAGAGAGAACTCTGGGCTGTGGGTACGAGGCAGGGCATGTGAATCCTGGGTCAGTTAGGGAGTTTAATACAGATGCAACACAGTGAGGGTATTCAGTTATCCAGCAGCTAATGCTAATTCAGACTGGGCTCCCAGAAATGTAGGTGCATTGCAAGAAAGCCATTGGGTTTCTAACAGTGAGCATCTGGTGTAAATCTACATCTGTGTTATGGTACTTGCGTACTTATGTGTTCTGAGTGCTGTGTCAAGCTGTCCACTAAGTTACACGAGCCATCCTGGTGCAAATGATATTATGGTCCTTGTTTCATGGATGATTTTGTTTGTTTTGTTTTTTTGTTTGTTTTGTTTGTTTTTTATATATATATCCTGGCTGGCATGGCCTATGGGTTCTGGTCAAATGTGTTACCAAGTGGGTCAAACCTAAAGCTGGGGGGATAATTAAAGAGAACAAAAATCAGATACTGTCAGTGTTGGAGGGGAACTGCTGTCCTTTGTGACACATCCTGTCTTATTTCTGCAAACAGGTTTCCATGGAAACGGAGGGAAGCCTCTAGCTGCTTAAGGCCTATACTGTAGGTGTTCTGAATCAGCTGAAGAGATGCCGCTGGAGACCCAAGTAAAAGCCGTTGTCAGGCACTGAACAGCACATCCCTCTCTCTCCCAGTAGGCTGTCTCAGTGCACTCCACAGCCCCCTTCCCCCCCTCTACTGTCCATTTACACTAGTCTTTTCCTCTTCCCTCTCTCTGGCAACCACCTGATCCAAGTGAACAAGCAAAGTGTAAGTGAATAATAATAATAATAATAATCATATACTTTATTGATCCCTCATGGGGAAATTCATCCTCTGCATTTGACCCATCCTACACACACAGTGAGCTGTGAGCACACACACACACACACCAGCAGTGAGCACACACACACCAGGAGCCAGGAGCAGTGGGCAGCCACAGTGCAGCGCCCAGGGACCACCTCCAGTTCTTTTTGCCAGTGCCTTGGTCAGGGGCACTGACAGGAGTATTGACCCTTACATGCATGTCTTTTGATGGTGGGAGGAAACCGGAGCGCCCGGAGGAAACCCACGCAAACACGGGGAGAACATGAATGAGTTCATTCTTCATGCCACATCATATAAATGGGGAAAGGTGTTACTTTAAAGTACATTTACGTTGATAAATGATGAATCTATCCGCAGGAAGTAACGTTAGATGAGGAAAAAACAGTTCAATACTTCTGAAGGAACAAAACACAGCTTTCTTGTGAGACTCCCTCCCATTCAGCTTCCTGTTTTAGCACTGAACAGTGTGAAAGTTATGTAGTTTCTAAGTGAAGTCAAAGGGTTAGCAATACACAGCAGCAAATGGAGGCTACTTTAATCACAAAAATACTGCTTTATTAAAAAAGACTAATGATTGATATGAAATGTTTTGCTCTCCTAATTGTTGACAAATGAAACACAGCCGCGAATTCCTAGAAGCCTGTTCGCTTCTAATTAAAACGCGGGGGAATCACTTGGCCCACTGTATGCGCTCTTTGGGGATTGTGTGAGAGAAACGATGATTCATTCGGCGTAAAAAGATACATTCAGCACAAAATGACACGTTTCGCGAAATGTAGCTCACGAAACGATATTCCCCGAGAAATAATACCGATAGATAAAATATAACATGGTTAGGGTTTTTTTCCTTTTCTCAGATAACAAACCCCATTCCATGCAAATATTCAGGATGTACCACGGGTTTGAGTCCTGTATCGCTTGTATAAATTGTCTGAACTCTGTTTACGTAAATGAGGAGAGACTGAAATTAACTAATGGTATTGATTACATGATACCACCGATAAAGGTAGTATCTACTGTATCTTGTTACGATGGCTGTAGTAAATGTTGTTGCTAGATTTGTAAGTTAGCCGGTAAAATAGGCCCCACTGAGCTAATGAATTTGGAATTTGAGACATCTTTTTGATGTCGATTAAATTACATTCTGGTCCGTTTTAAAGTAATTCATGTGGTAATTTGATTTCGCGGTAGGCTATGTTCTCAACGCCACGAAACATTTTGTCATTTTCTGATACTCAAAATTATAAATATTATTTCGTCTCGTGCTTATCATTCATACAAGAAAATACGATTCCATCTGTGGTGAATTCCGTTTAAATAGTTTCTTGGTCGCTAAGGCAGAATGAGACTCGAATGAAATGGAAGTACGCTATTGAAAGCAATTAAGGGCACGTGGAATTTGTACGCATCAAAAAAAAAAGGAAAAAGGAAAAAAACATAGATTTAACCTGAGTAAGGATCAAAAGGATGAACATCAGCAGCTGAGTCAATTATAGTTTGAGTTGATTTCTAATTGCGTCTAATGAGTAAGTACGCCCATAACGGTTGTACTCCTCACACTCGGAAAAAGCTAATTATAGCACAGAGATTTTTATACACTGATTGACAAATCTATAGCCGAGAAATTCAGTATAATAAATATGATTTCATATGAAGAGCGCAAAGACAGAGACTCATATTAGATGCAATCAAGTAAAAAGGAACCAGCTGTTAGTGACGCGTTTTTTAAGTGGCAGCTGGATATTCACTGAAGCATTTCAGAGTGAGCGCTTTGCTTAAGCATACAATCGCAATGCCTCTGGGAACAAAATCTGCAACCTTATGAATTCAGGACCAGTTTAATTATTTGTGCAGGATTCCATATGTCACATTGACAGTCTGCGATGAAAGCTTGAAGTAAATTTTCCAGTTTGTCATCGCAGAAACAGCGCCATCTGGACGTTATCTCAAGTATTGCATTTTGCAGATGTTAAAAGACCTGTGTTGATGAACGTAATATTGGGATCTTCGGATATGTTTAACTGTCGTTCTGAATGGGTGGATTTGTGCCTTTGCTTATCGATGGGTGTGTATCTGAGTTTTTTTTTTTTTTTTTTGGGGGTGGTTGGGTCATGTGTGTGTGTGTAAGTGTGTCATAAAAGATTTGTATGTATACAAATTCTTTTTGAAACTGTTGGAGCAACAGTCTGGAGCCATAATTCAAGATCATTAGGCTAACAACATCAGAGTAAGCCTGTCTCACACATGTTTCACCAGCTGTTCAGACAGGACTTTAAATTCTGGGTTAAAGCAAGGAATAAAAAACAATAACATTTCTTGCAGCTGCAGCAGACTGTCCTCCCCATGCATTGCTTCTTACATTTCCTCCTGCCTTTTTATGTTTCAGTGTACAGCTTCCTGGAGACGCCTGGAGATGTCTGTCAACACTCTGATTTGTTGGGCAACTGCTGTTACTGCCTTTGGCAGGTCAAGATAAATACTCTCAAGATAATACTCTTGAGATAAATGGAGGGGTTTTTGGCAGCATCCTGGAGAGAAGTGTTTGCTGAGTAAATCAATGGTGTTATTAAGGATAATTTGTTGAATTTGTATTTAAATTTGCATAACAGCTTTCACTCATGAATCTCAGTGACAGTGAGAGAGTGCAGCAGGTCATCTCAGGAGGGAAAAGACTCATCGCGCACATCACCGAATAAAGCATTTTTTTTTTTAGAATATGTATTACTGGCATTTGTCACCTCTGTCAACAGCAAGTGAAACACCTGGGTTAGGACACTTCAATTCACATTGATACTTGATACACTCTGATTCAGATTCACACAAGGATTCACATTTACACTACAATTCAGATTCGTATTATGATTCAAATTCATACTCAGACTGCAAAAAATACCATTTAGTTTGTTATGTGTAACAAAAATAATAAAAAAGATTTTAAATTCATTTAAATTCATTTACATGACCAACACAGTGATAGAATATAAAGCAACAACAGAGACTGAAGAGTTACAGCACTACATGAAGAGGTTTCCTCTGAGTGATTAAAGCCAGTGAAATGAGGATTGAGGCTAATAAATGAAGAGAGCCAGGGGTGTAGTTATAGATATGGGTCTAGGTGTAAATAGTTACAATATAATAAAGATTTACCGTAATACTCCTCGCCAATCACCCCAGAGCATCACATTAAATCTAACGGCCGTCAGTCGGATTTGAGGGCGTTCCAAATAGAGGGATACTGTGCCTAATTTGCTATATTGTCCTATTGTAAGGTGAATAAAATATGACTCTTTGGCAGAGTGCCACTAACAAAAGCTATGCTATAATAATTTGGACCTAGAGCAAAACAGAACTTTCTCTTGCATTATTGCATAATTGCATTAAACAAAAGACTGGATTTTAATTTTTGGACAAAAGGAAAATATGCAAGACAGGAGCCTGGGAACTGAAACCAAGGGAGAATAACTTAGACCAATGGCGGGAATATCACAGAGATCAAAGCGGAGATAAGTGAGACCAAGGAGAGATAACTGAGACCGAAGGGGAGATAGCTAAGACCAAGGGTTGGTTGGGTAAGTTAGCGCAAAAGCCTGCTCCAGAATATGTGCTCTTTTTGTGAGATGTCTACTGTATTTGACACCATTTCTCACATATCTTATATCTGTACATACCTACAGTGCATTTGGCATCTACATTCATTCATATGTTCTTGTTCATTCATTCGTTGACTGCAACTTAAAAAGCAAAGGTACATAGCAAAGGTACTGTGGCACCAGACTACAGTTTGCAGTTTGTTTGGCTGTTCAGTAACAGCCTTCCTACACTCCAGCTCGTCCAGCATGAGACATACGCCTGCAGCCAAAATGTTTTCTCTCCTGCATCCCATCAGGACGTCAGCTCTCTTCCGTCTGCTACAGGTGCTGACGGATGTCTGAGAGCCACACTCGCACTGAACACTCCCCATTCCCCTTTAGAATCATGTCACACTGCGGCCATATTTACATGTAGTCATGTGACTTTGTTCGTTCATTGACTCTTAACTGACTTACAAAGAAAAGGTATGCGAAAGAGCATACAGTAGGGCCACCTAACACTACAGCACACACAGAACACAAGAGACCCCATCTGACCATGTGCAATAGTACCCAGCGCACTCATTCTGAATATAGAGTGAGCACCGATTAATATTTCAACAGCTGGTGTCAAAGTGCGTTAATACCCTACAGTAATGTACAGGGAAAGGAAAGATTCCAGGGTTGTAACCGGGTGAGACTCACACTGCGGGATTCGTCTGTGAGCCGGCTGCCTTGCTGGTGGACGTGCCTGGTCGTAAAGAAGTGGATAGCCGCGTAATTGACCCGCGCTAATGAACAGGAGCGTCGATGCGGAAGCGAGGTGCGCTAATGGCCTTGCTGGCGGGCTGACGGCCGTGGTGCTGAGGAGAGAGACACAGAGAGGGGGGAGAGACAGGGATGAGCAGAGCGCTCTCTTCCTCACGCCGGCTCTGCACTGCAAGGTCACCGGCGCCATAAATCAGGCCTGATGGTACCAGGTCCGTGTGTGTGAGCAGAACCGGGTCAGGGTCGGGGAGCAGCGTAATGAAGAGCATCACACTTCGGAGTAGACGAACGTGGCGCAAAGCCCTCTGAGACTGATGGCAAATGAGCCTCTTTTATATCTGAAGCTGACAATGTTTTACAACAGAGAAAAGCAATGATGATTAGAGTGTGCTGTGTGTATTTGTGTGGATTGTATTACTTTTATTTTGTAGCATTTGTTATTTATTAATGTATTTATGTTCAAATAAGCTATTCTACAACCAGAAACAGTTGTCTCTCTCTCTCTCTCTCCCTCTCTCTCTCTCTCTCCCTCTCTCTCTCCCTCTCTCTCTCTCTCTCTCTCTCTCTCTCTCTCTCTCTCTCTCTCTCTCCCTCTCTCTCCCTCCCTCTCTCTCTCTCTCTCTCTCTCCCCAGCTCTCACTCTGTCCCTCTATACCTCTCTCTCCCTTGTTTCTCTGACACTCTTTTGTTATGGGTTTGCATTTGCCAGTGCCATTCAGAAGATTTAAAGAATGTAATCGGGTTGCACTTCACACACATGCACATGATAAGATCTCCCCAAACATTTACTGGCGAGCGTTCCATGACCGGGACCTTGGCTGGATTACTACTGGCCCTTTAATGCTTTTTAATGGGATATAATGTTGTCATGTATCACTGAATATATTTTAAAAAGCAAAGAGTGATGGTCATTACATATAGCACGTGAGGATAGCAATTGATAAATTTCTCCTATATATTTCTCTTAACCTGCACTACAATGTAGGCTGCACTGTTAATGGCTGCACCATTACGCCAATGCCTTCTTACTTATGGGTTAGCAGTGTAGCATGGTGGAAAGGAGCAGGGCGCATAACCGGTACTTAACCCAGAATTGCCTCAGTAACTATCCAGCTGTATAAACAGATAACATGTAAAAATTGTAACCTATGTAAGTCAATCTGCATAAGAGTATCTGCTCAATGACAATAATGTAACATAGTATTTCCACATATATGTATTGTAATGTAAGGCATATTTAGAATAAGTTTTGTAAATTTTAAAAACATTGTTTCTTTTTTTTTCAAGAGGATATTGTTAATGAGTTTCATTTTCCACACAGACATTCGGAGGTGCCTTGGTTTGCTGCTTTAAACACAGACAGAAGATTGCTGAAGCCCAGCTGTCAGTGAGACATCCGGTTAGTTAAGGCCACTTTGACAGCAATGACCCTGCTGCCAGTTTGAGGCACCATATGGCCCAAAAGAGGGATTAGCCTATCAGCACGCGGCTTTAATGTGCTCTCAGCCAATAGGAGTGCAGCCCAGCAGGAAGGGAGGATCAGGCTCAATGTCACAATTTTAGCCCGTCACATGTGCTACGCTGTAGGGCAAGCAGGGACAGTTGCAGGTTGAGCACAGGAGAAGCAAGAGTATTCTCTGCCTTAGAGAAACCAGAGAGAGGAAAGAGGTGAGGAGCTGGTGTCAGGTGCGTAAACATTCTCTCTCTCTCTGTCCTGTTCTGTGTGTGTCTCTCTCGCTGGGTTAAAGTTTGTGGCACAGAGAGTTTGGTCTGGGTTTGACCTTCCCTGAGTGTTTACAAACAAACGTCACAGCCGAGTCGGTACTGAAGCCGAGCTTTGTGAACCTAGAGTCCTTCTGCTGAAGCCTTCAGGGCTTCAGAGTCCTAAATGATGTAAGGAACCTTAAGTGCTGTGAAGAGAGTTTGTTGGGAATCAGTGTTTATTAATCACTCGATTACCTTCACATTAGTCATGTCAAGCCTCTAACGTAGTTTTAATGCTGTTGCGTCTGGGAGTAAACTCAGATATAAATGTGCTGGGACAGTAGTCATACACCTTTAAATAACTGCTTAAACTATGGATTCCCCATTTCTTTGTGAGTAAGGAGATCAATTCTTGTTATGTTTTCCCTGCCTCCCCAGGTTGGAGGACAGACCTAAATTGTTGTGAAAATGAAGGATTCCCATGGGCCTGCTGCAACGTCACAGGTGTAAACACAGCAGGCTTTAACCTTGAGAGTGGAAGGAAAACACCTGAGCCGAACTGACTTTGTGTTTTAATGTTTTTATGCCTGGAAATGAATGGTGGGATTTGTTTAATAACAGGTACCGTTAGACAAGCGCTGTAATTTTCTCTATGAAAATAGCATGACTGGGGATAACATGTTTTCTGAAAAAATTAGACAGAACCATGTATACTTCTACACCTCTATATATAGAAACTATGCTGTAAGCAATCAGTGGCTAAGCAATGCAGAGCAGGATCATGGAGCAGATTTATTTACAGATGTTGTGAAACCTGCATCACCTATTATGTAAATACAGATCTTTTAACTTTAATTAATGCAATTAGCGCAAGACAATGGAAGAGTCTTCGGATGTCAGCTAGTTTCTTAATGCAGGTTGAATTACGCCTCTCAGTGGATACCCTAAATAAGCAGGTGTACTGCTCCTAACAGAGTAGAACAGGGAGAAGAACAATTAGAAGTCTGTTTTATAAACCTCAGACAGCCTGTAAAAAGGCTGAATTCTTACTGAACCAGGGTGCATTCGTTTTCTGAACTTCCAGATGGGAAATCAGGGCAATTAATCTATTTAAATAACTGAGTAATTATCAAATTCCAATTCATGGGTAACTGGCTAATAGTGCTTGAATACTAGCAGTCAGCATGGTGCCACATTTAATATATTCAAAGCTATATTGAAGCATTGTTTCATATATATATTTATGAGGCAGATATTTAATTTACTATTATATCAGACATAAAGCGTAATAATATAGTCTGTTTGCTTTGTATAAGGCACATTCATGTTTTTTATGGAGAGATTCATTAGAGCTGTATGAGAGCAGACAAGTGTGGGTCAGGCACACCAGGTATCAAGATGTGTTGCAGTATGAAATTATTCTGCTCTGGCTTTCCTCTGGTTGGACCTGTAGGCCTCCAAGGCCCTACTTTCATCCGTTCTCACACTCCCAGGAGGGCCCCCTTCCCCCCACTTTTATGATAAATTCATTACATCATCCCAGCTTATAATACATCAGAGCTGTGGAAAGAAAAAAATACAAAAGCTGTATGTTTCTTTTGGTTCCGAATGTCTTCTAAACAGTCATGCTCTCCACAAAAATCTTGTGGGTTTAGAACAGCGTAGCACCAAGGCAAGCGCACGTGCGATTACTGCGCCGTCCGAGATTTTGATCCTTTCGAGCACAGCGCTGGCCTTCACGGTGACAAGTAATTACTACCAGCGTGAGTTACCAGCCCCTGCGGAAGTGTGTCAAAGACGCAATTGGGTCTTATCCGCAGCTGGCAGGGTAGGTGCGAGCGTTCCTCGCACGACGGCAGATGCATTTATCTCTCTGAGGCTCGCGCCGCGGTCTCAGCGCATACGTCTGTGGACACAGCAGGCCATTCAGCCATTGCTGGACACATTCCCACGTCACTTCATGTCACTATCTTTATTGACCGTGGGCATGTTGTTCCGTTTTTTTTTATTTGTTTGTCTGAATGGAACCGGGTGCCATCTGAGGTCCCTGAGCGTGACTCGCCTGACATTTAGAGTGACGCGCTCTGTTCCATATTTGAGGGTGCGCACGTCAGCCCCGCGTGGCGGGCTTGCAGGGGGGTGTGTCGTTTGACGGTGTGACTGGCGGCCACAGCCCAGCTACGTGACAGAATGCAGTGAGTGGATATAACCGATTTCGTGGAAGGAGCCGGAAGGCGGGCGCATTCTCCTGCACCTGTCGCTCCTGTGGCAAGAGCATGGACAGTTGGTGGGCATTACCAATGGCAACAAGAGTGCCAGGCGCTTGTTCAGCCTCCTGATGCCCTGGAGTTTTGCGTCACTGCGTCGGAACGCAAATTCATGAATGGCTTTGATTGGCTGTTGTGTTGACCCTTGACCCCAGACAACCGATTGGTTACAGTTGAGACACAACAGAAGCACCCACATTGTGTGTTCTGTGTGTTGTTCAGGAATAGATGGTATTGTGTGTATTGTACGTTCAAATCCTGAGACAATAGTCAGTGAGGAATAAATGGTATTGTACACACTGTGCGTTCACATCCTGAGAAAAGACAGCCAGAAATAGATGGGAAGACAAATAATGGAACGCAATGGAAAGGTGTGAAGAGACGGAGCGCCTCAGATGCCCTTCTCCACAGAACTCCATTTAAAAAGACAAAGAGAAAGAAAAGCCTCTGATCCAAGATGTACTGCTTGTTAGTTTTTCCTCAACGCCCCAACACAAACTTGCCAAAATGCACTCTTTTCAGTCGGGACTGCGTTTTGACTCTCACGCAACTCCCAGGCTCCGAACCCCAGCCACTGTTACGCACGCCCACCCTCCAGTGCTAATACTGTAAATTACAATGCAATCACACCCTGATTACGTGCAGCGCAGGTAATAATCATGCTCATAATTGCTGGTGGACAAGGACCCCCACAAAAAAAGCCAGAGTTGCTCTCCAAATAAGCGTCTGTGTTCTTGAACAGAGATCATGAATAATAGATGGGGTGCAGTTTGTACCCGTCTCTGGTGTTTTGTCTCCCCGGGCAGGAACACATTTAAATATCAAAAGGTACATTAGACAGGGCGCTTGCTTCATTTGCTCGGTAAACAAAACAAAGCAGGTAAAAGGCACCGGGGCCGGCCGGGACTGCAGGTAGTTGTCACGATTCATACGCGCATAAGTCACCCGATTTGATTTGCCGAACGAATTGAACTTTTGATTTTTCAATTAGTCGTTTCCGGTCGGCTTCAACCCCCTGCAGTGAAGCAGGAGAGAGTACAAAGATGCTGTAACAGAAAATATGTTCGTTATCAAAGCATTATGTGCATCAAACCCTTGCTAGTGTAACACGGGTTTTATGCGCTAGCTCCTGAAGTAATTGGCACAACAACGGCGAGTCTTTCAGAAGCTGTGTGGCCCAGTGAAAGAGTATGTTTCATTTGTTCTGGCTCCAGATTAGCAGAGAGAGAGCGAGAGAGGGGAAAAAAAGCTCATTCATTTTTCTTTTTCATGCTTGTAGTACATCATCTCTTTCTAGGCGTTCAACTCCAAATTATTAAATATTTTTTCACTAAAGCAAGATTGATGTTTCAAATTATTTAAGTACGTCTTTGGAAAGTCCCTGCAAAGTCAAGGGTGGCGAGATGACTTTAAATCAGCTCTGTAGCTCCTATAATTTTTTTCTTCTCTGGAATGAAAAAAGGGATTTTAGAATACACATGAGCAGAGGGCAGCTTTAATATAACCATGTTTTTCAAATGTCTGGCCAAAGGGATTTATAAATTGCATAGAAAATCAGGTTCACCTTTCCGATACACAAGTAAGATGGCATTAGGCTAAATACAGAACACGACCAACAGCAATAAATTTATGCAATACAACTGTTCAATATACTTGTTTGTATTGACTGCATATCATTGATTGTAAATGTACAGACCATTATCGCTTCAATAATAAAAAAAACTAATGATGTAGGGAATTATGAATGTTTGGGGGTTATTTACATACAAATATATCTGCCCCGTACTAATATTGTTTGAAATAGAGGTCACAACCTAGCAGCCAAGTTAAACTGTGTCTTTTTTTCAAAACCCAGGGAAGAAGACTGTCACTGGTGTCCCTCCCTGTGTGTTTCAGGTGCCGGATGATCCTGGTATTGCGCTCGAAGCTAACACCGCCCTCACTGAGACCCCCGGAGCGGCTGCGTCTGTGTTCACCTGGCTGCGCCCCAAATGGGCCTGTACCCCAACAGCGGCCTCTGCATCTCTCGTCTGGGAGGGAGGAGAGGGTGGCTGTGCCGAAAGCTGAGGTACCTCCTGGCCATCCTTAGAACCCTCCCCCGTCTGACCAAACGCCCCCTGCCCCAGGAGCTCCGTAGCTGTGCTGTGCTTCCCTTAGCTCCGCCCCCCAGCTTGGTTAGGCACGTTCAGTCGAGACACGCAAGGTCAGACAGGGGGGGCTTTAGCTGCCTTTCCTGCCGTCCCTGCAGTGCCTTCTCCAGGAGAGGCCTTGAATACGAACCCTGGTCCTATGCATCAGCTACTCAGAGCTACTCCAGCTCCAGCAGGGAGAGCCTCAAAGGAGAGGCCCCCATTGGGGTTTGGGAGGAGACCAAAGGAGCGCTTCAGCTCGGCTACCTGGGGGCGCGCCTCGGGGAGTCCTTCCAGTACCTGTCCAAGCACATCAACGCCTACTTCAAAGGGGAAGAAGAAAGAGTTCAGACCCTGCCTAGGAGGGCTGGGGTTGGACGTGGGGCACAGGAGTCAGTGGGAGGAAGACTGAGGCGCTCCTACAGCCAGAGACAGGCCAAAGACAAACAGGAAGGCGAGGATGGGGAACGGAGAGGGCCTCCGGAACAGGCGCAGGTGCAGGAGGTTTTAGAGGAGCAGACAGCAGTGCAACCTCCTGCCCAGGCCCACCGAAGCACTCACTTGTTCCACATCAGCTCTCTGGCCACCAGGTTCGGGGAGAGCTACAGCTACGTGGCCCGCCACATCAACTCCGTCTTCTCTGTGGGGGGTCTGGCCCCGGAGGTCCAGACCCAGGCATCTGAGGATGAGACGGTACCACTTAGAATGAGGAGGAGGAGGAGGAAGACTATAAAAGTGATCAGCCAAGCGGGTCGTGTATATAAGGTGTCTGACAGAGAACCGGACTTTCGATCAGTGAAGGCAGAGGACTCCAGAATGGAAGAGGACGGCCATCTTTATCTCGCCCAACGCATCAACAGCTACTTCAGTGCCAAGGTGACCGATGCACCCCCAGAGACAGCGCCACAGGATAGGACGGACATCACACCAACCACTGCAGCGAGCCAGCAGCATTCGCCCTCAGGCTCCTCCCTTGAGCCTCCATTAACCAATCAGGAGTCCCTGTTGTCCAGATCCCCTGGCCTGTTCCATATCAGTAACCTAGCAACCAGCTTCGGGGAGAGCTATGCGCAAATGGCCAACCACATCAACCGATACTTCATAGGTCCGGAGCGTCGGGCGGAGGAGGCGGAGCTGGAGCAGGACAGGGTGGAACTGGGGCACTGGGGGGAGGAGGGAGGCACTGTGGATCCTCCCCAGCAGAAGCCCCTGTCCTTCATGCAGTGCCTCCTGGAGCCTCGAACGGCCATCCCAGATCTGCTGAGGAGCTACCTCCAGGGGGGCTCACAGAGCCAGATGGCTCAGCCCGCGCCCCAGGCCTTGCCTGAGGAGACCGCGTGGAGCTGCAACAACAGGCCACGGGTGAGTTGCCATGGCACTCCCAAACCGTGCGCTCATGCCTCCCTCCGTCACAGACCAGAATGCATGAGATGCATGGAGTCTATTGGATGACAGAAAGGCACAGATATTCAACATCATGACAAGATATTCAACACCACTGTTCCTCCTGACTTATTTATCTAGGAGGTTCCAAGTTTTCAGAGCTCTCTGTGTTATCATGCCATGGATAGTCTGTTTCAGAAAACCTACAGCTTCAGTGGCCAAGGCAAATCTCTCAATGCAAAGCACAGGGAGCTGAATGTCTGTTTCATGTATAGAGTAATTCTGAGACAAGATTTTAGGCTGTGCTTGTGAGTCCTTGTGCTTGGGCACTGTAGATGTAACGGTGTAGTTCTAGGTCTTTAGAGCTTTGATGCCATTTGGTATTCATGTGGTGCCATCCCTCACGGCCTCGCTCCCTGCCTCCCAGCAAACCGAGCTTTAGTTTTATTAACCAAAGCAACAGACGCCAAGAATTACGAGCGGCAGGCATGCGATGTGTCCGCATCGAAACACCGCCGTAGATTGCTCCTCCGGTACTGCGGCCTGGACCGCAGCCAAGTGGAGAGCTGGCTAACGGCCGGCGCTTTCAGATGCATTCCCGTAACTGTCCCAGATTGCACTGGGCCTCGGGTAGGAACGCTCAAGCGCCCAATCCCTCACAGTCGCAAAGCTGTATGTGTGGTATCAGACGCCTACGGCTCCAGCACAGAGGCCAGAGGGTCACGCTCGCGCTCCTCTCTTGTGTGAGCGTCCGTATCTTTGAACAATGAGAAGATGTGATGGAAGTAAATCCTCCTTAATGATTAAACACGTGTGCCGGGGAGCGGAGCCTCGGACAGGCTGCGTCTAACAAGTCCCTCAGGTTTCCACCAATCAGGAAACATTCCATTGTCTCAAAGCGAGCCCAGCCTGACCTGAGGAAAACACTGTTTAATTACACTGAGAAAAGGCAACTCTTTTAAGGTTTTTAATGACATATGGGCCGCACACAACGCCAGCCCACAGTAATTCTTGGCTTCTGATATATTTTTCAGACTGGTAATCCCAGCTCATTATCTCTTCTGTAGTTTTATTTCCCAATGCCAGGTTACTGACTAGAGTTTTACATACTCAAGGAGCTGGTTCTATATTTTAGAAGGTCAGAGCTGACAGAGATCATCTTGTACAATTCTGTAAAGTCGTTGATGAAATAATAATGTGGGGAATAAGAGTAAAATGACAAAGAAGTTGCACATTTTTTTTCCATTTTGTGAGAAAAAAGTCCAGACCACATGATCATGTGAAATACCAGATATTCTACAAAGATATATTTCTAGATATTCAACTAAGATATTTTGCCATAAATTCAACAAACATATTATTTAACAAAATATGTTCTTGCCACTGTCAAAAAGAATATTGATTAGCTTTTGTATTTATATAATTTAGACTACGTTTACAAAACACATTATAAATTACAGTCTCCTGTGTTGTTATGTTTTGTTATGTATAGATATCATATCTCCTTAAAAGAGAATATTTTAGATTCTCAAAAGCATTCATTGTTAAAAAAAGTATTGTTCATTGTGCTTTGAGTTGTGTGAAACATTATTTATTTATCAATTTCTTATTCTTTATTTAGTTTCCAGGTTATGACCCCTAGAAAGTTTGGTCTGGCTAATTCATGGATTCAAACTGGGACCAAACTCTCTTTCCTCTGCCAGGAATATACCTTTGTTGTTGTAGTAATGTTGCTGTGCCTGCACCCCCTCCTCCCTCTGAACCCGCCCACTCCATATACAGGTTTTTGGCAGGAAAGAGGCAGAGAATATGACCCGGTTTCTGGTCGGCAGAGTCCAGCAGGCTGACAACCCGACGTCCCTGGCCGCCCGCATCGAGGCCCTCAACGAACATCTCATCCAGTACCCAGCATGCAAAGTGGTAGCGTGGCAGGTATTCAAGTATGCCCATAAGCAGAGAAGAATGCATGTTTCCCATTGTCTTAGGTGTGTGCAAACTTTTGAGTGGTACTGTAATCACTTATTCATTTACGGCTGCAAAATAGCCAGGTGCAGGAGGCACCAGAGCAGCTGAACTCCCAAACTGATCCAGGGCCAGCTGCTTTTTAGCAGCCGGTGACATGGCCCATTGAAATGCAAACTGCAATAGTGGGCTGTATTGGAGGGATGCACACATGCAGCTAAGACAGGTCAATGTTATTGCAGATGTAGTATTGTAGTATTGTAGATGTAGTATTGTAGATGCTGTCTTGAGCTGAACAGAGAGGGAGAAGGTACGAATAGGAAACTGCTAACAGGGATGGAGAATCCATGTCTCTTTCCTTCATTTTAATCCCCTCGCCAGGGGGATGTGGATATTTCCACTGTATATTCCGACTGTTGTATTTAATAGCTTAACAGTCACTCTTGCTTTGAAAGCCCTTCCTGGGGTTGGATTTCTCAGCTCGTCCAGCACCTGAGGCATTTGTCTTTAATTACAGGAGAAAGCTGTGCTCATCCTCCTGGGTCAGAGACGTTGCTATAGAGACTACCAAGAACTTCAAGGTGCCATAAGAGAGGCCTTGGCTCTGATTGGCTATGTGGACTCAGTCAAAGGTCGCGGGATAAGGATTCTCTCCATCGATGGTGGAGGCACAAGGTGCAGTAGAGCCTAAACATCAACAGTTACATTTGTAAATGACCATATGTATGCAAAATGAATATGACTATGTAGACACAAAAGTGTACTGTATGTGCACAGCATTTTGGAGATGTTTTTCTAGGTATTATGATGCTTGTATATATATTTTTTCCAACATAGAGTTAGTAAATGGAGGAAAATTGCAAAAATAAGACAGATTTATAGCTTTGTGACAATTCAGATAGCGGTTTGTCTTCATGCAGTGTAGGACTGTTATTTTTCTCTATATGCCAGTTTTAGATAAGAGCTGTCATTAATCTAAGTGTGGTTTGGACATCACTATTTTTCATAATAATACAGTTTCACAATACAAAAAATCTTTTAAAATGACATATGCAACTGACACAAATGACATCACAAATGATGTAGCTTGAAACTGGATAAAATTAATCAGAATTTATATGATAAACTGGCTTTGCAAAGTAGCAAAAGACTATGAGGGCAATAAATAGTTTCAAGGAAACTGGGGTAACCAAAACAAACACTTTGGAGAAAAAATGTAAATCAACAAACAGAGAAAAATTTGAAGTGGACACTTTTCTGTTAGCTAATTATTGCACATCTGTCACACCCTAAGCCTTATCCAGAGCTTCTATTTCATACATTCCTCTACTACACCAGCAGGAGTTTTAACATGCTCCTATAGAGTGTGCACATCAGAACTCTGCCCAGCGGTTTTCAAAATAAATAAAATTGTCTGTCTGGGGGGATGGATGGATATATGAAAATATAATTTTGCAGATTAGTATATGTGTGAATACCCAGAGGATGGCAGGTGCACCTCACACAGGCCAGCATGTGAATGCAGAGAGATAAATGGGCAGATGTGGATCTTTGTTATTCACTTGCCTCCGATCACATTCCACAGCCTCCTTCCCTTCAGGACACGCTGTCTGCAATAGATGCCTTGAAGGAAGGAAAAAAAGTGTTTACAGAATTGACAGGAAGAATATACATCAATGTTCTGCAAGAGGCTTTTTTAATTAATCACATGGTTGAGGTACAGCTACAGACATGTAATGCATTTTGACTGAATCATTTCAGAGGGGGTGATTTGGATGAGATTATTATAAACTTTTGTTCCCGAATCCTTTTTGCTCACAGAAGAATACTTTTGAGCTAAGGTTGATGGAGATAAAACAGTATGCATTCCTTTTTTTTTGTGGGGGTGCATAAGAAGCAATCATTTTACAGTATCACTGTTGAAGTCCATCCATCATTTCATTTCCTGTGAGTGGAGGAGTATTTCTGAAAGCTGTACCTGAACTCCAAGTCTGACATGAAAGAGATCTGGAGGAAGGGCTTAATGGTGGATGGTGGTTCTGTCTTATTGGCAAAGGACTGTAGAAGCATGCTGAATTATTTACAGTGCAGGTAAAAACAGAAGAGAGGAGAGAGATGAAAGACAGGAATTTGTATGGAAAGGCATTTGCAGGAGGATGTCTGTACGGCTGCTTATGACAGCTTTACGCGCATTTGTCAGCTTTTTATGGCTGTTTCCCTGATTATTCGATTTGCGGAGGCGATGAAACGGTGGGCTGACAGCTCCAGCAGGTCCCATCTCTGCACCAGCGCTCTCAGCGAGCTGTCGGTTTAACGATACATCACGGAGATTACCGCAAGGCCTGTCTCCTCAATATGTTCCTCCCTGCCCATGCTTTCTGCTATACCCAACCCCCAAAACTTGTGCAACAAAAAATCAATCACTTGGTCAATCAATATATTCAACCATTCATGAATCAATCAGTCAATCAATCCATCTGCCAATCAATCACTCAAGCAATCAAGCAAAATCATGCAAGTAGGCCTATGTAACATAGCACAAAGAAATAGTCACAGGGTGTTTTATAGAAGGCATTCCTTTTGAGGTCACAGCAGGTACAACAGCTTAAAACAACAGTGATGAGAAAAGGAAAATAACAACGATTGAATAAAATGATCAGTTATTAACAGCTGAGGTTCCCCGCATGGCTCCGAAGTAATGCAAGGGCTCCGGCTGGTGTGGGATGGCATCTGACAGAGAGGGACCAGGAACAGAGGGAGGGTGGAGATGAGTAAGAGGCTGATATCAGGGGTGTGAGGTGCTGACAGCTTCCATAACCCAGCCCACACCAGAGTCTCAGGAGGGAGCCTAGCTGGCAGCAGCTAGCACAGGTAGCATAGCCGTGGGTAAAAATACTCTCAGTCAGCCAGTCGCTGGCCCACTTCCACCAGGTCCACAGGCCAGCATCCATAACCCAGCCCAGTCCCAGGAGGGACTCCAAGCAGCAGCTAGAACAGGTTGTGTAGCCGTGGGTAAAAATACTCTCAGTCAGCCAGTCATTGGCCTGCTTCCACCAGGTCTGTCCAGAAAGCAGGGTCCCAAAACAGAGTTGACATGCTACAATACACATTGGTTCCTAGCATCAGCAGTGCCGACAGTGGCTAAAGAAGTCAGGGGGGGCTGGAATGATCAGGTCGCGTGTGGGGCGGTGGCAGCGTTTTTTCTGCAGCGGACCTGTATCGCCAGCAGCGGTTTTGATTAATCGCATGCTCCAACACATTTCTCTCCCTCGCAGAGGGGTCGTGCCCCTGCAAGTCCTGAAGCGGCTGGAGGCGGCGACGGGGAGGCAGGTGCACCAGCTGTTCGACTACGTGTGCGGCGTGAGCACAGGTGAGCGGCGGCCGCATGGGGTGCTGCGACTTTGCGGGCGTCCATCCTGCAGGGGGCGGCTGAGCTTGCATTTTCTGCGCCCATTAATACAGACAGGGAGTCTGCTGAGGTAGGCCTGGGGAAGGGCACTGCGCAAAGGACGCAACACCTGCACCTGCAGCCTCTGCTTAAAAAAAGCCCTGGTCTCTGACCGTTTCACTATTCCGCTGCTCAGCACTGCTTGCTACGCGCTTACACCTTTCTGCTTACATCTCAGACCTCCAGTAGTGACCCTGTTGACCCGGTTGGCATTCTCAGTGGGTGACCAGATGGCTGTCATGTCTCGTATTAGGAATATTAAATGTATCCAGCGTGAGAGATTCTATTTGTGGATTGCGCCGCGTGTCATAATAGAATCGGCACTGCACTTGACAAGGTTCCGTTTGACATTTTTGTGCTAATTTAATCCTACGATTCAGAGAGCAGTCCTTCGTTTGTTGATTTTGTTTGACAGAGGTTTCTGCCTTTCTCAATTTGATATGCGGCCTTTAGGATGATGCAGCCTGTTTCCAGTACGAGCCAGCTGTATGTGTTTTGTTTTCTGTCAGTCACATACCCTGTGACTGTCTATCAACATTTGCTGCCTGTTGCTTTGTTTCCTTTAATTTTATATTGTATGTTTGTCTTTCTGTCTGTCCATTTGTCTGTTGGTCCACCTATATTTGTATGTTTGTCCATCTATCTGTCTGTGTGTGTCTCTGTCTGTCTCTGTGCTTGCTTATCTATGTATTTGTCTCTCTGTATGTGTGTTTCTAACTGCCTGTCTTCTTACCTGTATGTCTGTCCGTCTGTCTGTCTGTCTCAGGAGCAGTCCTAGCCTTCATGCTAACGCTGGCCCGTATCTCCCTAGAGGAGTGTGAGGAGTTGTACCTTCGTTTCGGGTCAGACATTTTCCGGCAGAACCCCTTTGTTGGCACGGTGAAGATGGGCTGGACCCACTCCTACTACAACACCGCCACGTGGGAGGGGCTGCTAAGGTACGAGCCACCAGAGGGCGCCATCTCGCCCACACTGCAGGAACTGACTGCACGTAGCGAACTGAGAATATACAGGGGTTACATTCGTCTGTCAGCAGTACAGGCCTCCAGTGTTTTTACTATGAGCCTGTACTGGTGAACCCAGTGTGGGTAACAGTACTACTGACTGTTCAAAGGGAGTGCTGGGCAGAAATATCAGAGATTCTGATTAGTAGAATCAGTTCTGAGGGTGCTGAAATGTCCATTTGCGTTACATTAGTGCAGTTGGTCCTGTAGGGGCACGGGGCCAGGAGGAGGGTTAAGGGGAGGAGGAAGAAAGGCTCCAGAAACAGTCACTCAGGACACAGCAGAGCAGTGAGAGAGGGTTATATCCTCCTGGCCTCTGTCTGTGCTGTTAGCACTGTACATAAACAAGCTCTTGGCAGAAACGTCCAGTCAGCGTGTTTTTGTGATCCGCAGGAAGATGATGAGCGACAAAGTGTTGATTAAGACTGCAAGGGACCCACAGAGTCCAAAGGTAAGAGAGGAGTGCCCTCATTGACTCTAATGATGTTGATGATGATGATCCCATCACCGCCATCATCTTCATCATCATCATCATCATCATAAGAAGTTAGCTCTGCCTTATGGTACATCAGCATCTGGAGTACGACACCGTTCTGGTTTGTTTTGTGCCGAGTTTGCTGTCTTTAGTCTCAGGCTTCTTCTTAAGTTCCTCTTTCAGTTTTGGTATGAACAATCTTAGGGTGTTTAAGGGCACCTCAAATGTTTCTCTGGAAACCATAATCTCAGGGGGCTGGGGGTATGTGTCAAATTCTTTTGCAAGGGCTATCTGTTTACTGTGGACAACTAAACACCCTGAGTAAATGTGATTTTTGGCTTATTGTCATGTGACACAAACGTCATAGTGAGTCTCTACAAGTCTACCATTAATTGTTAATTGCAAAACTGAATATCAATACTCACAAATTCAGTTAAAATTAAAATAAAATAACACATGGGAATGGCTCATGGGAACTGTAATTGAGAGATGAATCAATATTTCAACTGAGAAAATGAATTAAAATCAGAAGAATGAATCAAAGAATGAATGATGTGTTCACAATATAAATATAGAACACAAAAACACTGGGGCAGATATAATTGTATTGTAAAGTTAAAATGCATTTTAATCTCTCAAAGCATTTTTTAAAACAGTACTGAAAATACCTTTACCATTTGTGTAAGTGATTTTGCTAATGTATTTATATTTCTTTGATGGAGAATAATCATTTGATCCAGAGTCATTGTTATGCAGCTCTGAAATCCATTTAGTATTGTGCAGAATAAATCCAATTGACCCAGAAAAAAAAGATCAAACAGCTGGTTCTCATGTACAAGTATGCTTTTGGGTATAGCACTAATGAAGGCTAGGAGATTCATTTCAAAATCTGAATTTCCCAGGCTTTCTTACAATAACAGTGTGGAGGTGGGCAGAGGTCAGTAATAGACTGGATGGTCATACGTTCAAACTCCACCCACTCATTCCTGTGGGTTGCTGACTGTGTGATCCTGGCTGAGTAGGTATCAGCCGTCAGCGCCGTGGTGAACTGGGGGACCACGCCCAAGCCCTTCATCTTCAGAAACTACAACCACGCCCCGGGTCGCCTCAGTCGCTATGCAGGGGCTTCTGGGTACCAGCTCTGGCAAGCTGTGCGGGCATCGTCTGCCGCCCCAGGGTATTTCCAGGAGTTTCCCCTCCAGAGTGACATACACCAGGTACAGACACGCCCGTGTCACGGGTTAGGAGTTTCTGCTTCACAGAGACACACCCAAGTCAAAGGTCAATATCTGCTCAGTAATAGAGTATCTGCGCAGGAGCTCTGTGTGAGTGAAACTCTCTGTCTCCCCCTGTAGGATGGGGGCCTCATCCTCAACAACCCCTGCGCCTTGGCCATTCACGAGAGCCGCCTGCTCTGGCCCACCCAGCCCTTCCAGTGCGTGCTGTCGCTAGGTACCGGTCGCTATGACAACGCCAAGAGGGGCCCGGCCACCTCCACCAGCCTGCGTGCCAAAATCAGCAACCTGATCAGCAGTGCCACGGACACAGAGGGTGAGTGGTTAAGGAGCTGGTATGGTAACCAGATGGTTGTTTGTTTGAATGCTAGTTGGAACACCTATGTACCACTGAGTGAGTTACCTGTTTTAGGAACCTAGCATCATTAAAGCCTTAATTGAGTATAGTGAGGGCTTCTGTCTGTGTGCTGCCATTTCATAATTGGTTGTTTTTTTCATTATTGCTGTTTTTGTATGCCTGTCTTAAATATCAACTGTGGTCATTTCCCCATCACATGATCATATGATCTAATCTAATATGATCTAACACACACCATGCACACATGCACATATACACAACACACACACACACACACACACACACACACACACACACACACACACACACCACCACCACCACTCTCCCTTTTCTCTCTAAGTAACATCTGTTCCTGCCAACACTGGCACTCGTCCTCAGAGGATCTCCGCCACACCTGTCCTTGGATTCCCCCCCTCCTATCTGACTCCATACACATATCACTTCAGTGGAGGTTCCCATGCAGCCAGCCTGTCTGAGAGCCTGTCTCTGCACACAGTGAAACAGGGTGTGGCACAGTGCGTGGTACCACGTTACTCATAGTGCCTGTCTTTCCATCTGTCACCTGATGGGTCCGAACACAGGCCATTAACTATGAAAAACGTGTGAAATAAACCCTGCTGGATTAATGGCAGAGATGCTTACAGCTGGAACACTCACAGCAGGTCTCAGTCTGGCCCTCTCTTTCTGCCCCATTCTTCAGAAGTAATGCAGAAATAAAGAATGTGAAAATCTTTTTCCATGTGTCCAAGGGCATGAGTGGAGGTGTTTCCTTTGTGGTAGATGCTGGAAGTCCCGTGCCACAAAACCAACTGCATAGCAGATCTTAAATTCAGTTTCTGCGCCTCCACCTCACTCTCTGGTTGGTGGGAGTTTGATTAAAGCAACTCAGCATCTTCGGTACCTGTTGAGAGAGAGGGTTTCTGCTCCAGCTGTTGAATCGCACTGACCCAAATCAGCCTGCAGCCATCGCTTGACTGGAAAGCAATCACCGCTCATTAAATGCAATGAGAACAGATGAATTAAACCGTTAAAATGGAGAAATCCAGCTGTTTTAATCCAGGTGTGAAATGAGAGAACAGGAAATAAAAGCCATTAGTCCTGTTCTGAAGGGATACAGAGGCTGGGTATCAAAATTAGAATGCAGTCTCTGGGGATTCACGTTTTAGCCGGGTGCTGTCTCCCTCATGCAATGAGCACAGATAGAACTAGCAGGGTCACCCGGGTGTTTACACTTACTATGATTCTGATTGGTGTTTCCATGAGGAAACAATGTAATATGTTCACTCAAAGTAAGCGAGTAGTTATGTATTCACTGCCACACCAAAGCCACATCAGAACAGAAATCTACATGCCCATATCAATACAGAAATTCAAGCTGTAAGCAAAGTTGTGACACAGTGATCTTTAAAGTAATAAATATATTAATTTAATGCTTATACTCCCAAAGCTGAACATCCAAGGGCTAACCTTCACATTTTACTTGTGAGTTACACAGATCAAAGTGAACTAAATGAGTAACATATCTTTCATGTTGTGCAAAAACATGCATTTGCCATATCTCATTAAATCACTCGCTCATCACTAGCTTATTTCCCATCATGCTCTGATGAGGCCAAATTTATGCCTGCAGGTAAATTATGCTGAGAACCACTGCTGTAGGGCATCTCAGATGGACAGGGTAAGCTGAGTTAGGCATTCAGTTGAACCCTCCTACACACACACACACACACACGCACACACATACACACACACAAACGCACATGCACACACAGACACACAGACAAAGACACACACATACAAACACACACACACAGACCAGTAACAGACATGTCCCATATTTATGATATCACTACTTGCGCCCTCAGGTGTGCACACCCTTCTTGACGACCTGATGTCAGCTGACGTCTACTTCCGCTTCAACCCCATGCTGAGTGCTGACGTGTCCCTGGACGAGAGCCGCCCTGACGCGCTGGACCTGCTGCGGTCCGACACGGAGCTCTACCTGGACCGGAACCAGCACAAAATGGAGCGGCTCTGCAAGGTGCTGGGCCCAGAGCGCAGAGCCCTGCAGCTCACGGGGGACTGGATTGGGGAGCGGGCCTGGGAGCTCCGGCAGCGCTGGTCCTGAGAGCCCCATGGGAACCAGAACCAGAGCCAGAACCAGAACCAGAACCAGAGCCAGAGCCAGAGCCAGAGCCAGAGCCAGAGCCAGTACCAGAGCCAGAACCAGAACCAGAACCAGAACCAGAGCCAGAACCAGAACCAGAGCCAGAGCCAGAACCAGAACCAGAGCCAGAACCAGTACCAGAACTGCAACCACAGTTCACCAACAGCACTCCTTATGGGGTGGATAAGCCCCCGGCAAAGACATGGTGGCCTGTGGTAGACTACTCAAAGCACACTGCCCTCAGGCTTTGTGTAGTGGCATTATTGGACAGAGAGGGGGCAGTACTGAGACAGACAAGCTTCTGGATGATTGAGTAGAGCTTGTTGGGCCAAATTCAACATAAAGCTTAAATTCATCAGAAAATTGTGATGGAAATAAATCATAAAAACTACAATTAAACTAAGAACCCCTACGCCCCCACCGGCTATTAACATTAAGGTTCGGTTTTGGTTTTCAGTTTCTATCAGATGTTTGGGTTTCTGTCACATTTTGCCCTTAACTAAAATTGCTCCAGTATAACAAAAACAATGTAATGAATGTATGAATGTAATGAAAAATGTAAGCACTTTAATTTACACCTGATAATGTTCTCTGAATAAGTCGTCATCATCATCATCTTCATCATCATCATCATCATCATCATATACCTCATCATACCATCCTCACATGGAACACGTGTTTTGTCACATTAGTCTGGAATAAAGTGCATGATTTGAACATCATAATTCAACACCAGACCTCAGAGCTGTGAATGTAATCCTCTGTACTGTATCATGCCATAAAAGCTGCTTTGGACTACTTTAGTTACATAATGTAGCATTAATGCGTATGATGCTGTGTGCACATGTAAGCTGGACTTTAAAAATCACTGGAAGATTGTATGGATCTATATTTTGGTATTTTGGTATGAATAATAAACTGCTCATTTGTATCCTTCGGCGTGAGGATGTGAGATGAGGTGGCATGCATTGATTGAAGCGATATTGTCATCCAGTGTGATGCATGGTGCCGTGCATCATTTCATGTAGCGCGTTGCCCCCAAAATGTGACTGAGTTATGGCTGAAACACGCACATCCATCTGCCCGGCCGGAGAGGCAGAGTGTTCTGAAATGTATCCAAACTGCCGAATGCTCTGCGCGCCGAGACAAGGCCGACACACACGGCGCACTTTGTCAGCGCCGCGTCAGGTACGGCCATACCTGTTACGCACGGCTTACGTCTTCATTTAAAATCGCTGAGAATGTCTGCCCCCAAGTGTCAATAAGTGGTACTGCAGGTAAAGGCCCCCAGTAAACATCCTTTGATGGGGTGGCTTTTCCTGTGTACAGTCTGTCCAACTGATTTTTGTCTGTCCTCAATGCAATCAGCGTGAAATGATGCAATGAATTATTTAAACGGCAAAAAAGGACACAAAAAAGCCATCTCTGAGTTACAGAACATAAAACATGAGAAACTTTGCAAAAAATCCAACTAATGACATATTTGTGTGGTGGTGATCTTCAAAGGAGGTATATGTTATACTGAATGCTTCAGGTAACCTTATTCAATATATTTATATGTTTATATTTATCATTTTGATTACTTTAAGAGTGATAGATCCTTTGCTCCCCTCTCATGACCAAAAGAAGATCTCCAGATAAGGTTTGCCGTTCTGCCCTGAAGATCAGAACAGCTCACTGCTGATCCTGGTTCATCTCACATCATGCATGGCTCTATACCTCTATGGCCTGCCTCCAGCAGAACGCTGATCCGGGTTCAGCTCACCCACATACTCCTCTTCACGTCTGCTTTCTGATTCCTGCAGAGTTACCCGTCGTGACACACCGCCCCTGGCACAGAGGAAGCAGGAAGCCGCAGCTGAAAGGGCTGACTTTCTCTTCTGTTTACTAGCTGCGCGTCTCTCTCCTTCACTTCCTGTTGCGAGGTGCCACCAGCAGATGAGAAGATGTTTCTCCTCGGACTGATGCTGTCGTGTCTCTTCCCAGGTAAGGGCCGTGGGGGGCCGGAGAGGAGAGGTCAGAGGGCGCGCTGTGAGACAGAGAGCTGTCGGAATATGGCGCTCTTCGCGGTGTCAGTTAGTTGGCAGACAGCAGACAGTTAGACTCTGTTTTCTGAAAGTAGAGAGCGCTGAATCAGAATCCGAAGCAGAAACGGTGATGAATGCGTAAGTGCCTCAAAGTTACAGGAAGGTTTTCAACATCACAAACTGCCTGAAGCCCTGGGGAACCATGCTTTGAACCAAAGGGCTGTGTTGCTGAAAAGATGTTCTTTGAGCTTTCAAAGGCGAGACATAACCTGTGCGCTTCTGCGCTTACTTTTCAGTCCTGTCTGCCTCTCTCTCTCTCTCTCTCTCTCTCTCTCTCGTTCTCAGGGTAGTTGATTTTGTAAAGATGGGGGCTGTTAAAGGAGCACTGCTGCTGATTCTCAGTTGCACCAATGCAACAAACATGGTGCTCAAATGATACCATAATTTGTGTGTGTGTGCATGCGTGCTTGAGTGTGTGTGTGTGTGTGTGTGTGCGCACATGTGTGTGCGCAAGTGTGTGTAGGAGTGTGTGGGTGCATGTATGCATGCGAGTGTGTGCACTGTACGTGTCTGTGCATGTGTGATTGAACTGTGTCATGTGTAACATGTCTGTCTCTCCCTCTCTCCCTCCCCATTTCTATTTCTTCCTCTCCTTCTCTCATTCTCTTCCTCACTCCTCTACCTTTCTCTCACTCTTCCTCCCTCACTCCACTCTCCTCCCTCCCTCTTACACTCTGTCTCTCCCCCTTCTCTCTCCCCTTTCTCTCTCTCCCTCCCTGTCTCACTCTCTCCCCTTCTGCCCCCTCTTTCCCTTTGTTTCTCCTGCTCAGGTCTGCTCTCAGCTCGGGTGCTGGTGAAGTCGGGGCAGCCTCTGTCTGTCCGATGCCACTATGACCCCTCCCTCCGCCCGTTGGTCAAGCTGTGGTGTCGGCAGATCTCGGCCACCGAGTGCTCCATCGTGGGCTCCACGGATGTGTCACGCCCCCCGGGGAGAGTCACGGCATGGGACTGCGTGGCCAACAGCTACGTCATTTTCACCATGACAGGCCTGGCACCTGACGACTCAGCCGTCTACTTCTGCGCGGCCCAGATGCAGGACCAGGAGGTGGTCCTGATAGGGACGCTGGAGGTGCAGGTGTCACCCGGTGAGTGGCACGGTGTCACGTCCACATGGTCATCCTGGGGCTGAGCTGGGGCTTTAGTCAAAGCACAAGGTTCGTGAATAAAAAGGAACCCTCAGCTGGCTGGGGAAATGGGTTCAAAATAAACATGGTAGTACTGCAATGAGCAAAGTATACAAGAGGCAGAGAGCTCATCGTCCACCCCCCACCCTCCAAGCCTGAATTTTACTCTCTCTCGATTAACAAGTACAAAAGTTCCCGTTTTTTCCAGTTTTGTTAGCCATAAGCTGCATTTTCCTGAATGTTGTCTTGCCTTGTATCAGCGCCGCACCTGTTTTAAATAGCAATTGTAGTGAAGAAATCACCTTTATGTTAGATCAAATTATTTTGATCGTAACAGAGTCAGACACAGGCTTCATCTTTAAATCAGCTGTTTTTCTAAATAACTAAAATGGTGTCATGTCTAGAGCAGATGCGGTACAGTAATGCGGCTGTATCACATTTCACTTCAAAGAAACAGATAAACATCTGATTACCTCTCTACTGTGGTGCAGTGCACAGAACCCTGTGCATGAAAACACTAGAGAGAAACAACCTACCTGTGAGACATACAGGGAGTACAATGTCTGCTGTCTGACTAGGTAATGTGTTGTACAGGTATGATCTCCAACTCCATCTCTCCTACCATGACAACAACTGCCAGAAAACCGTCATCCAGAAGCACAATCATGAGCGTTGTGGACAAACAGCAAACGAAGAAGCACAGGCAACTGATGGAGCCACACGACCACGAAATGGACACACACAGGTATGGCATCTGCCTTCTCTGTGCTGTTTGCAGACTTTCACAGCTTTAGCCTCCCAGTCTTTTAGTATGCAAAGAGTAATGCACGAATGCAAGTGATGAATATAAACTAAATAAATGCTCATGGTGTAGCCAAATAAATGTGCATTGAATTATGGTCTGGATACCTGCAGTGCCTGTCCATCGGAGTGGCTTCAGATCAGTACACATTTTTAGTTTTAAATTTCAGACCCTACACTGCCTGTATCTCTCTCTTGTTTTCTCAAATGCATGTGCATGTATGTGTGCATGTGTGCATGTGTGTGTGCATACAGGTGTATGCATGTGTGCGTATGTGCATGAACCTGTGTGAATGCATGAAGGTGTGCATGCATGTGTCTGTCTGTGTGTGTGTGTGTGTGTGTGTGTGTGTGTGTGTGTGTGTGTGTGTGTGTGTGAGAGAGAGAGAGTGTGTAATAGATTTGGGGCTGAGGTGCATGCTAGGGAAGGATATGATGTAAACAAGGTGATGAACAAAAAAGGTTTTGTTAAAAGTCAATTTCAAAAAGTTATCTCCCCCTTTCTCAGCGGATTGACTTTCAGCTCGCAGCTGAATGTGTACTTGGAGATTCTGCTGGTGTTCGTGACAGTGGTTACCATAGTCATCTGCGTAAAAGTGATCGTTAGCTTCAGAAAAGGTAAGACATTTTGTCCCCATTTTGGAAAAAAGCAAGTAATTAGGTGTGTTTCTCAAAAGGTCGATTGGGTAAAAGAATGCAATGATCACTCTCTTGGGTATTGTAAAATCATGCATGGTGTTTAAAAAAAAGTAGCCAGTCATAAGGGGGCATGTAGCAGTACTGCAATGAAAGTGTGATCGCCCTAATAAACAGTATGCTAATTAGCATGCTCATCCGAACCTTAATGCAAATGAACTTATTAAAGGAAGCTACACCCCACAAAGCCAGTTAGCAGAGTGGTGGGTTATTTTTTTCAGTAGAATATCTCAAAACTTATTGTAAGCCTGTGTCTTATTTTTTTGACTGAAGCAGCCATGCTCTGACGGACTTTCTGAAGGGAACTAGTGAGCAGGAAGGAAGGAGAATGGGGTGTTAAGCAGTGGTGCAGTGGTTTTTGGACAGGGAAATGGTTAGGTTGGACGTACGATGCGTACGCAAAGGCTCTCAACAGGCTGGAGATTCACGATGCCGTGCACATCCAATCAGACGCACCGCCCGGGGTTTACCGTCTCACAGAACCTGCCCACGTTGAAGCGGCAGCGACATGAAACGTCTTATCTCCAAACGGGTGCTTTTCCAGCGTGTTGATGTGGAAACCCCCGCCCCCCAAAAACACACACACACTGTAAAACGCGCTCCTTCTCGAGTGTAGAATGTTCAAACAGCCACGCGGCGCGCTGCAGGTGTAGGTCAGACACACCGCACGCGGTACACGCCGCATCAACTGTAAATCTATAAAAGTCGTGATTACTAAACGGAGAGAAACTGAGAGAGATGTAACGCTCTTCTCTAGATTGTATCTTGTGTTCCGTTCTTATCGTCAGAACTTTGCAAGCTCTCGTACGCCAGCTCCTTCTGCTGTTGATGGCTTTTTCTGCATGTGGTTAACCCCGTGCTTTGCGTCAATACCACTCCACTGCTTAAAATGTCTTACAACGATGAAAGCAAGTCTTCGATTATCTGAACCGTACTTAAAGGGCATCTAGGCTCTTAAAAAGACAACAAAAACACACGTTTACTTTAATGTAATCATTTAATGTAGATATTGAAATATCTGACTTGAACGAGACTGAAAAACAAATTAAATTGTCTGTGAAAGGTCCAATACATGCTGTATTTTTAAAATGAACGTCACAGAAAATGCTGAGTTGACTAGTAAGTGGCCCTTATAAGAGTGTTTAGTGCATCCAATCAGACACAGTCTTCAGGTTTTATTCTGTCATGAAGTCAATCACTGAAACCCTGCTGGTACGCTGCGTGACACATGTAGTCATTGCTACAATGTCATTTCATAAAAAATATAACTCAGAACCCGGTACCGTTCAAGCTGTAAGTGACTTTTGAAAAGCCAAATAGGTGTTGCCAGGGTTCTGCTGTCCAGCGGGAGTCTGCTGCCTGAGCACGAGTCTGAATGAAACGTGTTTTTTTTCGTTGTGTTTTCTCAGCTAACGCCATTTACCGGAGCAAAATCCCCTTGGTGATGTCCAGGATGACCCGGCGCAAAGCCACGGAGAACGTGTACGCGCCATCCCCCCGCCTGGCCACCGGGGGCAGCGACGCTGGACAGAGTCTGGTGAATCACACCAGCAGGGTGAGTGCAGTCTTGAGCGTGCGTGTAAGTTTCAGCAGGAAGGACCACACAGCAATGTTTCCCCAGATCCTTATGAAGAAGACTCACAGGTTGAAATTACGAATGTATTCTCCTCTCTCTAAATATATTAGGAGAGAGAAATTAATACATTTAAAAATAATAATATGAATAAAAATGCATTAAAACTGCATCAAAGTGTTTGATTTTATTTTCAATGCCCTCTTTTGCCTTTACTTTAGAAGGCATTCTTTGTGTCTTCAAGCACCAAATCCCCTGCATGAGCAAAATATGTGAATGATCTGTGTAACAACTATGCATATGACACAACACAATGCATTTGAGTTTCTATAGCCCTCTTCGTGTGAATATTCTTTGTAAGCATTCTTTGTAATATGATTAAGATCATTCACACATTTAAATGAACATGCCAGGAGTGACAGGTTACTTTGGGTAAGTGTGCTCAGGGGATCAGGCTGCAGAGGGTTCAGCAGTACAGGAGTTCAGTGAGGAAACAAAACCTAAGGAAAATGTTTGGTTGGACAGACCAGGAATCTCCAAGTCCACCATCTAAGCCCCATTGACTTGGTTCTGGGCTCTGTCTGTGTAAACACAAAATATAAAAAACACAAGTTAATATTAAAATTCATTTTAACCTTTTTAAAAATTGTTTGTCCCTTCTCAACAATCAACAATTAGATATGCATGTTAAATGTTATTATAAAGTACTCCTTTTTTCATTTTGAGCTTGCATTCTCTACACTACTGTTAGTCCCATGTCTCTGCATTTCCATCATTAACTGCCAGCAACAGTAACTGTTACTAGCAGTGACACAATTGCCCCAAACTGTTGGGGGAAAAAAGAAAAAACGTGTAACTGACAAACCACACTTGGCCGCTCTCAGTAACAATGGGGGATTGTGGGTAATGTTCAAGCGAATTGGAGGGGAAAGTAGAAAAAAGCAGATGGCCCAGAAAGGAGGATGTTATTAGGTGTGAAAGGGTCCTCATCATCGTGTTTTCTGCTTCCCCTCAGGTCTGAGCCCAGATGGTGCCAGTCTCCCCTGATGCTCCAAAAGAGTTCCAGGTGCCATCATTGGGATTCCAACATCACCATGACATTACCGCACATTTTTCTTTCCTCCTCCTAAAACTGTACAATATTTGATCTGTCTAACTCCTCTCTTTTCTTCTGTAACTACATCTTTCCTGTTTTTCATGTTTGTTTGGTACATTTCAATACATTTTGCAATTCCATTTGTCTGTCCAATTAATAAATCACCAGAGAGATCAACCATAATGACATTTGTTGATTTTTTAAAGTTATATTGCAAAATATTTTGTAGGAGATGTGCATGTTTTTTGATAAATGTATCTGTAGTGTTGTATGAAATCTGTATCTGTAGTGTTGTATGAAAATGTTTGTCTTTTTAACTTCTGGTTTTTTAATGTGATTTTCATGTTGATTGTTGTATTTTTCTGAGACTAAGCTGTAAACTTTGTAAGCTGTACTTTTTAGCTGCCCCCTTGGCCAGGCCTCTATAATCAAAGGGATGTCACATCGGCCCTGTTAAATAAAGGTTAAATAAATTAACAGATGAAATGTGGGTTTGCCATTGTTCTGGTCACACATGTTTCAACATTTCAGGTCATTTGCGCTTAGCTGTCAAAACAGTACAATTTTCTTAATTTTCATAATGTCCCTTTAAGCTAACATTTTCTTAATTTTCGTAATGTCCCTTTAAGCTAACATCCTTTCGTAACAACCAGTACACACATGCATATTTTTTCACTCTTAGCTGAGTTCTCTGTGTCACTGAATTTTGACTTGTACTCAATCAAATTTCAGTTTGTCTTAACTTTGACTCGCTGTTAAATGCAAGCGTCTTTTTTTATCTTCACAACTACAATTGAGTGAGTTCTGCCCTCTGTAACACTTTTTACTTGTTATTTATTTACTTGTTATTTATCTTATTCAGAATTAAGAACATTTGTCTCGCATTTAGTATGAGACATTCCAAGGGAAAAGTGCTATGGAGAAAATGGCTTTTATTAAAAATAATCTCAGTACACCAGCAGCCGATAATGCTAGAGAAGGGAATGCCATGAAGGGTGGAGGGTTTTCATTTCCCCCATGAAAACCCTCCACCTGACAGACAGCTTGCTCACTTCCTTCCCCTTTGTTTACCAGAGTGCTGGGGTATCTGTACTTGTCATGCGGCTGCTAAAAAACCATGTTCAGCATTTTGTCTGTTTATATGAAAACTGCAGAATGGGAAAACCTAAAGCTTCTGCCAAGAACCCTGGCTGGCTAGCAGTGGTTAAAAATGCGCAGTAATCAATTTTAGTGTATTCCAGCTTTAGTATATTCTAGAGTTATAGAAGGAGAGTCCGCATGTGCACATAATCACCCTGTCTCTCACAGCTTATGTAGATGCATGCTAAAGTTTCAGCGGTTCATCCACAAACTTTAGATGTTCAAACTGTGAAACAGAGGTCTTTAAGAATTTGCTTATGGTTTTTGTTCCAAAAGTTGCCTGGAGAGGTACACACTGCATAAACATTCCATCATTTTAGTTTTAAGAGTGCATTTATTTCATTGTCTGCTAAAGGAGAACAAATTCAGCAGCAAACAGAGAGAGAAAATATGGACAAGTTTGAGTCATAAGACAAATGTTTCATTCCGCACTGAGTGTGCACAGATGAAAAAGTACAAATGTGCAAAATTGCAAGAAAAAGTAGTCGACCTTTTTGTCCCACAAAGTACTTTTGCTTTGGTTTTTAGTTTTGTGTTGTCCTATAATGTACCTTTTTTCATCTGCAAATTTTTCAACATTTTATTGATCTCAGTTATCTCACTGCTTTTTCTGAAGCTCATCCGTGCATTGTCATACAAAGATCAAAATTTGCACCAATGACTCAGCTAGCAACCCAACTTCTTATAGCCTAATACTTCATAATCATTATAATCGTCATCATACTCATTTTGTCGTGCATATGTATAAAGCTCGCAATCCAAATTGCGTGGGATGCTGGACGCATGCAAGATTACACGCGCACCTTCGAGTCACGTGACTTTGTCTCCATGGAAATGTCATGCTAAACCGGACTGCAGAAGCCTACCTAACACTGTATAAGGCAGACTTTGTTTGTGACAGAGGGGCATTGTGGGACTGCGAGCGTGCCCGTGCCAGTCAGGGAGCAGATACAGTGTTTGTAATCCACGGCCATGGGAATATTAAACAGAAGCGATGAGAACAGTTTCTGGGAGGAGCGTGACTTACGTGTTTACTGTTCAGCAATATTAATTTGAACGAATAATATGAATTTTCCCTGTATATGTGTGTATGGGCATGTGCATGTTTGTGTGCGCGCGCGTGAATAATAGTTAAGGAACTTTTCCTATGAGAGTGCTGTGATAAGAGAGCAATAAAGAAGAAAATACCGAGCGACCATAGATGAGGGATAGAGAATTTGACCCCAGATGTGCTCCTTGCCCACGTGCCTAGCTGTCAATTGGAGCGCACAACGTAGCTCGTCGCGGTCACAGTGATTGCAAGCGCTCAGTGAGTCGGGGACGGTTTCGACACACAGCGTTGCACGTTGGAGTGAAGGGAGTGTTTTTCTGTCGCCACATGCAAAGAAAGGAGGAGGGAGGAGAGAGTCGAATGCGAGGGCTCCGCCGCGTTGAATCAAAACAAATCGAGATCATAGCGCACGTTTTTCGCAGAAGGGCAGAAGGAAACGGAAGGAATACTACAGCTGAAGTGCGCGGAGGTCACTTCAGCAGCGCCGCAGGTATGCGCTTTAACCAGACGCACACCGTTTTGTTGTGCATTTAGACTAACAACTGAGAGTCGCGCAAGTTCTGGGGCTTGTTAGAATATGAACGCACACATGCGTAAACTGGCCGAGTTTCCTGGGATTCAGGGATTTCTGCAGACAACCTGATGCGTGGTATTTGAAAACCCGCTGTGTAATTCCAAGTCACAGATTCAATTTTTTTTTTACCCGCTTTTGAGCTCTCTAGGCACTGCTTAGTGATGCGATGGACTATTGCTATGTTAACAGAAATTATAAGCAAGGACAGACCTGAGGGAGACATGTATACGGCGCTATGCTCTTAATGTAGGTAATAAAATGTCTCAGGTCATTTGCAGAGTTAACTAACAAATAATGGATGAAAGAGGATTGAGCTGCGTCAAAATGCTGATACATAATTGGAGTGTTTTAGAGGGCAGTGGGTATAAAGCTACTGGGAAGTTATAATTTATGGATAACTACAAAGAAGTGTGGTAGCTCAGAAATGCATCTTAGAGCCGTTGAGGCTAATGATTCTCATTTACTATTTTTGACAACTATGAATGTGTTATTTCAGGACAAACCCTGCCATTCTATGAAGTAGCTAATGTCCTTATTCCTGTAAGCTTAGCGAAGAGGGAAGTTTATGTAGTTCTAGACAATGGCACCTGTTGTGGTAGAGTAGGTGATGGGCTCTGTGGTAGAGTAGTGAGACGGGCCCTGTGGAGGAGCAGTGAGACGGGCCCTGTGGTGGAGTTGTGAGATGGGCTCTGTGGTGGAGCAGTGAGACAGGCCATGTGGTTGAATAGTAGGGTGGGCCCTGCGGTGGAGCAGTGAGACGGGCCCTGTGGTGGAGTTGTGAGATGGGCTCTGTGGTGGAGCAGTGAGACAGGCCATGTGGTTGAATAGTAGGGTGGGCCCTGCGGTGGAGCAGTGAGACAGGCCCTGCGGTGGAGTTGTGAGATGGGCCCTGTGGTGCAGCAGTGCGACAGGCCTTGTGGTGGAGCAGTGAGATGGGCCCTGTGGTGGAGCAGTGAGACAGGCCATGTGGTTGAATAGTAGGGTGGGCCCTGCGGTGGAGCAGTGAGACGGGCCTTGTGGTGGAGTTGTGAGATGGGCCATGTGGAGGAGCAGCGAGGTCCTGTAGCATTTAGAAAATAGTAACCCCTTGTACATTATCAAGAGGTGTTCATAGTTATTGTAGTTTTGTATAAAAAGTGACGTTTTCTGTCAACAAATATCAATATCACTAGAAGGGACTACAATAATCTTGTCTACAATAAGAGCAGAAATGGCCCCACAGCCCGGACACCATCAGGTGAAGTCATACTACATCACAGCAGAGAATAGGCCCTGTGGAATATTATTGCTGTTTGATTACCTGGACAATAATAATGAAGGCACAGGTTTGCACTGAGAGAGATGCCAGTTCCCCCACCACCCCCCCAACTTTGGAAGGCTAATCTCAGTACTATCACTAGGGGGAGCCAATTGGCACATTCCCTTTGTGATGTCACACAGTCCAAATGTTACAGCTGACCCTGTGGAAATGTGGAGGGAGTCCTAGCCGTTTTTTTTAACCACCAGGGCGTAGAGGATATACAGAAAAAAGTGGACATCTGACATATTGATAGTGCTGGGAAAGCTATAGTGCTGAGATTGAAGATGCTGAATGTGTTTTTTTGTCTTATTTTGAAATCAATGTGGTTGCAGAGGATTTTTCACAGGGGAAGAATGGCATATTACTTCAAACGAACAGCAATGGTAATACATTTTCATGTGATAACAGAGCATGGTGGTGTACCTAAAGGGATGAATCCTTCTTAGTGTTGTTTTCTTCTGAAAAGAGATGCATCGCACTGGCCCAGGGGAATGAGAGGGAGGCCTGAGGCCAGTCTGAGTTGAATTATGGGACATTGGGCCCTTCTCTTATGTGCATAACCATCATTGCTAGAGCTGATTACTGACAACAGCCATACTGCCTTCAGTAGTTCCTGTCAAGCAAGGTGAATGTTGCTGAAGAGCCAAACAAATTAATCAGCTGAATCCCAAAAGTGAGCCTGTCTCAAAGACCAAAAAACTTGCTACTGGCGCGGTAGCATGGATGTCTTAATCCCATGGCGAGTTAGGGGAAGAGAAGCAGGATGCTTTCCAAAAAAAAGGCTCCAGAGAAACGCTGGAGCCAGACTGCCGGTTGCTTATTTATAGGATCTTTTCTTTGTGCCAAATACAAAAAAAGAAAATACTTTCGACTTCTGTGTTCTTAACGCTGGCTTGTGTTCTCTCCTGCTTTGTAAAAGAACTCAACAGGCTGAGAAAGTAAGAGAACCAGGCTGATGTAAAACATGGCACACATGGTTTTCCTGGCTGAAGATGCTGTATTTCAGCCTAGCAGGGGACCACCATTGATTTATTGTCGCCCTTCAGGGCAGAAAGAGTCTTTTTTGTACTTTATTGTAGGTCTGAGATGCCCCAGCGGAGGAAACCTCAATTTGACGCAGGGCGCTTGAGTTTAAAGTTTAATTAGCATACTGTGTTCTGCTAATAGATTGGACAGCACTGTCCAGTAATGAAAAGGCAATTCCTTCCTGCGAGCCAACTGCGTATGAATAATTAAAGTCATTAAAGATAATTAAGATAATTAAATTGAGGGGGTCAGCCACTGCATCGCACCGGTCTTTAATTGTTGCCTGGTTTTTAAAATGCCACCTATCCATTGTTGTGGGTGAGCGTAAGGACACGGCCGCGTTTAAAAAGCCATGACCTCCCTGCTCACCCCGTTAGCAGAGGTCCTGCTATGTTGTTGTTGCTCGGCAAAACTCCTGAAGCACCTGTTACCACCTGGGAGCTCCCTGGACAGGAGAGCATGGAGGTGTGACAGAGCACACAGCTGATAGTGTCGTGTTTAATGGCCTCTTGTGAAATCCCCCATGGCGCTGTCATGTTCTGTGGCACTACATGCTCTGAAAACAAGAGGACGTCTGTTTTTTTGTTTTTTCTCTGTGCCCAGCCTCCCGCCACCTCACCCCCACCCCCCACTCCCCAGCGCATGCGTCAGAACAGGCACCTGACCGTGGGCTGAGAATTGCCCCCCCCCGCAGAGCACGAATGTGGGGAGTGGAATGCCTGGTTGGTAATCACCCTTTCAGAGGTGCCCCCGTGCCGCCATCCCAGCCGATGCTGTGATGCCGGGAGCAGCGCGGTTTGTCAGGTCCCTCTGTGAAAAGGAGCCTGTGTGGAGGGAGACTCCCACACGCCAGCTGCTCTGGGTACAGGCCTGGGACACACGTGCCAGGGGTCCTGGCACAGAGGCAGCCCTTCTTGTCCTGGGTGGGTGGGGGTGGTTGGTGGGTATCGGCCCTGACGCACCACTCATGTTCTGTGCTGTGCAATCTGGAGCATGGCACAGCCCAAAGAGAGCGTCAGTGATGTCAAAGGCCCCGGAGGAGGACGCTCAACACGAGTGTCTGAACAGGCGTTTTGCTTTTGTTTCATTTGCGCCTCGGAGTGACTCAAGATTCTCCTTTTCATGGGGGCACTCGCAGCTGTGAAGCAGTTCTGTTCTGCTGCTATTATGTGTCTGGAGGACCGGTAATTGTGGGTTTTTCCTCTGACTGCCATCTCATCCCCCAAACCCCCCCACCTCGGACCCCCATCCCATACTCGTACGAGGTCATGCCGCTCCTGACGGATCCACATCACACAGTGACGTAAACCTCATAATGGCACACGGCTCTTGCGTGTCATACCATGTACACATAGTCCGTGGTGTGGTCTGTGTCACGGACGTGGCAGTTGGCTCTGGATTCCTCAGCGCCCACTTTGTGTCAGCCATCCGGAGCTGAGATGGCTTTTGTCTCCCACGCCACTGGCCTCTCCTGAGCCCGGAGCTGCCCTGCTCAAACCTTTCTCTGCTCGAGAAAAGGAGCACCCAGAACTGAGGAGAGGTTGGTCTGCTTAACTCCTTCCACCTCCATCATATGGGGTCCCACCAGCCCCACGCCCCGTTTCTCTGAGCTGGGACACCGTGGACCCTGTGCTGCAGTCCCCCTCAAACCTTTGCCACAGGGGATATCATTAACCCAGCCTCCAGTTGCTCTCTGAAGAGGCTGTGAATACTGCAGGCACCCGAGTTCCACAGAGACGACCTACCAGCGCTTTCACTCTGGACTCTCAAAACAGGGAGTAAACCTCATAGCTGACTAAAGCTAGTTATGCACATACCGGTGGGAAGGTTATAAACAAAAGCGTACTGTAAACAGAAGACTGGCTTTGTTTTGCTCCAATATTGTCCCATTAATTGTGTGTTGCTTCTTGTTCCATTGGGTCTCTTATTGCAGAATTCTGAAAACAGCTGTCATTCCACTTTGGAGTTTTCCTCCAAGTGGCAATGTGTGTGCTTTTTGTCTTTCAGGTTTAAGCGATATGTTCTTAAGCATTGTGTTTGGGAAGTGCCTTGAGATTATGACTTTGCGTTCCATGCAAATTTCTGACAAAGAAAACAGACATTTCATTCACTCTGTTTTCTGATGGTCAACAATGAAGCCCACTTGATGGGAGTCAGCATCGTTGGGAATGTCAGGCATTTCGTCCAGCTTTTTTTTTTTTTTTTTGGGGGGCTTTGTCATTCGGACAGTTTTCATAGAAGAACAGGGAGACCACAAGTACAGAGTAGGTTTTCAAAGAGTGTTCAGCTTTGTTCTCTCAGAAAGGAAAGTTTTTGTGAATTGGTTTGTGGTAAACAAAGATTGGGGCCACATAACTGTGTTTAGCATTTTACAAATCTTCAGACTTTGAGTCAGCAGACAAAGCTATGATTAACTTAACTATATTTCTTTTGTTAGAACAATTGTTATTGTGGTACCTTTGTGGCTGAGTAACAGTGGTAGGCTGAAGTCTGCCCACTTCCTAAATCAACTGGTCTGCAGACAACCAAAAAAAATCATATGAACTGATTATTATTTTTTGGTAACTATGTTCATACTTTTTACCTATTTGCAGTATTTTATTTCATTACCTGTAATATATACACATACAATATAAAAATGGCATATGGTATATTTTATATTATAAAACAATTCATTTTGGTCAGTAAATCAAAATTACTTTCTTTCAGTAACTGAAAGAGACACTTATAGCCTCTGATATGGCTTGGTCAGAGGGCTTCCTTCAAGACGTATAGAGCCGTTTCCTGGATATTGCTTACTTTTTTGATCACCTCAAGAAACTGCAGTAAATATGTTGTTTTTTTAACAGGTGTAGTAATTGAGTAGTTTATTTCTTGTTTATTTCTCCAGTTCCTCCAAATGTATAGCTTGCGATAGCTTCTAGTGACAGCTGAGTCCAACAGAGCCTGGTTCCAGTCATTATTGATCTGTGTTTTAATGATATATTTGGAGCAATTGAGCGTTGCTAACATGGTATTGATTGAACTGCTGGTGTTTTGACATTAGCGCTGAGAGCTCTGTGGGGTTCCATATCAACTCAGTAATGGAAGGGAAGTGTTATGCACAGGTAATTGCACAGGTGCTATTACCTGTATGCCTGTGTGTGTGTGTGTGTGTGTGTGTGTGTGTGTGTGTGCATAAGTGTTTGTGTATGTGTGTGTGCGTGCGTGCGCTGTATGCATTTGTGTGTGTTTTTGGGACCAGACGCCAGATGCACTCGAATTTGAGACCAAAGAATATCGGCAGACCTGAAAAATAGAGTAGCATCTTAGCAAGACGAACACAAATGCTAGAGACTCCAGAGACGGGAAACTGCTTACAAAAGTGTTCGAGCGACCTTACCAGCCATTGCTGCCCTCTCTTGTGTGTGTGTGAGAAAGAGAGAGAGAGAGAGAGAGAGTAGGAGGCTTTGCAGCCTAGAAGTCATTCATAATTCATAAGACAGAGACGTAGAGGTCAAGAGGCAGAGGCAAACAGTCAGTGTTTGTGTGTGTGTTTAATGAGAGAGAGAGACGTGCTGTGTGCCATGAAGTTTATCAGGCTTTCTCCTGCTGGAAAGTGTGACCTGATCTCCTCACTTTATCATCATATTAAATCTGAAGGAAAATCACATCACCTGGGGCCTGCACTGGGATGAGAGTCTGTAAGTGTAGATTTCCATGTGCGTGTGTTTGTGTGTATGCGCGTGTGTGTACATGTGTGTGTGTGTGTGTGTGTGTGTGTGTGTGTGTGTACGAATGAGCATGTGTACGAACGAGTATAAGATTTTATTTATTCCATGAGGAAGAAGATTGTTTTACTGTATACGCTCTGATTCTGAGACTGTCACAGGCTCAAGATTGTTCAGAGTGAGATGTAGGCAGTCCACAATGTGTGTTGAAATGCTAGAGGGTACTACAGTGCAACCATTGTGACTATGTGTCACAGTGATCTTAACATGGTGGAACCTGGAGTAGCAAGGTTCTAACAGTGACACCATTGTCACTGTGAGTAGATTGATGGCTGGCTTGGCAGTTTTTTTAGGCCTTTCATTATGACATCATGGTGTCATCTTTCCCTTCAGTATGATGTCATCTCACGGGGACAGCATTGTCTGTTGTCTCTTGTTCATGGGAACTGGAGTTCACATGCCCTTGTTTTACATTAGCAGAATGCATGGGTTCTCCCACAAGTGGAGCAGATGTCAAGGAATGTGCTGTTTTTTGAATGAAGGGAAATCAATCCCGTTGCTTGTTTTCTTTTGTTATTGATTACCTCTTCCATGGCAAACCAAACCTAGCAAACATCTCAGGAAGTGAAAGGACGCTTGCTTTCTGAACTGTCCAAAAACCTACTACTCTTACGCTAAAATCTACAGTTCCTCTGCCAGGAATAAGAGACAAAAGCGGTGTCTCTCCTCCCCCCCTCAACCCTGAGCTGCCGAAATCCCTGCTGCCTGTCAGGTGATTCTCAAAACAAGGTGAACGAGTTTGTAAAGGTCACTGACAGTTTCGCATTGTGAAAGTGTGGGAGACTCGGGGTCTGCTTTTCTCAGGGGTAGCTGAGTCTCAAGGTCGCAGGTTTGGTTGCTGGGTTCATCCCAGCGGCTGCAATAACAAGTAAAATAAACACACTGTAGGTCTCCCCGGGTAAGGACATCCTTAAACTGAATAAATATTAGTTTTGTGCTGGCTAGAACTGTGTCCACACCCTCTTTTTTGTCTGGCAGTGTGAGTGTTGGGGGGTTATGGAGGTTAGGGGGGGCAGACAGCTGAAAAAAGTACAATCTACAATCAGTAATGATGTCTTTTGTTTTTTGTCTGAAATCGGCTCACATTCTTTCCCTTTTAAAGTTTTCCACTTACTTCAAAAAGTAAAAACTTTTCTGTGGTACACTCTCACCTGCATGTCTTCACCTGAACCCTCGACCTTCCGCCAGCATGAAATTTATGAGCTGCTTTATTCTCGGTGCGGTAATGAACCCTCGGTCGACTGTGTGCCGCTGTTGTTGCACAATCCCTCTTGATTAGATGGATATTCTGTGAAATGGAGAAAAGTCAGAAGTTTCTGGATGTCAGAGGTGCAGCTTTGAACCTTCCCGCTGCATCTGAACAGGCTCTTCTATACTCTCTCTCAGTGTCTGTCCCACGCCTCATTGTCTGTCCTACGCCCAATTGTCCTGAGACACCCATTTTGGGTGTGATTCCAGGGCTTGTGGACACGTTTCCGGGGTGGGGGGTTGGGGGGGGGCAGATATTTATTGGTTCTTCTTTGTTTTGAATGGGACAGGCTCGAGGTTGGAGTGGAGCCCTGTGCTGACAGAGTCACTGCCATTGTGTGGAAGTAACACTGACAATGAGACTTTGTGACATTGTGGGGGCCAGTAAGGAAAGAGATATCGGGGGTGTGGGGGTGAAATGTCACTATGCACGTGGTGAGCTTCTGGATGGGGGGGGTTATTGGATGGGTCTGAGAAAATTTGTAAGCCCAATATGTGTTTTTTTTTTTTTTTTGCTTGTTTGTTTTTGTGTGATATTGCGAGGACTGCCATGCAGAAGTGTTTATCGGCAATGTGTGAGTAATGGGAAATGGTTGAGCTTAAAGAACTCAACAACAACATCACATCAAGCTGAGATGAACATGGATACTGAGCCGAGGTGATGATACATGAACCCAGACACCCCCCTGATGCAGGCATTGCCATAAAGCTCTGGACCACTTACCCGCAATTGTGGCATCTCCTTTTGCCTACGTGTGGTGTCATGCATGATTTCTACACTGCCTCAGCCTGTAACTTGAGCTGTTCTCACTAAACTGTCTATTTAATGAAGGGACCCCCTGTCAATTCACATAACATTACAGTTGAAACAGTCTGTCTCATGATTTACAGCATCCCAATACTGACACCAGTATAAGGAGTATGTATGATCAGTCATTACAGTAGACCTGAGGTGAATCAGACCACAATAGTCTGTCTATCTCAGAGTGGTCTGTCAGCACCACTCTTTTTTGACACCAATCAGTTCACACCCCATACTAGAGCAGTTGATACTTTCAGCTTCAGTGGTTTTGAAGTGGAGTCAAATTCTGTGTCAGTTCATCTGAAATTGGAGGCTCTCACAGAGTCTGGAGGGTTCAAGCCATCTGAGTCTTTTTTCATCCAAAAGACATATACATTCAAAATCATTTTCTCGTAAATTGATGGAAATGTATTCACATACTAGTCTTTAAATTAGCTGTTGCTCTTGTAACCCATGCCTCAAAGGAAACATTGATATCTCTAGAGGGATTTTAAAGTTTTACAGTTTAACAGAAAACTGTTCCAGACTCACAAGTCCATTTGTCAGTGTGCCAGAGGCGTTCAATCCTAACAAACTGAATTTTACCAAAATAACCCACTGGGACTTCACTAAATAAATACAGTATCCATAATGAAATATTTCATTACTATTGCTTAGTTAGAGTGTCTTACAGAGCTTTAAGCTTTCAGATTGTGCATGTTATCCATTTTATACAGCTGGGTATTTACTCAGTCAATTCTGGTTAAGAGTACAACATCAGTGCCCCACCAGGGAATTGAACCCATAGCCTTTTGTAGCCCTACCTTTTACTGCTATTCAGGTTTCAGCTTCACTATCATTCCATTTCTTCCTCATTCTTTGTAAAAAAAAATCCTCAAATATTTACCAGTCCAAAAGAACAGTGTTTTCACTGCGGTGAAACTGTGTTTTTCTCTAGGTGTGTGAGCGAGCCAGTTGGAAGCAGGCTAGGATTGCAGGGAGCCAATCAGGAGAGAGATGGCAGCGCGGTGCTGGGGGCTGGCAGGGGCTGAGCCAGTATTACTGCTGTTGCTGTTGTGGAGGGACGTGTGCACAATGGAAGTTCCTCTGGACTGTGAGTCTGCTTAATCTCTCAGCCACTCTGTCTCCTGAGGACATTTAGACATTGTTAATATCAGACTGTCCTGTTGTAAATGTTTAATGTTTCTTACAGGTCAGAAACAGTGGGTACTTTCTCTCTCTCATCCTTACACCGTTTTACCATTTTATTTCACATAGATAGACAGACAGGTACATAGGCAGGGGGAAGGACAGATAGGCATGCATGCAGGTAGACAGGCAGGCATCCATGCATGCAGGTAGGCAGGCAGGCAGGCAGACAGACAGACAGACAGACAGACAGACAGGCAGATAGATAGATAGATAGATAGATAGATAGATAGATAGATAGATAGATAGATAGATGGACTGACAGAAGTCATAGCCTGGACAGTCCTGTGATGTCATACTCTCTGACTCCTCCCCCCACAGTGAGACAGCCCCCCACCATCATCAAGCAGTCGATGAAGGACCACATCGTGGACCCCAGACATGGCATCTTCATCGAGTGTGAGGGCAAGGGAAACCCCACGCCAGTGTAAGAGCCAGTGTGCTCCCTAGCCCTTACCCCCCTCCACATCTCCTTTAGCTGTTCTCTCTAACTTTCTCTCTGTCATGCTCTTTTATTCTTTCTTTCAGATTCCCTCCTTTCTTCTTTTCCCTCAGATTTCCTCCTTTCTTCTTCTCTTTGCTCTTTCTGTGTGCTTCTCTTTGTTTCTGTAAATTTATACTATGAACTTGGAGGATTTGGACCAGATGGACTCACAATGCCATCTGTAGATTTATTTTAACACACCTGTCATGTAACTCTGTTGCCTTTTTTATTGGACAGTTTTATTTTGTTGCAGCAGATCTTTAAAACAGCTTAAATATTTGTCCAGTCTCACAGAGCTGTAGTTAACATGGGACTAAAGCTCAGAGATCTGATGTAATACCACCTGTCTATCTGTTTCTATCTGTGACCATCTGTTTGTCTATCTTTTTGTCTGTCTCTCTCTGTATCTCTGTCTGTTGCTCGGTTTGTCTGTCTGTCTTTCTGTCTCGTATTCCCTGCCAGTTTCTCATGGCGACGGAACGGGAAATTCTACAATGTTCCACGGGATTCCTGGGTTTCAATGAGGCGGTGGTCGGGCACGCTGGACATGGGTTTCGGCTACGGGCGACGCCCAGAGGAATATGAGGGGGAGTACCAGTGTTTCGCCACAAACGACTATGGGTCTGCCATGTCCAACAAGATCCGGCTCCGAGTCTCCAGTGAGAAGCAGCTTGCACCCGACACGACCAATCACAGAGCCCCCAGAGTATCTCACTGTCACATCTCATAGCAACACATCACTCACAGACTGCACTTACCAATAAGCTCCTAGCCTGCTTTAGTCTCAGACAGGGAGGATGCAGTTTCAGCTCACTTCCCATAAAAATCACATTCATTTCATAGTCTAAAGAAGGAATTCACTGTGTTTGCTCCAATCTAATTACTGAATGTCATGTTTGTATTATAGATAGATAAATGATAGATATACAGATAGACAGATGCTGATCTTTGATATCACAACTCCTTTGGAGACAAGTCATTTGAATAATCACACTCTGTTCTCCTACAGCTGTCATAAATTCGACAGTTGAGCATCCAATTTTCCAAAAAAGATCTGAAAGACTATTTGCACAGAGAATAAAGAATTAGAGCAAGCTGTGTTTTAAGCCCAATTACAGCACTGGTGTAAATGTGCTCACAAAATTATCACGCTTAATGATCACAGTACTCTTGTGTCTACCTTGTGTCTCTGGCAGGGTCTCCTCAGTGGCCCAAGGAGGTTTTGGAGCCGGTGGTTGTGAATGTGGGGTTCCCGCTGGTCCTGGCCTGTAACCCCCCTCCTGCCCTGCCCCCACCCCAGACCTTCTGGCTGAACAGCTGTAAGACCGCACCCCCCCGCCAACTCCCGATCCTCTGAGTGCTGATCTGTCCATATCAGTAGAGAGAGGAAGAGCGCTCACCTACCCATTCCACCAGAGAGAGTGCTCACCTATCTATTCCAGTATAGAGAAGAAGTGTGCACATCTGTGCATTTTAGTAAGAAGTGTTAAGAATGGCATTGAGTGGGACAAGGAGATCCTTCTACAGTTCAACATGATTCTCAGGAGGAAAAAGCCTATTCCCAAAACTAGCTGCTTGTGCAGATTGACATCAACCACCTTCTTACCACAGTGCTTTCATCAGGACGATATCACCCTAATGAAGGCACAGTAAAGTTCCTGAGTGTCTCCCGAACCTGGGTTCAACTGTGAGCTGTGTCGTCCCCTGACAATGTCCAAGAGTTTGTAACAGTGGAACAAAACTGGCTTTGTTGCAGTGGTGTAGGGTGGGTTAGGGTTAAGGTTAGCGTTGATTTAGCGTTCCACTTGATGTACATGTGAGTTGCCCAAGTGACATTGGTGGAGAAGTGTCTATCCTTTAATCAACATACACTCCATTGTGGTGCACTGTGGGAACCATAGTGTAAAGAATAGGCATTAGCTGTGTATTAGCTGTGTGGTTGTATCGGATTGCTTTCATATCATTTTAGCACTCCTGTGTGAGCATGCAGAGTGGTGCAAAGAGGTGACCTCATGCATGTCTGGCAGCTCCTGAACGGTAGAACTGAAAGACTGCAATCAGAAGAAGACAAGCTGCTTTGGAGATTAAGAAAGTGCTACTGTCCTGTCTTTTCATTTGAGAGTCTTTCATTTGTAAGCACCTTGTTAATTTTTGGTATGGAGTCTCTATTCTGGCACATGAAATTGGTACCTTAGCTGTATTCCAAGTTATTTACACTCTGGAAAGCCACAGTTGATTGATTATTCGTCATTCAGTTGTAAATGTAACTATATAACATGAACCGACTGTATCATAACTTTGGCACTAATTAAGTTTCCTGCCTCTCTATGTCTGTCTGCCCTACCTTTTCTCCCCTCTCATTGGCCCCTCTTACTTTCCCCTTCTCTTTTCTTATTGTCCCCTTGCTGTGCTCCACCCCCGGCCCTGCCCCTCCCCTTGCCCCACCCCTCCCTGATCATGCCCCTCCCCCTGGCCCAGCCATGATGCCCATCCCCCAGGACCGCAGAGTGTCCATGGGGGTCAATGGAGACCTGTACTTCTCTCACGTCACTGTCAACGACTCCCTGACGGACTACAGCTGCAACGCCCGTTTTCTGGCTACTCAGACCATCCAGCAGAAGAACCCGTACACCCTCAAAGTGCTGACCAGTGAGTTTAACTCCCCCATGCACACACACACACCCAGCCAGTCACACACACAGCGGGGCCGTCAGCGAGTGGTTAAAACACATCACTTTTTCATTGATGCAATGTGGACATCTAGTGGTAAACAGATGGTACTGCATTGCTAGTATCCAGCTTAGTCCTCCCCACATATTCAGTGACACTTGAACTCAAATTGACAGTTGCTAAAAACTTGCTAATGGATCTTACAACATTTAAAAGCAGAACATGAGCCGTGATTTATTTTGGTGGTCTTGTATTGTGTGGGTTTGAGACAACATTTCTTGGCTTGATGCCTAAGTTGTGGAGTATCATTTTATTGTTCCTAATCCAAAAATACAGCAGTACCAGACTCACCAGATACAGAAGTGCTTTGTTTGTGTGCGCAAGCCATTTATTTAGTAGACTGAGAGGGGGATACCTCTTCTCCTTTTCTGCAAAATACGTACGTATATAAATCAGAAATTAAAATATGTAATATTTAAGCCTCTGGAATACAGCATGTAATATTTGCCTACAGTCATAACTCAAGGTTAAGGTTGAAATGAATTTCAGTCAGACAGAAGTGCCAATAGCCATGCCACCCTGTAGCCTTTTGGTGCCAAACAGGTGAAGCTAAGTGGGGTAGATGGTTAGCACTTGGACAGGAGACCTCCTTGGGAAATCTCAGTTGCACATGTAAGTGGTGTCGGTGGGCCAGTTGGGGACACCAATGCAGTTGATGGGGACACTGTGTAGTAGGATGTGTGGTCCTTTGGGTGAGGGACTCACTGTGGTCATTCCCTACCCACATTCATTTCCCTGATGCTGCTCCTTCAATAAGTTAACAGACCCCAAAATATGTTGCCATAGTTTTACCATTAGAAGCTTTTATAATAGAAACAGTTTCTTTTATAATTATAACTAGAAAAAGATATGTCCCGCTTCGTAACCATAGTCTCTTTCATTCATATTAAAAAAATCTTTCGTGACAGATCAGATGCGATATCTCATTGCACATTTCCTTTAATCCTTTTGCAATTTTGTTGTCATGTTTCATTCCGTTTCAAATATTTTTTCAGAGTTAATTCTTTATGGTTTTTCTTGGTATTTTATTCATCAGTGTGCCTTTGATCATTTGAGGCTGATGATGCAGCACCCACACACTAACCTTGCTGTGATCTCATCACCCCCTCCCGCATCCTGTGTGTTTAGCGTTTGCGTTTCTCTGTTTCCATACTGACCGGCTTCAGTGTGGGTTTCTCCCATAACAGCCCTATAATGACATGGTGCAGAGATGCTTTGCTTTTGTGCCATGATTTGTCTGCGATCTGTTGGTTATTTGCTTTTAGTTCTGTTTTGTCTAAACTCATGTGGGGGCTTAATATCTATAACACGGTGATGCTCCTTTTTTAGATATGTCCTCCTGTTTTTCCAATACTAAACACTAATGTATAACCATCTTCACCTTTTTTCCCTTGGTGTTCAGATATCTGACCTCAGACATCAGCAATCTAACCCCAACAAACTATCAGTTTCTCCTTTTTATGCCTGATCAAACTACCCAGCTCTGCTTTCTTCCACTCCTTGGGTCTCTCCTGTGTAAACCTTTTAAAGGCGGGGGTGTTTTTATCTGTGAACAGCTATAAGATGTTCTACATTAACACATGACACGCTGCCAAGAGCCTATAGAGAGAGAGAGAGAGAGATACTAAGAGTGTGCGAGGGCGCGTTTCCTCTCTGAATGAACCTCGTGACCCAGATTTGTGTGCCTCCCGGAACAGAAGACCCCGGTGTGGAACACGCGAGGGTGTGTTTCCTCTGAAAACGAACCTAACAACCCTGTTCTAAATGCCGCCTGAAATGGAAGAACCTGGCATGGCTCCAGACACATGGTCTGAAGAAGTACAATTCACCATATAATCCCAGGAACACTGCTGACATGAACTGGGAGAATTTATTGTTGAAAGCATTCATAAATTACAGGGCTAGTCAGGAGAGATGAGACAACTTTTGTTTATGCATTTCCACATATATTGCATGTGTGTATCTGTGTGTGTCTGTGTGTGTATGTATGCAGTCATATGTATGTACTTATAGGTGTATGTGTTCCATAGTGTGTATATAAATAAATGTTACAGCTTTTGATATGAATGCAAACTGCTGAACACTGTTGTCTGGGCTGTTCTCTGTAGCTCTGAGTGGTGTGGTCTGGGCTGTTCCCTGTAGCTTTAAGCAGTGTGGTCTGAGCTATTCTGTGTAGCTGAGTGATGTTGTCTGAGCTGTTCTCTGTAGCTCTAAGCAGTGTGGTCTGGGCTGTTCTGTGTAGCTGGGTGATGTTGTTTGAGCTGTTCTCTGTAGCTCTAAGCAGTGTGGCCTGGGCTGTTCTCTCCACAGCCCGCATGGTGGCCGAAACGGTACCCTCGTTCCTCACCCCCATCGGAACGTCCAGCTCCAAGCTGGTCCTGCGAGGGGAAGAGCTGGTCCTAGAGTGCATCTCGGCAGGATTGTGAGTCACACACACATGCAAATACACAGACACCTTCACACAGATACACACACGCACACAGACACACATACACACCTTCACACAGATACACACACACGCATGCACACATACGCATACCTACACACACCTTCACACAGATACACACACACAACTTTCTCACACACACACACACACGCACACACCTTCACACATACACACATGTACACACCACTCTCACACAGAAACACAAACACACCGCTCTTACACAGAAACACGTATGTACTATTATTTCTACCACTGCCACAGATCTCCATGAAAATAAGTCCGCATGATTTCAACACTGCTGCATACCATCCTGCACTACTGAACATTCATCTGATCTCACATTTACTACTGAATACAGCTGCATATCTAAAGGAAGACAGAGAGATTAAGAGGGAGGCTACAGTATCAAGAGACTCAGCAAGGTTGGATGTGTTAGATATTCAAGATGAAAGAACCATTTGTGTATGTGCGTATCTGTGTTTCATTTTCTGTTTGTCTGCATGTGTATATGTGCGTGCGTGCGTGTGTGTGTGTGTGTGTGTGTGTGTCCGCATGCATGTGTGTATGCTTGTGTCCCTGTCTCCCTCTCTGTAGCCCCACCCCTATTATCAGGTGGTTTAAGCAGGGTGGAGCCTTGCCCATGAGGAAGGTGAAGCTGGAGAACTTCAACAAGACCATGCGTATCGCCCGAGCCTCCGACGACGATGCAGGTGACTACACCTGCACCGCCAGCAACAGGATGGGCACTGTACGACATGTCATCAACGTCCAGGTCAAAGGTCAGCTTTGCTCCAGATTGTCTTCTACCTTCATTCTGATTTCAGTGGCTGCAGGCTCTGTTTTAATAGGGATCCTTAAAATGGTGATGGAGACTATGATGAACCCTTCTTCCTCTTCCTCTTGTTTTCCTGTTTTTTCTCTTAAAAATATAAAAATGTGTGTATTTTCTTGGCTGTACTGTAGATGGAATCACATTAATGATACTTTGGTAATATAGGAATAGCACATCTTCAGAGTAAGTGTCTTATGAACAGTGCTTTTCATTGCTGGGAGAGTCACCACTACCTGCTGGTAGCTGAATATATTTTCCATTTGACTTCTTTGTCTCTCTCCGTATTCCAGTTGCTCCCTATTGGATTGAAAAGCCGGCCAATCTGATTGTCGCTCCAGATGAAAACGGCCGTCTGGTCTGCAGGGCCAATGGCAACCCCAAACCCACCATCCAGTGGCTGGTCAATGGGGAGCCTATTGAGAGTGAGTATCCCAGCATGCACTGCAGTCAGTGCAGCTTTTTACATTTACAGTACATTAAATTTCATTCATTTGACAGACGCGCTTATCCAGAATGACTTCTATCACGAGAGAACAGAAGTGTATTCATTCAAGTTAAATGACCAACAGTGTCAGACCAGGCTAACACTCCCAGACCAGTGAGTGTGAGTAAAACACTCTTCAAGCACTACCACAAGTTAATTTGTGTGACCTGACTAGACAAGAAAAGTCAAGTATACTACCATATATCAGTCACTAAACCACAGAATCATAAAATAAACAGCAAGTAATACAAGCAGAAGGTGTTAGGGGGCAGGGATTGAGGTGGAACTGAGATGCAGTCTGAAGAGGGGGGTCTTCAGTCTGCATTGGAAGATGGGCAGTGATTCTGCTGTCCTGACCCCTGTGGGAAGTTCGTTCCACCACTGGGGTGAGGACCACTGTAACATCAGCTGGTTCAGCCACACACAGAACATTACTTTTATAGCTCTTTGTTTTGGTGTGCTTACCTGTCTCCCTCTGCAGTCGCCCGGCCGAACCCCAGCAGACAGGTAGCGGGCGACACCCTCATATTCCGCTCGGTACAGGTGGGGAGCAGCGCGGTATACCAGTGCAACGCCTCGAACGAGCACGGCTATGTGCTGGCCAACGCCTTCGTCAGCATTGTGGGTGAGAGAGGGGAGCAGCAGCTAAGGGATTCTGGGTAAAAAGTGTGGCAGCCCCAGTGAACAGGTCGAGATTTAGCAGTGTGGGTAGCGGGTGAAGGTTGAGAATTCTGGATAATAGGCTGAATTGAAGAATTCTGGGTAATGACCTGCGTTACATCAGATTACATTACATTATTGTCATTTAGCAGATGCTTTTATCCAGAGCTACTTGCATAGGTTACGGTTTTTACGTGTTGTCCATTTATACAGCTGGACTGTGGTAGTTTCTGAGCAGTAGGTGCATGTGGAGGATTCTAGGTAATAAGCTGAAGTGAAGAATTCTGGGTAATGGGCTGTGGGGCAGGTTTGTGGGCGGTGGGTTCATGTGGAGGACTCTGGGTAATGAATGTAAAGCATGGTGGGTGGTTGGTCCGAACCGAGGGCTTCTTATTAAAGTGCTGCATGTGTTTCTGCAGATGCTGCTCCACGCATGCTGGGTCTGAGGAACCAGGTGGTGAAGGTGATGGAGAACAATCGCACCTTCCTGGAATGCCCTTTCTTCGGCTCGCCCCTGCCGGAGCTGCGCTGGTCAGTACCAGCAGCTATTCTCAGACTTCAGCTGACACTTACGACATGCTTTAACACAATCCCAGCATCGTTTTCCTAATGATAACAATCCTTTTAGCAAATATCCACTTTGGGAGAATGAGTGTTTGTGTGTATGTATGTGTAAATGTGTGCAAATATGCATGTGTGTGTGTGTGTGTGTGTGTATCTGTGTGTCTGTGAGTAATGTGTGTCTATGTATTTGTGTGTGTGTGTGTGTGTGTGTGTGTGTGTGTGTGGGTGTGTGTGTGCAGGTTTAAGGACGGACACAGCAGTCCCCTGAGTGGCTCTCAGTACAGAGTGTACCCTAACGGTACCCTGGAGATCCGCCGTGTCCGAATCGAGGACCAGGGTCCCTACACCTGCGTGGCCACCAGCATGATGGGCAAAGCCGAAAACCACGTCCGCCTGGAGGTCAAAGGTCAGCAAAGTGTGGCACAGAAAGAGCTCTGCCTGAAAATACGCCTCCCTCTCTCGGCGCTGTGTGACCCGTGGGGCGTGTCCTTTCTTTCAGAGCACACCCGGATCACGAGCCCCCCGCAGAACTTGATAGCGACCCGAGGAAGCCTGGCTCGCTTCGACTGCCGGGTCAAGTATGACATCACCCTTCCCCTCACCGTCATCTGGCTGAAGGACAACAAGCCTGTGCCTCTGGGCTGGAGGTGTGTCCCTAAAATGCACATATTGTGTACATGCACACACACGTGCACACAGACATATATACTCGCATATACACATATACACACACATGCTCACACACAGACATATACACACATACATATATACACTCATACATACACACATATACACATATGCATGCGCGCACACATACACTCACATGTAAACACACAAAAACACACTTCTGTCTGTTTCTTCCCCTCTCTGTCTCTTTCTGTATCTTCCTCCCACTCTCTCTCCCTCTTCCCCCCTCTCCCCCCCTGTTCTCCCCTTCATCTCTCTCTCTGTCTCTCTGTCTCTCTCTCTCTCTCTCTCCTCTTCAGGCTGAGGAAGGAGGATGATTACCTGGTTATCCCGGGGGTGAACAGGGAAGACGAGGGCAGATACACCTGCGTTGTCAAGACAGAGCTGGACGAAGCGTCTGCCTCTGCTCGCCTCACTGTCATAGGTATAAGAACACACAGATATACACACACATACTCTTACACGCACTCACATATAGTACATATACACATATACACAAACATACACACACACGTGTGTATACTCCCACAAACACAAAGGTACATATCTCCACACTCTCATCCACATAGACATGTACAAACAGAAATACTCCCCACATACACACACTACACGCACACCCACACGCACACACACTCATGAACTGTTTGGAAAAAACTCAAAGCACGGTTATACAGTTACATTAATATCCATAACATATAGTGTATTATTAACATTAACATTATTGTTACAGTTGATGTTTTACACTAAAATAATGCCATTAATAAGTAAGTACTTCTACTAACTATGGTAATTAATTTTTAACATTTTACTTTAGGAAAATGATTTCCGCATTGTTTTGCTATGCTGTGCTAATGTACATGCTGACCTTTAACCTTTTACCTCACAGAAGTCCCATGCTAGAAGGTAACACCTGTGGCAAAAATGGTACACAAGCTTGGGCACTTAATGAACAAGTATGTGACTTCAGATCTTTTCTGGATGTTTTATTTAACTATGCTAATATCCAGGTTTTAAAATGAAGTTCAGTTTCCTGGACTGTGTTTTAACCTGATTAGTGGGTGGAAGATACCAACTGACTAAGTGGAATGGGGGGGATGGTAGTTTGTGGGGATTTCCACAGTGATTTTACACCCCTCCACTCCAGACCGGCCGGACCCGCCCACAGACCTGGAGCTGTCTGACCCTTCAGAGCGCAGTGTGAGACTCACCTGGGTCCCGGGAGATGATAACCACAGCCCCATCCTGGGTAGAGCCCCTCCCTCTTTTTACCTGTCCAATCCTATGTGCCTCTCCTTTGACCAATCACTTATGCCACTCCTGGGTCGCTGCCCTTTTCCTGCTTTTACCTCCATCTCAGAAGGGAAAATAACACAGAGATCAATCAGAGGCAGTTTCTCTGTTCTCTCACTCCTCATTCATCCTCCCCTGTCACTGTCAGGTCAATAGAAACATATTTTTCCAGTTAAGTCTGAACACCAGTCAGCATAATAAATTCCATAAGAATGTTCAGTTCCTTCCAGAAGAATCCATTCAGTTTCCCATGTCCTTAAGTGTGTTCCTGACCAGACTTACTTGTGCTGATAATCTATGGCTTTGTAAATCTGGAGTCCCAAACAGCTTTCTTTAAATTATGTAGTAATTTGATTAGTGAAGCATAAATTAGTTTAACAGTAAATCACAACAGATTTGTTTATCTTTACAGCATTTATCTGTGCAGCATTCAGTCTTATCCTGGCTGACTATCCTGGTACAACTCATATTTTTTCACATATCATCCATTAATTCAGATATATATTTTCCACCAGGACTAGAATCTGCAACATCCCGGAAACAAGGTTGCATAAGTAGTCTACACTGCCACCACAGACCCTTCTCCCTCACTCCCCTTTCCTCCATTTCCCAGAATACCTTGTGCAGTTTGAGGAGGATCGCTGGGCAGGAGGCAGGTGGCAGAACCTGTCCAGTTACCCCGGCAACCTCAACTCTGTCATCCTGCAGCTCTCGCCCTTCATCAACTACCAGTTCCGAGTCATCGCCATCAACGCGATTGGCTGGAGCCGCCCAAGCCTCCCCTCCCAGCGCTACAAGACCAGTGGGGCCCGTGAGTCACTAGGGCTGTGGAGGGAGGGGGAGTACAGTGGAGGACGGGGAGGCAATAGAGAAGTGCCCACAAGTCCTGTTTCATTAGCAGTTAAAACCCATGTGTCAGTGTGTGTCAGGGTGCTAGTGGGTCAGTGTGTCAGTGTGCAAGCGTGTCAGTGTGTGCAAGTGTGCTAGTGTGTCAGTAACTATCAGTGTGTCAGTGTGAGTCAATATGTATCAGTATGTGCTAGTGTGTCAGTATTTGTCAGTATATGCTGTGCTTGTCAGTATGTGCTGTGTTTTTCAGCGCCTGATGCCATACCAGGGAACATTCGAGGAATAGGGCACAGGAAGACCAACATGGAGATCAGCTGGCAGGTAAGACAGGATGGACAGGTACAGGTAAATGACAGATAGGTGATGAGTAATAAACTGCTGAACAACAGGTAAATGACAGAATAATGACAAGTAATTTAAAGCTAAATGACAGGTAATCAGTAGATAAGTGACTTGTAAATGAGAAGTATATGACATGCAATACTGCAGGATTCTTTATAGAGTGTGATAAACTGAACCAGGTGTGACTTTTTAATATAGGAATAGACTTTTAAAATTACTACTATCAGTTTGTACTAAATTAGCGATTTAATAATGCACTTGGGTCAGTTATGGACCAAACAAATGCAGCAAGGAAAAACAACAAATGATGCAAGGTTGCATTTGTTTGATTTTGTTTGTGGTGAATGTTACGTGTAATGAGTGTTGCATGTGTGTGTTGCGTGTGGTGAGTGTTGCATGTTTAATATGATTCACATTGTGTGCTGCATGGGAGGAGAGTTGCGTGTTTCACGTGATGAATGTTGCGTGGGATCAGCCATGGATGTAATGAGTGTTGCGTGTTAAGTGTGTTTCATGTGGCAAACATTGAGTGTTGCATATGGTGCATGTTGTGTATGGTGAGTGTAGTGTGTTAAGCGTGTTGCATGCTAAGCGTGTTGCGTGTGCACAGCCCCTGAAGGACAGGGAGCGGAACGGGCCGCACCTGCGGTACGTGGTGTGGTGGCGCCGGCGGGACTCTCGGGAGGAGTGGAAGAACGCCACCACCTACTGGCTGAGACACATCATCTACGACACTGACACCTTCACGCCCTATGAGATCAAGGTCCAGGCCATGAACGACTTTGGGCTGGGCCCAGAGTCCCCCATTGCCATAGGATACTCAGGGGAGGACCGTGAGTGTCCCTGCCCAGTCTAAACACACACACAGACACACACACACACGCACACACATACACACACACACACATATATATATAAACATGCATACTGTACACACTCACACACACACACAGTTCTACACACTCAGTCAGGCCCATGCTCTCAGTAATATGAAGGGGTGGCAGAGAGCAGCAGTGTTTGGAGTATGACGCAGATATTTCTGGACTGTTCCAGGGCCCCAGGCAGCCCCCACCAACCTGCGGGTGTCGAAGGTCGAGAGCACCAAGGCAACCGTGCACTGGAACCCTGTGGCTCGGCCCACCATCATGGGCGAGCTGAAGGAGTACAAGGTGAGACCCCTGGCACACAAACACAGGGTTGCAGGATCAAATCCTGGACCAGGTTGTCACTCTGCTTCAGTAAGAGTTCAGATGTATCAATGGGTAACATGTCGATGTTGGCTGTGTTTAAGGGCATTCGTGCTGTATGAAATTCTCTGAAGATTCACTGACCTCCACAACAGGTCATAACAGCTCATACCATACAGTGTCCACGGTATTGGTCTGTCTGCGCAGTGAATCTGCACAGGCAAACATCATAGAACAACAGTCTGCACCAGGCAATTGAACTGGCAACTTCTGGGTTATGAGCCTTGCCTCTTTCCAGTGCACCCTGTATAAAGGCATTGGCTAACAAAATGATGAAGAGATGCTGTATGACACTGGTTTTGTTCGTAGCTGCATGCAGAATGGCAGAATTGGCAGGCGGCACACACCTGTCTCACCCTTCTGCCCTCCTTGTCACAGGCGTACTACTGGCGGGACAGCAGCGTGCTGAAGTGGCTGAGCGTTCGCAGGGACAGGAAGAGTAAAGGCTTCTACACCATCAGCCCGCGGCCCTACGGTGTGCTGACGGGGCTCATGCCGTACAGCAACTACAAGATGTACATGGTGGTGGCCAACAACCGCTATGAGGGCCCTCCCAGCAGCACCATAGAGTTCCAGACCAAGGAGGGAGGTAGGGCGGAGCTACATGGGGAGGGCGGGGCTAGTAATCAACAAATGGCCAAAAAGGGGGGAGAAGAGCCCAAAACCAAGACGATACCAGAGGTGGAAAACCCCGGCTTCAGAAAGTCCTACCATGTATTCGTTCTAGCCATTCACTAAACAAGGTGATTTCACTAATTAGCTCCTTTACCTGGCTGAATAGTTGTGCTAATTAAATTCAGCTGGTGTAGTGCATGTGTGGAACAAATACATGGCAGGACTTTTACTTTCTGAAGCCGGGGTTTTCCACCTCTGGACGATACACATCTCAAAGATGCTGAGAACTTACAAAAATGTTACTGAATCACATAATGTCACAGCTGAAGTTATTTATAAAAGGCCTACAACAAAAAGGCAATCAGATAAATTATAGCAGTGAAATATGTGTAATGCATGTAGTAAGTGAGTATCCCACCCATTGTAAATGCTTTATGACGATGCCTGACATTAGCAGTCAATTAAAGGCACCCACAGTCATGTGGCCTTATTTGCTGTGTAGTTCCAGGGCCTCCAAAGTTCCTCAGGGTGCAGCAGAGACACCTGGACACCCTGTACCTGGAGTGGGACAGGCCAGCAGAACCCAATGGCATCCTGACGGGCTACACACTCAAATACCAGGCAGGTGGGTGTAGGGTCACAATCTGGTATAAGGTGAGCTCATCCCAGTGTTCTCACATCTCAGAGCCTAAAGGCACGACCGCAGTGTAGCGCACCAAGAATGGGATATCAAAACAGCTTGAAGTCCAAGCTGCCTCCACATAAGAGCTTTTACCATTATGTGTGATATGAAAATAAAAACAATTTTTGAAGAGCTACAGATAAAAATGGCAATCAGATATATCTCTAGAACATATCCTTCTGGGAGTGGTGAGGGTTGCTTTTACTGGCCAGTTTGGGGGAATCTAATTTCTAAGTTAAATTTAAAAAGCAGCAGGTGGTAGAACACAATATTAAAACAGAGGCTACTTCACAAATCTATCAAGGTGCAGGGAAAAATAGGCTAATGCATTATAGGGACTTTAGCACCCCCTGGTGGAAGAGGGAAGAAAACAGTTTAACAACATAGGTTCTTTATTGTTTCCTTTAGAAGTTGTATAATGAATTTTCCCTGAATAATAAAGGATGTCAGCTGGCTAATTTCTCCTCTGCAGTGTTGATGAGAAGGTTTTGTACATAAAGACTGTATTTGAAGACCGAGAGCTTCAATGTTCCCTTTGGAGTGTGCTGTGCAGAGCTAGACCTGCTCTGCATTTGAGTACTCTTCCTACCGGGATTTTACGTTACATTACACTGCATTACATTACATTACATTAGTGGCATTTAGCAGATGCTCCTATCCAGAGTGACTTATATCAGTTACAGTACCTCGGCCAAGGGTACAACAGCAGTGTCCCAACGGGGAATTTGAACCGGCAACCTTTCAGTTACGAGTCGTCCTCCTTAACCACTATGCTACACTGCAGCCAGGATTAACAGCTCAAGCCTGCTCTCCCCCCCCCCACAGTGAACGGCAGCCGCGGGGCTGGCCGTATGCAGGTCCTGTCCTTCCCGGTGAACGTCACCAGCTACTCCATGCGCCGGCCGGACCGCTACACCCGCTACAAATTCACGCTGGCGGCTCGGACTCAGCTTGGGGCGGGGGAGGAGCTCTCAGAGGAGTCGCCTCATTACACCACCGAAGGTAAGGTGGGAACACACACCCCCCCACACCCCCCCCAGGCCGCCCATCCACACATGAGAGAGAGGGAGACCTCCATCCCTGCCCATCAATTTTGTATGTACTGCTGTAGCTCAGTCACCATCGCAGGATCACATTCAATCTCACCCCAATGCATTTTTATTTTGAGAATTTTGAAAAACTTTAAGTTAGTTAAAGTTGAAGTTAAGATTTTTTTTCCATTCCTAAAAATTGGACTGTTGCCATTGCAAAGGAACAATTATTGTTAAGAAGCAAAGAAAGTGTAACATTGCAAAGTGCATTGCGGTCAGATTGGATCTGTGTGCCAGTTTCTCCTCCTCCATTGATGGGTGTGACCTCATAATGGGGATACGCTACTAATCAAAGCTGTTTAGGCTCCACATTCTTCAATGGGGCTCTGTGGCCTAAAAATGGGGGTATATTATTAATCACGGCTATTTGGGATTGACCTCCATCAATGGGTCTGTGTGACCTCAGTGAATTGGCAAAGAAAAAAATGGCAGTTATCATCAGGCCTGCCATGCCTGAGAGTGAATATGGAGAATGTCAATCAAAATGAGATAATTCTGCAATCACAGTTAATTTATCCTCTGATGACTGCCATTGTTGCAAAGGTTATTTTCAATAATAATAACAATAATAATTACAATGCTCTGCATTTATATACAGTAGCACCTTGATGAAATCCCAAAACAGTTTAAAGTGAAGGATTTTGACTCACACCAACCATGACTAATTAGATAAATGCATTGTAAGTTAAATGAATTAGAGATCAGATACATAAATTTGAAGTAATATAAATTCCTTTGTTTGAAATCCCTCAGCTAAGCTGTCTAGCTGTTGTTAAGCAGCATATTAGAGATTATGAAGATGGATTTGTCTTAAAAGGAGCAGAAGTTTATGTATGAATAATCCAGAGACTGAGAGTTGAAGATGATTGACAGGTTGTAAGAGAGAGTGTCACTGTTCCCAGCTGAGTGTCTGTGGACAGGAGAGGCTTTGTCACAGCTGTGAGCACTGATTATGCCGGGCACCAGATGATGACATCATCCCGGGTATTGTGATGTCATGGGTCCTGAAGTGGACAGAAGTGTGGACTGTCACTTGATTCACTGTGGGGAGATTTTTTTTATCATCTTTTTTTTTTGTTTACACCTCGGGTCACTTTGATCTGTTCGATATCTTTCTTTATTTCCCAGCCTCTGTCTCTGTCTCTCTCTTGCGTCCCTCTCTCTGCTCCCATCCTGTCTTTCTCCTGTGGTGCTCAGAGAAGATATTGATTTTGAGAGGGATTAAACCAGATTCTCTTTTTATGTGCTTATGTGCTAACAACATTTGAACAGGACTGAGTGTCCTGCATTAAATGAGACAGAGTGCTCGAGAGCTGCGTGTAGACAGTGCACAGCTACAGCGCATTTCTCCTCCAGGCTTTTACTGAGGGCACCTCAGGAGACTGAGTGAAAGGGACGAGCGTTTCTCTCAGAGAGTTCGGCACTCAGAGACTCTGAGTGACGCCTGGAAAGACCTGGCACAGCAGCAGAAAGAGAAAGGCTCGAAGGGTAAATCAGGACAGAGCGGCTCTTGTTCACTGGCACCAGATGCTGAAAACAAATGGATACAAACATACTGTACCAGTTGGTGATATAAAGGCATTTCATTCCCATGTAGCTTTCAGGGTCCTTACCTGAAGTGCAGTACAGCGGTTCACAATCACGGCAGCTTCTGAAAACAGAACATTAGCTTCAGTAGCAGATCACGGTCACTAGGGGGCAGTGGTAGTACAGTGCTGTTAGAGTGCTTCCAGAAACGATTTGATTTAAAGTACATTCAGTCTCCATATGTATTCTCCTTGTTTAAATGATAACCTTCCACCTACAACATGTAGTTTAACAAATCCACAAGTTTTAATTGAACAGGTTGTGACGGTGTGAAAGATCAGTCTTACCCGCAGATACCTGCTGTTACCTACCTGTTGTTTTTCCATTTCCTGTTGTTTTTCATATCAAGGTCATTTTTGTCATATTCATTCTGCGCTGTATTTTCAGTGCAGTGGAATTGACTTCAGCACGTCTTCCCTCTCCCACTGGGAATTTCACTGTTATTTCCCATCGGCTCCGCTGTTGCAGGAAGCTCTAGCCAGAGTTCTCACGCACACAGTCACTGAATTGGTGTCATTGTTCCTGATGCTAATTCTGTGTTCGGTTTTCTCCACGCGCCCATTGTGGCTGAGCCCTTGGAGATACAGGTGTCTAGCGCTGTTTCTTTATACCCCTCTCTGTAACTGTTTGCTAGTGCTAACACAGCCACTGCGGCTTCTCCTACTGCTGCTAACCAAACCTACCACTACAGCAGCCTCTGCCTCTGTGCTGCTACACCACAGGCATGGGTTCTGTTTAGAGCATGGTCTCACTGGCTCAGTCAGCCTTCAGCTCTGCTTACCCTGTAGCTGTGTGGGGGAGATGGTAGGCATAGGGGATAGGGAAAAATCTTGGCTTTTGTTCAGTAGGTTGTGAGTACAAGTCCTGGGAGAGCAATTACTGCAGTTCTTAACCCGAAAGGCTTTGCTGTGTGACTGATATGTTTTGTTTTGTTTTGCTTTTTTAATGTAAGCTATGCAGTTCACCCTTGGTAAGGTCATCTGATAAGTAGTTCAGAACTGGTAGAAGTCCAGTTTTATTAATAGCATTTTGGTAAACATTTTGGAAACATGTATAAACTGCTACTCTTCTCAATAAATAAGATCACCAATGCAAACCACTTTGTTCATAAACAATGATATACATGGCAGGCAAGACATTGGAAAAAGCCAACAGATGAAGAATTATTCATTCATTCATATTAATAATGACTAAAAACACTCTGATATCTAGCATGTAGGTAAAATAACCTTTTATATTTTAGACCAGGTTGACTGGCTGTAGGAACAGACGCCATACAGAAGCCTTGCAGGATACCAAGGAAGTACACATTTACTGTGGCTGAGTCATCTGTCCCCTCCAGTGACTGAAAAATACAGCCATTTTAAAAGTAAAATGACTTTGTGACGTTTCCTAATAAATACATCATTACAGGACTCGTTGTTTAGTGTAGTGGAGAGACTGCCATCTTGGTTTGATGATTTTTCTGTGCATAGTGTTGAATGGAGGTAAAAAAAAAGAGGCCCACTCCATGTCACGGCAATGAAAAGGTGCACAGCTTTCCTTGTTCCAGGAGCTCTGTGATTGGCTGTGGCCTTTCTTTCAGAGCCCAGGGGAGCACTGTGTGGCTCGCCATTAAACACCACCTCCCAATGGATAATGGGAACAGAAATAGCACTGTGGATGCAGTGTCCTGCAGGCCTGAGAGCCTTCAGCGGGCGGAGGAGGGGGGGCTGTCCACCTTCCGGCTGCTCCTGTGGGGGTGGGTGGTGTGCGGGCACTGGAGAAGTGCCCCACACCTTTATGGAAGTACGAGCCCTTTTCTGGGTTGTCAAGAATGTCATTTGGCACCCTGATTAAACATTGAAACAACACTGAAACAAAGCTGAAGCTCGGGTCTCACCTTTATACAGTAACCCAATCCACTGATTTAGCTGTTGGTTATTGGAACTGTTCCTTCCAGAATAGAAATTAGTAGTGGTAGTTATTCTTGTATGTATCTGTGTAACAGTGATCTCACTCAAATTTAAATTTTAATGAATTAATTTTCATTATAATTGTAAGCTATTTTTTATTGAAGTGGATATCTTTGCAAACATGCAGATTTTTTTAACAATATCTTTGCAAACATGCAGAATTTTTTAACAATTTGTTTGCTTATGTTTCCTACATGCAAATGCTGCCTTGCCAGTACGCAGAAGCTGTTTGTACATTCTGTTAGACAGTAACATACAGTGCAGATCAGTGTGTTGCGGGGTTAAGGTCCTGATAACAGGGCAGTTGTTCTGTTGTCTGTGACTGAAGTGACCCAGTCTGCTGGGCATTTTGTGTGTTGCTTCCATGCTCCTTTCAGTACATAGACACAGAGGGGCATTGTGTTTACTGCATTTACATACACACGGCTGCATGCATCCCCCCCAACTCCTGTTTTAACAACGTCATTGTGCATCTGGGAATGCCATCGTCCTTACCCAGGGTAACGCACATAGCCCACATTTGTACATTCATTACTATCCATTTGTACAGCTGGATGTTTATGCGAGAATTCAGACAGGCACTTCCACGTTTGAGAGGCTCTTCCCTGAGCTTGCAACTATAATTACACATTGGCAGGTCTGGCATCACTTCCTGGAGTGACAGCGCTCGTATGTGGGTTATCTACTAGTGATCTGGGTCATGATTATTTCTGGACTCAAGACATTAATGACAGAGGCTCCAGCTGCAAGTGACAACAGGCAAATTAAGCAGCCACTTTGTGCAGCCACTTTTTCCCTTTTGTTTTGCCATTACAGACAGCACAGATAAACACTAGTGGATAAGGACCGTTACAGACAACACAGAAAAAACATGAGTAGATAAGGATCATTTCAGATGGCATAAATTCACTTCATGAGTGTTAATGTGCCAGCCAGGCCAGTACAGTACACAGGTCAGTCTGAGTGTTTCATCCTGTGGGGGCAAAGAAGGTGAGGGAGTTTTATCTATAACCCAAAGTCTACAAGTGCAAGTTAGTTAATATTCAGCTGTATACACTGAATTTGTGTGCATGTGTGTGTGTGTGTGTTTGTGTCTCACTATATATAATATAGATATGTGTGTCTGCTAAGGAAATAAATACCCTAATGGAAATGCTAGATTACTGATGCCATTTTGATCAAAAGTTGGACTGAGTGAAATGAGTCTTTCCTCAGCGTGAGGCGCAGTAATCTGAGACTGATAATTGAAGTGCCTGTACGTGTGAGATGCTAAGCGCTCTTATGGTCTTAGGTGGCCTGAGCTGTTACCAGGGAATGTGACTGCTATTCCCAGTGATTAGCACCACTCCATGGCCTCTCCATGGTGAAGTAGGTCACAAGATCCCAGACCTGCTGTCATTTTTTAAATTTTATTTTTATCTCTGCAAAACTAAGCCCTGCTCAGATCCTAAGCTGGGTCTTTGGTTTGACTGCTGTTTTTTGTTAGTTTTAATAAGGCAGAGCCAGCTATTACTGAGTATTGTGCTCACGGTTCGCAGATTTCTCAGTATGTGGCACCTGGGGGGCTCTACAGTTTGTTTGTAGGATTATTGTACACTGATGCTGATGCCGCATGTACAAAGCTTGATTGTTAATGCAGAATTTGCATGGAACTTGCACCTTGTGTTTTGTTGCACCCCATCTAGTCCCCAAAAGCTTTGTAGCACCCCAAGTGTTCAGCCCTTCTTTTGGTTTTAGCTGGCTGTCTGAGCTTACTGCACCATCTAGTCCCCAAAAGCTTCATTTTGACAGTGGTTCTGTCTTTGCTATAGATTCTAGGTATGATGATGCAACACCATGTTTTTAAATTATTATTATTTGATAAAGGTGAAGCTAAATGATTCAAACCTTTCAGCATTCTGCCTTCATCAGTGACAGGTGTTACTCTTATGCCGGTTTTCATGTTCCTCTCTCTTAAACATTTACCACAACTTTTTAAAAGAAATAGACTGTGCTCTTATTTAAGCCTGCAGGTTAAAAAAAGAGGTGTGTAGATGAAAAGAACTTCAGACACTTCATTCATAAAAGATCTGCTAAGGGAAGCAACTCTATCCAGTTTCTTTTATTGTGATCTACTTTTACCTTCAGGGGAAAATAAATTAGGTCAAGTGCAAAACCATAATCACTGTTATATATCCTCATTGCACATTCAAAATTCAGTATGCTTTCTAACTACATACATGTGCTGAGGCATGCATGTATGTTTTTGTGTACATTCACCCTGATCAAGGGTCATGTGTTTTCTGAGCTCATGTTTGTGTTTGAAATGGCTCCTCTTTGATGGTTGATGAAAGAAAAAAAGTTAAAAGAGCCTAACATCAAAAAGACCATTTATGTTTCATTAAAGTTCATGCTTTTTATATTCATCATGGGTCTACTGTTTGGTATCAAAGCTGTGCAGGTTGAGCATGTCTAAGTACTTTTTCTGATAGCCCTGTAAATGAGGAGATGGTGAGAGATACCTGTATATGTCCCAGTCTTCTTCCTGGTGCTTTGCTATTTCCAAATGTGGACAGCTTTTTAGACATGGAGGATTTTTCTCATTAAAGATGTTATCCCTGAAGGTGACAGACATCTTTAGCACCTGTAACAGACATAGGCCCCATCAGAGCGAGGCTGATTTTTTTTCTCTCTGTCATCCAATATACGTAACTTGCATATGTGTGTTCAATATATTGTAATATTTTGTGTAACCAAACAATGAAATAAGTGCAGTGATGTTACATTTATATTTTGCCATAGTGTTTTGTAACAGACAAAAACCAGTGGATACAGGAGCTGTGGTTGCCTCCCCTTGGCATATACTCTAGTAGGATAACCATGGAGCTCAGACAGGATGTTCCCGTCATGCTTGACAGATACAGTTTTGGAAGTCAGTACAGCTGCAGATCGCCTCTCTCTCTACCTCCTGCCAGCCTGTCAGACATTTACATTTAGGTATTTTGGCAGATGCTCTTATACAGAGTGAAAGTGGTGATGGTGGTGTGTCTGTTGGATGGGTATGCACTGCTGATATTGATTGTCTGTGATTTGTTAAAGGTTAACGGAAGCATTTTGGTTTCAGTGTGCATGCACAGGTCAGGGAGCAGGTGTTGAGGTCCATGACACTGAGACATGGTCTGTTTCTATGGTTACTCCATGGCTCCAGAGGTAGCCCACTCATTATTGTCTCCTTTGTTTCCTACCTTTCTTTCCTTTGTCTCTCTCTCTCTCTCTGTGTCTCTCCTTTGTCATTGTATTTCTGTGGGTGCATGCATGGGTTTATGTGTTTGTGTGTGTGTGTACGTGTGTGTGTGTGTGTGTGTGTGTGTGTGCGCATATGTGTGTGTATGCATATGCATGTGCATGAATATCTCTGTACATGTGCATATATGTATATGCATACCTGTGCATATATGTGTATATATGTACACCTGTGTGTGTGTTGATATACCTCTGTATGTGTGTCTCTGTGCACATCTGTGTGTGTGTGTATGTGTGTGTGCATGCTCGCGTGTGTGTGTGTGTGTGTGTGTGTGTGTGTCCCAGCCTACTCCAGGGAGCAGGTGGACATCGCCACCCAGGGTTGGTTTATTGGGGTGATGTGTGCTGTCGCCCTGCTGGTGCTCATCTTGCTCATCGTCTGCTTCATCAAGAGGAGCCGAGGAGGAAAGTACCCGGGTACAAGAGCCACGCCCTGCCACCAACACTCTCACCCCAGTCCCGGGCTCGCATTCAATCTAACATAATTAAGTGCTATTGTGTTCATTTCCTACACAGTACACATTGGGATGAATGAAAACATAACATTTAACAAATGTGAAAACAGTTCCTAAAAGTGCCTAAAGATAAAGCAAGGGCATGTTGTCATCAGATTGCATGTGAAGATGGGTTACACGCATCCTCTGAACCAGTTCCATTGCCTTGTCTCCTACGGTAACACCTGCCAAAGTTTGGGATCTGTGCCAATATGCAGTTATCACTTAGCCAGGAGAATAACAGATGCTGTGAGAATAATGGCTCTGATATTGGGGAAGTGTAACTCTTTATAAATGTTTATAGATATTTACAGAGGTTTTACAGACATTTATAAAATTTACAGAGATTTTATAGATTTTTTGTCTGTTTTTCCCCCCAGTAAGGGACAAGAAAGACACGCCTTTGGATGCATCTGATGAGAAAGACCAGGATGGGTCTTTTGATTACCGGTAGGTATGTCGAATGCCTTTGCATAGAGTCATGCAGGTTGAGGTGGTTTGAAATACAAGCAGATATCAAATGACAATCATTTTCTTTTTTTGGTTACCTCTTACAATTTACAGTGATGTGTTTGGTTTTCTGTCAAAACAGCCAAATGTATTGTCTTACCTCACTGAGAAAAAACATTTGGTAACTTGGCTAATTTGTACAGAACTTGGCTAATTTGTACAGAACTAATTTATAAATTAATAAAGACAAAAATAGTGAAATTAAGCATTATACTTAAATCCTTTACTATAATTTTAACAGCAGAATTATGATTTCTCTTTGATTTCCCTGTATGCATGTGCAGTTTTTGTAACTATGCCTGTGAATTTTTGGGCTGGTGAAATTAAATGTGTAAAAACACAGAGGATGTCGTAATGTCAATGACACTACCTCTCTCCGTAGCAGTCAGGCGTTATACTGTAAAGCCAAAAACTGTAAATAGCTATTAAACGCAGTAAGCTGTGTAATACTCGACAACACCAGAATATTAATATGCATGTAGTTTTATGATCGTAATAAAAGCTTTTATGTTCGCTCATAACTTGAACATGTTAGTATGTTATAATAAGACAGGACGGATTCTGCTCATGTTTCATGCAGTATCATTGGAGAACCTTCCTTCCTTATGGGTCGCCATCTCAGTACATTACGTCATTGTGCTTGTCCTTAACCAGAGACAATGGCAGAGAAACAGAAAACATTTAAACTAGTTTTAAATGAATATGCTTCTGGCATATTTTATTGCAAGTTGCAGTACTTGTATCTAATGAATATTACTCTTAATTTTCTCTTGATTCTCTGTTCCTAAATGCAGAACATGTTTTAGTGTAATTTTTTCTGTGTTCAAAATGGAATATTTCTTGAAGTGTTCTTACCAGCAGAACTGTGGAGGTGGGTTTTCAAACATTTAAGCATTTGTGAAAATGAAAATAAACAGTGATCTTTCAAAGGTGTTATAAGTTTCCGTGGCAATACTAACCATGGTAACCATGAACGTAGAGGCTGACCTCATTTCCAGCCATCACTCAGTGCTGTCATTAATGTCACCAAACACATTTATGGATCTCACTGTTTACCGCGGACATCTTCAACCAAACTTCTCTTTTTCCATTTCTCTCCCTGTATTTTCTTCCTCTTTATTTTCTTCTCTGTTTACATTTGTTTTTTTTATTATTTTATTATTTTTTGCTCTTTTCCCATTGCACCACTGAAGGTCTCTTGAAAGGTATGAAAGAGCATATTGTGTAACAGCATCATAACCCCGCTCTTGCATTTTTAACCCACCAGTCTCACACAAACCTTCTTTTTTCATCATGCAGCGGGTTTTAATTAATTAACTCTGTAAGCCGGTAATACCCAAGCAAATTATTTTTGTTTTTTCCTTCTTCTTTTTACTTTTTTGTTAACAAGAATTCAAAATCAAGAATGTCAAAATCATAGTAATGTATCCATCCCAGTATGTTATGGTGTCCGACAACTTGTTCGTCTGTTGGTTTGATTTTGGTATTTATGAAATGTGGAAGCCTCCTGATATTTAGTTTAAGCCTTATTTTAATATGCTGTATGTTATGGTATATTATGGAGATGAAATCCCACACAATAAAAATTTTTACAACTCCAATGTTTTAGGATAAACCGTGTCTCTACTCTCCCTTACCCTAAACGGTACGTATGGCTGTCTCTGATTAATAGATTCACATTGTAAGTCACCTCCATTTTATAGATTAATCAATTAAAACAAACAAACAAAGCCATGTTTGTCCCCACTCTGCATTCACGCATGTGTCTGTTCTTGTTCTTGTGAGTAGCATGTCTTTATTCCAGCCAGTCTTGGCTGTTGGGGAGTTATTTACTGAAGGAATAGGGGTGGGGATTATGAGAGGTATTTAAAAGAAATCGTTCACATTTTTATTTTATCTTGAATTACCTTTGTGTTCACACGTGCCATTTTTTGTTGTTTGTTGCATGCTCAGAGCAGTTTCAGTTAAGGTGTTTTGAACTTCTTTGTGGTTACTTGCTTTTAACACGGCTTTGTACGTTCATAAAAGCTAATCATGTTGTGTGACCTCTCGGCGATATTTTGTAGGTTTGTTTTGCTGCTGGTGCCTTGATCTTGACTTGAACCTGTTTTAGCTGGCCTAGTCTCTTTTTATCATCCATGATTCCCTCCGCCCCTCCCCTTTCCCCCTGACTATGAGCTCAAGCATGTCACACTCCAGTCTCGATTACTTACCTAGTTTCAGTCCTATGTTAATGTAGTTACAGTACATCATGTGAGTGATAAGTTCATTTAAGGGTTCAGTGAGAATTTCTACACTGCTTTTTAGGTATATTTAATGTACTGAACACACATACAGTGCCCTGACCACCATGTAGTACATGTCAGTATAAATCACATAGTTCCAGATTGAAGCAAAGAGTTCAGAATTATCCATAAAACTTGACATTGCCACCACAGAACTCCAGTGACACTCCTTGGAAAAGGCATGCCAGACTCATTTCCCAGAGGGTTACACGCTGGTTTATGTTTTAACCAATTACCTTAATTGTTCTGATGTAATGTGTTAATTAGCTATAATCAGTTATACCTGGGCAGATCTCAATATACACCGCATCACTGTATTTATTTATTTATAAGTTATAATAATAATTAAGAACAGAAATTGGAGCAGAAACCGGCACATTCACAGTTGTAGAAGTTGAATCTGAAAGTGAGGAGGAAGTCAGGAGGAGGTCAGGGGGAGGGGAGGTGAATGGCGGGTGACCTCTGACCCCGTGGCCATTTTGCGCTCGGCAGAGAGGAGGAGAACCGGCAGCTGCGGGGGAGCCAGGCCTCTCTGGACGGCATGGTGAAGATGCCAGAGAGCGACGACAGCCTGGTGGACTACGGCGAGGGCGGGGACGGTGACGGCCAGTTCAATGAGGACGGCTCCTTCATCGGACAGTACGCCAGCAAGAAGGACCGGGAGGAGACGGACTGCAACGAGAGCTCAGAGCCCACCTCCCCCATCAACGCCATCTACTCTCTGGCATAGCCCAGACCCTCGGGGGGTGGGCGGTTGTGGGGGCGGCTGGAGGGGAGAGGACAGCGAGCATTACACTTGACTATAGTCCGCACTGCCAGGACAGGGGGGTTGGGGGCGGGGTTAAGACAGGGTTGTTGAAGGACAACAGTGTCACACTTGGATGACCAACACACACCTATACACTGTACACACCAAACACCAGGAAACCAAGAGGTCCAGTGTGCCTCTAGGCTCTGTGAAGAGAGGGTACAGGTCATGTGCCAGGGTGACATTTTAGCTCCATGTCAAATCACAAGAGGTACATCTTCCAGAGACAGGCAAGAGTTTCCATCACACATGCCTTAGTCCTGACCCAGGCTGTGGGAGGGGACGGTGGGGCGGTTAGGGTTTCTCAGTGTCATTTTTGTGTTTGCTGTTTTTTCGCTTTTGTTTTGAGCATTCATTAAGGCCTTTCTTCACTCCTCTGTAGCTGCTATACAGAGACTATTCCCCATCGAGTTTGTGGTCTTGTAGAAAGGCCTGTTGTGCGTGTGTTGAAGAGGGGAAATTTCAATCCTTACATATCAGTTATAAAGAGAGAGTTGTCAGGGTCACCAGGATATCAGCAGAGGAGTTTATCATATTGATATATGAATTTACAGTGAAAAGGCTTAACTCCTGGTAGAATTGTAAATGACCACTAAATAACCATCCAATGTTGTGTGTTAAATCCGATTTAAAAACCTCACATTTTGTTTCCATTCCAGAGAAGTCAAATAGTGTCAAAACTATCAAAACAAAAAATACAGTGTTTATTGATTTTGAATATTCCTTTCTGTGCTGAACCTTCTAAGAAAATCAATGCAGCATCTTGTGCTGTGAGGCATGTTCTTTTTGAAACATTGTGTGTCTGCTGCACAGCTAAGTTGCCTGGCTCTAGCATAAAGAAAGAGGTGCAGCCATCTCCTTGGCCTGTCTAAGACATAGCAGTATCCTACTGTAAGCAGCAATGCAGAGAGAGAGAGGAGTGAGTGGTGTGTGATGTCTTGTGGTTCATAAGTTGATCCTGGCTCTGTGTGGTTCTAGACACACATAGGACCCTTGGGATCCAGCAGTCTCTCCAAGGTTTTCCTCTCCAAGGTCATTCTCGTACAGCAGTCAGTGTCTGCTAGGCACCCTTGCTATCCTGTGATGGGGTTTTAGTGTTTCCAACAGAGATAGTGTTCCACGTTATCAGCTACTTTTTTTGTTCTTTTTACAAACACATCTTTGGCATTAATCTCAGTGTGTTTTACAAACAATCCATGTTTAAATGTTGCCGGCAACACCTCTCTGTGTTCGTGGGTGAGGGACAAAACATATGATTTTTCTTTTCCTTTTTGCGTAGAGATGTAATTTATTTATGGAAATCAGCTAAGCTTTGTTCTAAAAAGGAAGTGGAAAACAACTTGGGTGCACTGGTATATTACAAGACTAAAGGACAGTGGGACAATATTGAGAAACTATTGAGACCTGTGAGCGATGTGTTAAAAATATATTCTCTAAAGGAGACTGTAGATAATTTTGGATTGTTTATAGTATTTTCCCTCATCTTTTATCTGGAATCAAGCAATTACAGCCCAAAACAAGATAGGAGAAACACCTCTTGTATCATGAACTTTCTGAAGTGAATATTCTGAATAATATTTGGTTTATGTTATTTATTGTGTTCACTTAGTTCATTTTCATGACTGTTGATTGAATTAATTCTTTAACAGGTGCTATTATTGCATTGTCTTAGTGTGATCTAATCTGCCTGGCCTCAGTTTGATCTTTGTTCTTTGATTGGTTATTTCAAAAGCTTTGCTCATAGATTTGGGTTCTTCTGCTGTAAATAATAAAGAGTTTACAGCTTCGACATCTTGTTGGTCCTTCATAGTTTTGGTGCTTTTGGTATTATTGCTAATGGTAGAGTTTAGCATACTCAAACTTTGACTAATTGAACATTTTATATTCTTTCAGACAGAATCTTGAAATACACAAATCTTCTAGTTGTATGTGAAATTTTTAAATTGATATTTTAAAAATATACAGTGTATCTGCTCAAATTTGTATTGATTTGAAATTTGTATCAGATGTCATGAACACCTTTCTCTGTTGTGTAGGCCCAGTCCAGACTGGGAGAATAAGCTTGAATTAGAGTGGACACATTGATGTCCCCTCTGCTTAACTCAGCTAACACTGTGCAAACTTTAAAGGGGATTGTCAGCTCTATCAGCCAAGGAGGACAAATCATCGAATCACGAAAATGTCAAGTACCACAGTACTGTAGTGCTTAGTGCTTTTTGCACAGAACAGTTAACAAAATGATAATGGCACTCGATGAAGCATACAGCTCAGAGGTACCGGCAATGGTTTCCTGGAAGAGCTCATAAAAGCAGTCTCAGTGGGGCACAAAAAAAACTATAAGAAAAAGAAGAAAGAGAAATTGCTTTCAACCTCCAGGGTTTGCCTGGAGAACACCTTCTGGTCAAAGTACGGAGTTGCTGAGTGTGGTGAGTGCTGCAAGAAGAACTGGGTAATTACTCAATTTGTGGTTTTTAAGATGTTTTTCACTCCGAGAGCTATTATGAGTGCCTCCAAATAACAATTACTAGTACCTAGAAGCTGTGTGCCTGACACTAATAAATCATTATGATTTTTTTCTCTTTACGTTTGTTTCTAAGGTGTGATTCTCTGTGTTTTACTCCTGTTGAGGACATGTCAGTTTTCATCACCCCCTGACATTCTATCTCAATAAGGTGTCGTAGAACTCTTCGTCTCCCCGCATTCTGCACACAGCTTCCCTGCAAGCTAACAAACCAGGCCAGACGTCATCAGCCCAGGAAACCACGTGTTCTTGTTCTCTGCCCACTCTTCTCATCATGCCTTTCACTCTCCATGTCCGTCTGGTCTGCCTCTTTCTGGTGGTGGTGTCATTGCTTTGTCAGGGACCAGTTAAAGTGGTTCAGCCATTTAGCTCTGTCTTCCTAAAATTAAATGTGCATTCTTTGTTGCCTCTGGAGCGGCTCCGTTGGCATTGTTGATCGCCTTGAGTGCCGAAACCAGCTGCGTCATCTTCCGATGATGACTGTTCCTCAGCCTCAGGGCTCCTGCAGGAGTTCAGAGGTCGTCATGGCGACATGAGCCCAACGTACAATTACCAGTTCCAAACGGGGTTACATATGGAGGAGAGGGCAAAACAAAGCAAGTGTCATGTTGCTTTTATAAGAGTGTGGGGGAATTAAATAAAAAAATAATATGCACTTTCTTCCCACCCATGAGTGTAACTACAGCTCATGAGTCCCCTGGCTGTAGTACCTCCAGCCGTCTTGGGACGCCCTATCTTTGATCCTGAGCTTCAGTGTCTGCTGTGCTTGAGCCAGGCACAGCCACCTGCTGTAGATGGAGTGGCTTAGAGACCACAGAGGTTCCACAGGGTAGCATTCCTGATTGCACAGGGCCCAATCACAGCTTGTGGTAGAAGATTGGACCAAAGGAAGGTCTGTATTTGTGTAGATGAAAATGATACATGGGAGGCCCACTCGGGAAAGTCAAACCTGGATCATCGCTCCTTCAGTTTCTTTCAGTTGCATCAGTCTGAGTTTCCCTCAGCAGCTGGAGAGTTGTAATGACTGAATGTCAGACTTTAACTGCCTCTAATCCTTTTTCTGAGCCCTGAAAATGTGGACAGGACTAGTCCAGAAGAATAAGTAGAAATGCACAGAGGCTCATCACTTCCTGTCTTTTCCCCTTTCATTGGTACTTGTGTTGTTATTGGCAGAGAAACTGCTCTGCTGAAGTATGAGGTGTGTTACGTTCTTGTTGATCATGTATGAATAATGTGCAGGTACTTACCTGCAAAATAGTGGGGGAAAATACCACATAATATGGATGGATACAACTTGACTGTGAATATATATGCATATACGTGTGTACATATACAGTATTTAGGCTTATATATTCATACAGTAAAGTGGTTTCCATAACAGTAAGTGCTGCTTGTAAAGCCAGATTTGTATGAACAAAACCAGAGTAATAAATATTACCCATGCCTTTCTGTAGTTTTTCTACATCTATATCGACCTTTTTTGTTATGTTCTTTTTTATCATCCTTTTTAAGGTTTTACTAACACTAAGAGATTTGCTCATGGTCTTTAATAAACAAAGATAAAACCATGCTGACTGAAGAAATTGTGTGCTGAATCATTGCTACTAATATTATAAATATTTCTTAAAGGCATGAATATTACCTACTGCAGTGTTGCAACTGAGTTGAAAACTCAGCTTGTGCTGGAAAGTCTTTTCATAGATTTTTCTTGTTTGAATTATTTGTGCTCAACACTCAGTTTTAATGAGCACTCGAGTGGGTGAACAAGTCAGACAAATTTATGATGCAAACCTCATGAATGTGCCAGTGTCTGAGAACAGTATGTGAACACTCAGCCGCATTGTCTCCCAGGAAGGCTACAGAGTCACAGATCAGCTGCAGATCACTACTGAGAGGGAGAGAGGGAAATAACCCAGCTACAGTATGAGCTACAGGACACACTGTACTCCTACTGTATACCTTTCTTTCAATACAGCTTTCTTTCAATTCTTTCAATTTCAATTCAGTGCTTTCAATTTAAATTACACACATATGCAAACAGACAAAGAGACATGCACATTGGAGCATGTACACACAGGGAGTTTTTTGCTCAAATAGACACACACACACACACACACACACACACACACACACACATTTGAAAGGTGTTTTATGCACGCAGTCCCTGATATCAGTAAAAGTGGTTACATGGTATCTCCACAGGGAAGGATTACAAAGCTCCAGGGAGTGTGTTTTTCTGGAATGACCACTTTGTGGCAGGATTAACAGATAGAGTAATGCCATCCATAATGCAGCACTGGCCACTTTCTGGCAAGCCGGAGAGACAGAGCAAGGCTATGCATAATTCAGCCCATTAGTTAACAATTTCACGGCCTGTCGGCTATAGCTGACACATCTCCAAATTAAAGCAGATGGCGGACGTTCGCTCTTTATGCGTGTGGCAAAACAAAGCAAAACAAAACAAAACCAGACCAAACTGGAAGAAAAGGACAGCAGAAGTGTCTTTGGCTGGGAAATCAGTGCAGGATTCGAGAGAGTGGGCAGCAGACTGTTTCTTTGGGCAAGCTGCGAGTAAACGTTCCACTGAGACCTGCGGTGTTCATTAAATATTCATGCCTTCAACTCTGCATATATTGGGGGTGTGAATAGAGTGCATGATTTTGTCAGATTACAGATCGCAGGACCCCAGCTGGAACGGTTATGTGGACGTTTAGACCCAATGTCTGAAGCCCCCACTGGCTATTTATTTCTGTTAATAAAGGAGTTCAGCTCAAACAGCTTTATACTGCATACCAGGCAGATATACCTGTAGTTAACACCTACATACCTACAGCCTGCTAGGTAAACCTATTGTTCTACCTACAGTGCAATTGATCACTGGGCCAGGTGAACACACTGTACCTGCAGCACTATTGAGTAGCCTGCCAGGTAAACATACTGTGCCTTCAGTACTATTGACCAGCCTGCCAGGTAGATGACACGCCTGCCAGACAGGTATATCTGTTATTGTCTGTCCTAAATGGCAGACATATCTGTTGATCAGATGACAGGCAGCTATTCTCCTTAAAGATTCAGACCTCTGGACTCAAAATAAAACTATCCATTGATGGAAATTGACAAATAACTAAGATGTGTGATGTCTGAGATAGGTAACTGAAAGAAATATTTAGCCAAATCTTACTGTGATTGTACAAAAAAGTCACGTGAAGGCCCATGTCACACATCTTAAAATTTTGACCTCTCCAAATCTTAGGTGGACTATGAATTGCCATAAACACTGAACACACAGGGCTGTTGGCAGTCAGAACCCAGCGACTTCTTTCTCAAGTCTGGAGTCTGGAGGTCTGCAGTCTGGGACAAAAATCGTGTTGCTTTCAACTGAAATCTAATTTAATCAACCTGACTAAGAAGTGTGGGGGGGAGGAGGGTGTTTTTCATCTTTCTCCGGACAGAAAAGCCCAGCTAATCTTGTAAGTAATCTTGTTTCCACTCTTGTAAGCACTCCTTTTAAGTGATCCCTGACTGCTCCTGTGGTTTGACATCCACATTGGCCTTTGTGAATGTCCATCATATCACATCAAACCAGCATATATTTGTACTTCACTCTCAAATTGTACATGTACCTGTTCAAGAAGTCATTGTGACCATAATGATCAGCCATCTGTGTATAGCATTGTCCTGTGCTGTGTTTAGTGAAGCATCAGGCAAGTTAGCTGATATGAGGTATAAGGTCTGTTTGCAATTAGCAGCACCCCACCCTCTACTCCATACAACCCTCAAACCCCAACTTTCCCCCATACAGCCCCCACCTCACACCCTCTCCTCCACAGACCTTCATCACTATCCTTGGCTGCCAACAGAATTCCAAAAGGAGAGACATTTTAATTACCCATCAGCCCCTGCAGTCGTCCCAGGAGGCAGCAGATTTCAGCAGTGTCCAATAGGATGCCCCCTTGCCAAAGGCTTGTCCACTGCTGGAGATAAGGCTGCTAACACTGCTGTCTGGAAGAGGAATGGAAAAAACAACAATTACATCCTAATCATTTTTTTTTACATCCTAGTCTTTTTTAATGAGGTATTTATTCAAATATTTATTTTACTAATGTTTCATTTAATCATACTGCTTGTCATATTTTGTCTTTCTTTGTAGAAATGTACATACAGAGATTCCAAATGTAATGCTGTTCAATGTAATGCTGGATATCACCATAAAGTTAAAGGAAAGCAACACTACAGGATAAAACCTCTATAGGATGTGGGATACATAAACACTGTAGCGTAAATCCTTATTAGTAAAGATCAGTGGCCTCTGAGTGTTTCTGAACTCAGAAGAGATCTGTAGGTTTGGTTAAATAGGTGGCCTCAGTGCTGTACTTACTCAAGACCAGGCAAAGGCGAGCTGTTCCGTCCTCTCTCGCCTCATCTTTCTGAAATGCAACACTGATTAAGGGTTGACCATTTGTGTTGTTAAAGTATGTATGTCTACATTTACATACATTGTCTGATTCTGTTTCATAAAACCTGTTTCACAGAGTGGGTTAATTAACTTAACTGTGGTGTATACTGTTGAAGCTTGTTCTTTTCATGTAATCCTTTTTAAATTCTGCTGTAAGTATCTTTACAGTACATAGCAGTTTAGTAAAGAAAGAACACAATAAAGAAATCACAAATTTATGTTAGTAATTTCTTTTAAATCATAAAAGAGGAAGTGTAATGGACTTTTTATGTAGTGTTGCCTCGTCTTAATGAATTCTCATGGACTTCTGCAACTCATTTTTCGATTTGTGTTTAATGATCCACACATACCCCACTCATGCTGACTGTGCTGTGCAATCTAATTATTTAATAAGAGAAAATTTTCACTTGGATTCAATGCCTCTGTCTCTGCTTTTGTATCTCAAATTTGACTTTTTCATCTTTATTAGTGCGAGCTGTGAAATTTGATTTTTTACATTTTTTTTCCTCACTTCTGGACTTGAACTTGAGCACTGGTGACTTAGACTTGATACTGATGACTTGGGCTTGGGCTTGGATTTAAGGTTAAGTGACCTGGACTGGGCTTTGGGTGTGAGTACTGGTGATTTGAGTCTTGACTTCAGGTTAAGTGACCTGACTCCAGCACTGGAGTTCTGCTGAACTTAATGGTGCAGATTTGATTTGAGTTATCACCAGACTTTTTCAAATGAATATAATGTTGGGGGGAGGGTTTATATTATATATGAATACATATATAATCTATCATCATTATAATGAGTGGCAATATATCTTATTATGATCATTCTTATTCAAACTTACTGTGATTATTATTACTTCTTAGTATGCTTTTACCTAGTCAGTCAGTTACCTAGCTTATATATGCAGGATATTTACTGAAGCCATTCATATTAAGTGCCTTGCTCTTGGGTGCAACAGCAAAGCTCCTCTGGGAGGACAAGGCCACATACCAACAAGAACACAAATTCACAGCTAATGTACTATATTGTGTAAATTAAGTATGTAGTGTGTAAACCCTTAAAAAGAAAAAGCTGATGACATCATTGTGTTTCTAATCAGTGAGGTAAGTCACAGATTTATTTTTACTGTGGGAAAGAAATGAAGCTAACAGCAGGATGCAGTGCAGTGGAAGCGCTTCAGTGTTAATTGCTTTTTGCTGTGCACCCAGTCCTGCTGAAGGTAAGGACACAGGACACAGGCATAATATAGCAAACTGAGGGGCATTCGGCCGAGCGGCTGGCAGCTGCTGCTTTGTCTCATTGTTCCCCTCGTTCAGCAGAGAGCTTACAGACCCGCCCTGACAGGTACCACCCCACGCCCCCTCTCCCCCTCTGTCTGCCCTGCTGTGTCAGGTAATGCTGCCTCTTCCTTCACCTCCTTTGTTATCCTCACCTTTTCATGCTTTTCAGCTGTTTTCTCACCGCTCTTTCAGAGGGACTTTCCACATGAGCACACACAAGAGGATGGAGCCAAGAGGAGTCAATGTGAGAGGAAAAAAAATGCTCTCTTTCTCTCTCTCTCTCTCTCTCTCTCTCTCTCTCTCTCTCTCTCTCCATTTCTCCCTTTCTCCTGCCCCCTCCCCACTCTCTTCCTGTTTCTCTCCCTCCCTCGCCTTTCTCTTTTTCTCCCCCCCCCCCCAACCCCATAACTTAATGCATATAAGGTCATTTTCACAGACAGAAATTCAGCCTTTTCCTAGACTAAGAAGTTCCTTTCTATGGATATCTCCATTAAATAATATCTTAGTCTAGGATTACGCTTAATTCCTGGCTGTGAAACCAGCCCACAGAGACCTACAGTACCCAGACCTTCCTGAAATCTTATGTTTTGAGGGCCCACAGTTTCAGCACGATGAACTTTGGAGCAGTGCAGCTGAACGTTAATTGAGATGTATATCAAAGTGCCTGAATGTGATTAGTATTTTCATTACCCTTCCTCATTAGAGCTGTGTCCTCAAGAAAATGCAATCAGCGAAGTCAACCCTGGTACAGTCTCCACTCTCCCCCTCTCTGTGCAGTCGGGAACAGTAATCGTCATTGAGATCAAGGCTTTTTATCTGCATATCACATCACTATTGTTTTATCCTTTTTAACTTTGGAGACTGTGTTTTTTTCCTCTCTCTGTAAAGTTGCAGTGTCAGCATTTTCTTTCTTATCAAGAGACTGGTTAAAAACTTCTATGAGGGTAAGCATTTTTTTCTTTTTCTTAGATTTAGAAAGAGTTTATTTCCTATTCAGAAAAGTTCAGGAAAGGACAGTCCGCTTCGTGTAGATCTGACTGCATTTGTCTCAGTGTCTCTGTGAAGCAAACGGACAGTTACTGTGAGAGTGCAAAGGGTGGGTATGTCTGTCAGGCGACCACGTCACCACGGTAACCCTGCTGAATGGGGCTCTGCAGCCCAACATAACCCCAGCATATCAGACATGAGATACACACACACACACTCACACTCAGGCACACACACACACACACACACACACACACTTTGTAAGCACGCCACACGAAGCTTGTAAGTATGATGCTATTGACAGCATGTCACTTTAGCTTAAAACAAAAGCGCAAAGTCCACATCTCTAATGTCTCATATTATGATTCATGGCCTTGATGCATAACCTGTGCTTAGCTCTCCAACTTTTAACATTTACCTCTTATCTTCTGTTCAATCTTCAAATTGGTGCATAGCACTCTGTGTTTTCAGATTGATTTGACCGCCATTGACCTGAACAGACTCAGGAAAGAATGCCTCCTTAAGTGTCGCTAAATGCCATCGATCGTGTCCGTGTCTGCTTGCTCCTCTGGGTTCCAGAGAGCCAGCTGGCTGATTTTTATGGAGTGCTTTCATCAATATCTGCTCCTCAGCCTTGCACGTTTACTTTCAGACGTAATCAGTGATGCGGTTGGTACATTCTCCGCCAATCCTGTAGCTTTGTTCGGTCTGACCTTGCATGCAGGGGATCTGATCGGCCCATAACAACTCGATTATAACAGCAATGCCGGTGCTGATGGTGACTGCCTATTACTTCAGGGTTCACAGTTCTGGATAGACTGTTAGGGGACATAGATTAAAAACCTGCCAGTGTTTCACTCAAATATCTTTATTCTATTATAATAAAATGAGTTTGAGGGCAACTGCTTCAGTTAGACAGTTAGAAGGTCAGTTTACTTATTATTGTGAATAATGTAGTTTTTGATATCTAATTTATAATAATGAAAAAGGTACAACTGATGGAGCTATTTATTATATTACCTATGCACTATGCTGATACAATTATACAAATAAGAAACACCTATTTTTCATATTAAGTCATCAAAATAAATGACTAAATGAATTTTGTGCACTGTGTTTCTTTTATTTGTGTATCCTAAAACAATCTTATCCAATATTCATTCAATGTGTCATATTCACAATATGATTAGAAATGCTCTATGCAGTCAGTACCTCTCTTCATTTTAAAAGCCATTTGCCATGAGTATGTATTTGCTGTGCTCACAAGCACAGATAAAATGATGTGAGTGAGTAAAGCCTTTCTGTACCCTCCTCTTCCTCAACACAGATGTCCCTACATGTGGAGTTACATTTAAGTTTTCACCCTAAAATCACAGAGTGCATTGAAAGAGACCAAGACAAAAACACAAAACCTTGGCCATAGTCAATCGCGCAGGACTGAGTATCGTACTGGAGGAGAGCACAGGAAGCACTCCTCACGCATATAATTACATCAGCGCTTGAGAGTTTTGAGTTTTGATCTAATTCAGTGCCCGGAGCGGTCTGCGGTCTGAAGTGCTCCGCTGGAATGCGGACCAAGGATAAGTCTTCCTGACGGAGGACGAGCCATGAGGACGCAGCAGAGGCGCTGGAGCGCGCGGAAAAGATGCCAAACCGAAGTGGAGCCCAGCAGCCGCGCGAAGCCGCCCGTTGCTTCGGTTCTGGCCCGGCGCGTACAGACCGGCTGCAGACGGCTGGTCGGGGAGTGGGCGTGTCTGCCGTTGCGCTCGGCTCGCCGGGGCCCCCACCGCGCGGTCAGGGCAGCACCCCGGCGGCTGCCGCCGTATAGCCCCTGCCGCCGTATGGCCCCTGCCCCCAGGCAGATGGCTGCATCACTGCCAGCCAGACTCCTCAAGCCACCCACTTACAGCAGTGCTATTCTTAGCCTGGCGCTCTCCAGTCTTCTCTCTGAGAAAGCTGCCGGGGTCTTATCCTGGTTACATTCCTGGAGGCTGTTTTTTCATATCCTCGTGCATATTTTTACATACAAGATTATCCAGCATTTATGTATGTATATATGTATTCATGTAGCCAGCTGTTTAATAAAGCTGTACAGGCCAGTTGTCTTGCTCAAAGCTGCAACAGCATCTGGGTCTTGAACATGCAACCTCCCGGTTTCAGCTGCACTTCCTTTACCACTACGCTTTACCACAGTGCTTGTGCTTTGCCAGTGCACATGTATCTGTATTCATTTCGCAGCATCTGTATTCATTATCTGGAGCAGCTTGTAAAAACAAAGGTACATACATGTGAGGGCATATAATCAGGCCACATGAATAAAAGTACATACAGATAACCACAGACCACATGTAAACACGCATCAAAACGACACACAGTTTTGTAATAACCAGTGCCATACTGAATATACAGAATCCCACAGTCAAACTTTCAGTAACTACAGCCAAAGTGCAAAAATAATAACAATAATACTTTAAAGTACTATCCAAAAAAGACAAAACTTTTTTTTTAAGTGCTATGGTAATAAGTGGCTTAAGGTGAGCACAGGGAAACACAGTCATGAGTGGTTTTTAGGACCAGCCGTTCCAGTTCTTGTAGAGCTCAGTTACCCTTGCTGAGGTTACTTGTTGCCCAATACTCCTGACCTGTGTGATGGAAGTTAGAATTGACAGAAAGGCCTTGAGGGGATTGCCCCATGAAGCACAGACTCCAGGTTTTGGGTCTGTCAGACATCATTAAAGATCCCAGCCAGTGATCCCCTTCCACGGCCAGGAGAGGGGTTTTGAGGCACAGGGAGTAAAGGGGGCACTGAAGTCTGGGTCATCAGTGAGAGCAGAGCTGTTTTACCTGGGCTGCGCTTTTCCCCTCTGTTTTAAAGAGGGGGTGTGGGAATGTGATACTCCAGCTAGAACAATCAGTGTGGCTTCATTCCTCTTTATCTTGTTTGGGCCCAGACGCTGGGGGTGGCTCCCTGGATGCTCTGAGGCTTGTGTTACTTTGATAAGTCCACACGGAGACCCAGAGATCACTCCATTCCAGTTGCACAGAAATAGACAGCCATTATTTCACTCCAATGTTGCATGCTTGATTATATTAGCTATCTAGCCACACAACTGGATTTTAACTGGGGCAATCAAAGTAAACTGTTACAATGATGGTTTTACCTTATAGCGCTATGCCACCCAGTATAACCTGTCTGAGCTGTGCACCCTGTGCTCTTAACAGGAAAGGAACTTCAGTGTGCAAACTATGTGTGGGAAATGCCCTTGATTTGAAGTGAGCCATAACTAGTGATGGGAGAAAGAGGCCTCCAAAACCCAAACTGGGTGGAACTACCATGTGTCTCCTGTCAGTCACTGATTTGAACCAATCAAAGTGTTTTTGCCATGGAGAGCCAAGTCTTTTTACCGGTTCCAGTCAGTGACTGTCTGCGTATAATAGGTCAGCCTAATATTTATGAACTCTCTCTTTCACAGTGCCTCACAGTTACTCTGTGCCTCCCTATTCATTCCTTTGAAATGAGTTATGAATGTAATGGATTAGTGCATTCATAATTACTCATGAATGTGGATGCCAACGAGGTAGGCGCAGAGATTCAGTACACCACATTGATCCAACTGCTAATGGTGATCACTGTTGAAAAGCAATCACAGATCATTCCATGCAAAAATTGCAGATGACCAGCTTACTCATGCAGGGATTTGCAAAATGAATGTTCAGTCATGTCTTCCTGAATATGTCATTGGAAATCACTGTGCGCAATGTGGCATAGTAATTACGGACTGGCTTTCATCCAGGAGGTACTAGGTTTGAATCCTAGGTGGAGCATTAAGGAGCAAGGCTAGTAACCTAAAGGTTGCTAGTTTAATTCCCAGCTGGGGCACCTGGGGTGAGCTATTTAAACATTGCCACATTATATATCCAGCCATTTAAATGGATGATGTAAAACTGTCTAAATCTCTCTGGATGAGAATGTCTGTTAAACAGCTGTAATATAATGTATTGCCTTTGTGCCCATAAGTAAGGCCTATAGCCTGAATCTCATAAATAAATATCCAGCCATATAACTGTTAAAGTGGAAAAAAAATCCATCTGGATAGGCTGTCTGGATAATAGCATCTGCCAAGCAAATGAGAAATAATAAATAAAACACATTTTTTTAAGTGGAAAAAGAGAGTGATGGTCTGCCTTTTTCTGCAGGGATTCACAGAATAAATGCGCCATCATGCCTAAAGCCAGACACCCTACATGCATCTTCATAAATGACCTGCCATTCCGCCACCTCCTCATTTCCACGGAGGCTGTGTGAGTTCTCTGATTGGCGAGATTGAAAGCTAATATTCCCAGTTCTGCCGCACATGGCACAGCAAAGAGTTCCTCTTTCCTGTCACTCTCCGTCTGAGCGACCTGTATTACACACGCCTGTCTTCCCAGACATCCACACAGGCATGAAAACGAGGCCCCTCCTGTTACAATGGCTAAGCCCATAACCCTGACTGTTATTACTTACCTCCTACAGCTGCCCGTCAGACACCTCTCAGTACACATACGCCAGCGAATTGCATGAGATCATACAGCGCTATAGTACTACGCTGCTCTTTCGCATTAGATAGCGCAGCGTGACGCGGGTGTGCCTGCTTGCGCACGTGCAGATATGTCACGCACGCAAACACGCACTATAGCATTCATTTTCTCTGCGGTTCCCCTGACCCAAGACAATTTTCAGTTCTGCTGATGCATGTGCGTGCGTGCACCGTGTTTGCTGAGTAAATGACTGGCAGAAGGTGGGGATAACATGCCAATCTGAGGCGATGTGTGTCACCCCGGGATCAGCGAGTCCGCCGGGCACATGAATTATGCATTGTTTGTTGCTATGTGGCTGTTGCCGTGGTCGGCCTCTGTCTGATGCCGGTGGGAAGGAGGGAAAATTAAGAATAATGTAGTGTGTCACAGAGACAGAAAGAGGGGAGGTGTGCATGTGCGTGTTTTATGAGGAAATTCATTAGGCGTATGTGTGTTTCATAAGGATATTCATTGAGGTGTGTGTGTGATAGAGAGAGAGGGAGGGAGAGACAGAGAGAGAGGTGGGGGGAGGGGTGTTAAACAAATGGAGACCCCCCGCTGGAAGACGGTGTATTCATTCTGCTCTGACGCTCAGGGGAGAAGAAGCTCACAAAGAAAAACAGGTTGATATTCTATTGTTTTGTTTTTTTTTTTTTTTTAGTCCCTCGTGGAGAGGGAGAGAAGAGAGAGGGAAGGGAACGAGAGAGAGATGGAGAGAGAGAGGCGGAGGATGAGTGCAGGAGGAGGGTGGGAGGGAGGGAGCGATTGAAAAGGAGGGCGAGTGATTGGTTTTGAGCCACGAGAGGGGAGAGAGAGAGAGAGAGAGAGAGAGAAGGATGCAGAGAGAAAGACGAGAGCGAGCTAGTGCAGGCGGCTGTATCAGGAGAAGCACAGAACCTTACCGCAGACAATCTTCAGCGATACTGAGGGGGAGAGAAAGAGCGTGACGTTGTCGGAGGGACAACAAAGACCCAGCGTGGGGACACACAGAAGGCTTTTATTATCTGAGTGGAGACGGTGAAGCCCCCTTTTATTCTGGGACGGCCTGAATAAAAATCTCCCCTCCCGCCCCGCAGCCTGTGATCCTCACTCCTGCACCTAGGAGACACCCTCTACCTCAGGACCCAGGTCTGTCAAAACAAACGGAGCCTTCGCGGTCGCCTTGGACTCGGAGCTCTTCACCTCCTCCTCCTCTTCCTCCTCCTCCTCCTTCTCCTCCTCTCGGTGGCTAATTAAGGTCAGTCTGCACGCTGCGCAATCTCCCCTCGCCTCAACTCTGCCCAATTAACGGTGCTGTTGTCGTGGCGATGGCGGTGCTCTGTTGTTGGTAGGGGTGGTGGTTGTTTTGGTGGTGATGGTGCGTGTGTGTGTGTGTCTGTGTGTATGGGGGGGGGGGTACCACTGACACATGGCATGGTGTTTTGATTGTTGCTTCTTTTGAACATCTCTAAAATAGTTCCATCATATTCACTATTTGGGCCACCTCTACACATGACTGCATGTCAGATACAGAGAGACGCCGTATCTTCTGTGATGTGAAGACCCAAACACTGTATAGCGAGGTGCCATCATACTTCTACACCTTAATGGAACTTAATGGAAACACCTGCAGGCACCTTGTTCCATCTTCTTAGGACCCTCCTGAGAGAGGGAGCAGCCCAGAGAGCTCTGTCCTGAGCGCAGGGACTCTGTGCCTGGCCTGGTGGCACTGTGTTCGGGGCTGTGATCAGGGACCCAGCGCGGGCACTCAGCTGAGGGACGCCGCGGACGTAAACACAGGTGCGCTGTTCTCTCAGCCGAGTGTGAAATGCAACGGGACAAGGGCGCGGCATCTCTCCGATCCCGGGGGGAGAGGGTACAGGTGGCGTGTCGGTGGGTTGGAGACTGTGGAAGAGCAGGGAGCCTGACTGATTAACTTACTACACGGTTGTTTAATAGTTGTAAAGACCGCAGGGAGTCACAACAGAGCATCACTGTGCAGGGCTGAACGCTGTCAGGAAAAAACAGGAAGGGAAAGAGAGTGAGTAAGAGTGAAATAAAGTCAGAGGATTCTTATCTTTCCCCTTTTTTCTTCCTTTGTAAAATGGCCTGCTTTTTATTCATTTTTAGAAGTAGTTATTGTTGTATTTTTGTGTTATTTTATCATTGTTACCGCTCTATTTCTTTCTTCAGCACATTACTTGGCAACACAAATGTTTGCCGTGGTGATAAAGGAAACTGAAAAGACAGAGAGAAAGAGAGAGAGGGAGAGAGAGAGGAAGAGGAAGAGAAAAAGAGAGAGCTGTGAGAGAGAGCTTGAGGCCATGAATGGAGAAGTATGAATACTCCAGAGGAAAACACTGAGAACGCCCATGGTAAGACACATAGCAAAAGATCTAAGCGGGCAGGAGACAGAGCTCTGGGTGCTTATGACTCAAGCACACGTTCCTCACACAGGGGGGAAGAGGCCAACGGACAGAAGGCATGTGATCTGGGCCAGGATACAAAGCTTATGATTATGAAATATAATATCTATTTCAGTGTGAAAACACATTTGAATGATAATAAACCCAAATGTATATTAAGATAAATGTGCACAGAATTCAACATTCTATTCTGATTATGAAATATAATATCTATATGAATATGAATGCATACTGAGACTATAATTAACCCGAATGAATCAAAATATTAAGATCAATGTGCACAGAATTTAACATTCACAGAACAGGAACATACATCTAATGCAAAGTTATCTTTCTTTCTTTACAAACACAGTTTGGTGACCTCGGTGATCACAAAAAACGAATGGATAAATATTGTGAATGATGCTGTGCTTCGATAAAATGAGGAAGTCAGAATTAAGGAACGAATGCTGACTTAGGCCAGGTTTAGGGTTATGAGTGCCTGTGTTTGCTGAAGACAGGATACATCATGGATGGCTGTCAGGTTGGGGCTGCTCTGTTTTTGTTTGCATGCTCTGTTATCTCCTTCATTACCAGCTTCAGTGGAAGCGCAGCCTTTTCGTCACACTATCATTTTTTAGCTGGCTGAAAATAATAAGTAAACCAAACCTTTGTCTGAGGTCTGTGATGGGGGATCTAGTCTTGTCAGTGTTTAGTCACTTGTCTAGTGATCTTGTAGAGTGCTTGTGGAAGACTTCCCTATTCTCTGAGTGGGCAATTGTGGCCATGTTATTGCACCACTGCTGGTGCCAAACAGCCCCACAGCTTTCTCCAGTCACTTTACCGACGCATGGAGACTGTATAGTTGTGTTGGTGAGGATTAGGTGTTTTAATTGTTCCAAGGCTTATACCACAGAATCTGTGGACCTCAATATCCTCTCATGATATACAACACCTGTGGCACAAATAATCTGTATTATTACTAGATATTTAATTCCTGCTAGCCCTCCCGCCTCAATATTTCCTAGTCTTGGAGATCCCCGTTGGTACAGTAGCAGGAGGTTCTGGTACTCCATGCCTTGCCACGCTAACCAAGAATTTTGAGACCAAAGCCTATGACAAATGATCATAGCAAGTCAGACAACAGTAATATTTTCAGGAATGGGAGAGACAGGATTTTCAGAGTAAAGTACCCGCAGCTGACCACCTGGTTAATATAAAGCGAATATGCACATACTGCCCTATCGATTTCACTCAGAGATGCACCAGTCCCAGCTGACAATATCCAATGCATTCCCATTGACATTTAGAAATCCTGACTGGATACTGTGCCCTAGTAGAGCATGGCTTTTGTTTTGTTGGTTTTGATTTTAGAGTGAAATACCTGTTTGCAGTCATGATCACCCTTGGATAACATATTGTGTATCTGAGGTTCAGGTTGTGTGCAGTCTCAATGTGGGGTCAAGGTGAAGTTTCTCACTATGATACAGCTCATCAGTATGATGAACCAGTTTTGGTCTTCAAGCATAAAGCCTGGATTATATAATTTACTTTCTCCACAAGCTTGTTTAGGAATAACTTAAATAAATTAAGATTTGTCCTTAACTTTGACTCTCAAATACAAAAGCATTCCTTTTTTTCAATACAAACTATTTTTCACAATTTTTTCAGCAATTTTAGTGATTGCTGAACTTGTTCAATTGTGTTTGTGGGAAGAGGAGATGCTTGTATTAAATTGTAAGTCAAAGTGAAGGACAAACTAATCAAGTGTTGATTGAATTCAGGTCTAGGTTTTTTTAATTGCTATTACATCTTTGCTTGCCAGATGCCATTATTCAGGAAGACACTGGCCATCATTTTCCAAATATTATCCATTTATGCGCTGCCTTCCTGTATAGTGGAGCCTTCACCCCTCTATTGTGTGTGATAATGACCTTTTTATTTTAAATAAGGTTTTGGTTGTTATGATTGGCAACGCTCATAACAGAGGACATATTGCATAAAGGAAATATTACATACACAGAACTTTACAAAGAGGGGGCATTACAGAGAGGGAACATTACATGAGCTTCAGCTTGCCTATTCCTTACAGTGTTAAAACCTTCTTCCTTCCTTGAGAGTCTATTGCTGTGAGAGGTGAGGGCTGAATGTGATTCCGACAGCTGGGAAATCTCAATTATTTCTCACTGGGAAATCTCATTTACCAGCTGCGATGGAGTTTGCTTGTTGAGTTTTTTTGGTTTGTTTTTGCAAGTTTAAACGTTGTTCGAAAGAGGATTGCAAATGCAGTGAAGCCACACAGAGAACCATTGTCTGATGCATTATGATGGCAAATGCATCATTCAGTTGTTGTTGCGAACTTTCGTTTACTTTTTCAGTTAGCTTTTTCTACTCTTTCTGTCATCAGATAGATCATGTATTTCATAAAATGTTTACGCTGGACCTATTGATGTTAATTTTATTGTTTCATTTCACTGAATGCAAGTAGTTCAAAATTAAGCCATCATGTTGCGCTTCACCTATTCCCCCATGAGTGCAATATTTGACCAGCTGCGCTTCTCCAATCAGAGAAGGCCCCTCTAGTCTGGGATGGAGAATGGAGCACAGAGGAGGAGGGGGTGTGTAGAAGTGAATTTATGTCCTGTGCAATACAGGAAATTGAAATTCCTGTTTGACCCTGGAGTGATGAGGGAGACAGTTTACGTCACAGGTATGGCGCTGCATGGTGGACAGAAAGCAAAACAGCCAGTGAGGCCTGGAAGATGGCAGTCCTGCACCGCTAATGAGATGCCTTAACATGGAAACAGATGCGTTTAGTGCCTTTGTGGCAATTTTTCATGTAACATTCATGAAACGCCTCGTAAGCTTGTCTCATTGAAGTGTCTTGCTTTATGCGCAGTCAATGGTGTCTGTTTGTTTGCAGCATTGGTTATTTATGTGAGCCATAAAAGATTCATGCAATCTAGACACAACAAAAAAAAAACAAAACAAAACCAAACACGTGCAAAAATTTGCTGCCTTTGTGATTGGTTTCAGTGTTATGGTCACAGTCATGGTGTTTCCCATTGACCATAGCTGTTCACTGTCCTGAAGCAATCAGACAATAAAAACTCTACCTTATAGTCACAATGTGTGACATGCGCAATTTTGTCTCTAGACAACATGAAAAGTGTTATAAAACGACATGAATTCATTTGTTACCCAAGACACCTCTCCCACACACACAGAAACACCATTATCCAAGACTACTGCAAACACAGGAGCAGGAAAATGCAATCTGCTTTTTTTAATGATCAAAACTGTCACCATGTTATTAGACTGAACTTAGTCACAAGCTGTTTAAACGAATGCAATCCACTGAGTGATTTGCAGCTAAGTGGGATCCCTAATTGGCAGTCAAAGCCAAATTTATCAATATGTGCCAACTTGATTATGTACAAACTGCATGATTTTCACTTGCACCACGTTTGGAGGCGATGTAATCAGTTTTACTATAAAGACAGCTGTGTCCACTTTGTCCCTCTCTGGGGTACACAGCAAAGGAGCAGTTCCTTTGATGCATTTCCACTCATTCAATATAATCACCTTTCATTTTTATAAAGCCCCATCCTTTGAGTCCCTGACTCTTTAAAACCCTTTTCATGAGTGCTTTGATGTCCAGTGTCATCATAAAGTGCAGGGCTGGAGATGGATCAAGCCTCTGAGTTCTCAGGTTGTCTGCATCTCAGCAATCCCTCTAAAGGTCAGGGCAGTGCTGCTGTTCTCCATTCAAAAGGGCAGGCAACACTAGCAGTCTCCCTCCAATTAAGAGAGCTGGTGTTGATAGACAGTCACATTTCCCATTGCACAGAGGATCATAGGCCAACAGTGACATCATCACAGCACAGATGCACGTTAATCTGTCTAACAGCAGTGCTCCCTGTAGATGTGTGCACTGCTGCTGTTTCAACACTCACACACTCACATGTGCCTCCTCAGACCTCACACATCTAAAGGGCAGCATCACCCCAATGAGGAGCAACTTGCACACTATCTGTTCTGTGAATGGTGAGACAGATGCACTGACGCACACGCACATACACGCACAAATGTATGCCCGCACACATGCACTCTCACACACATGCACACAGTCACACACACACTCGCATGCACATGCATACACCCACATACACGCAAACACACACACACACACACTCGCACGCACATGCACACGCACACATATACGCAAACACTAAGTACAGAAACACACACACACACAAGCAAACTCACACCATACAGGCAATCTCACACTACACACAAACACCCATCACACAGGCACACATCAAATAAACAGGGACGTGAACAGTCTTCAGAGCCACTCGAAAAACATCATACCTGCTGGTCGGCTGCAATAGAGGAATCCTTCTCTCCATTCTAACTCTCGCTTTCTCCCTTCTCTCACACCTGCGCAGCTCCCAAACAGCTCAACATTAATGACCTCCACAGTTTTTCCTTGTTTGTTTTTGCTTCATCTTCTGTTTCTTTTCTCCCATGTGCTTCCAGCAGAGACTGAGAAGCAGAGACAGGGCCCAGAGCTCTAGCATACTGCCCCGAAAACACGCTACACTGCAGGGTGAGAATGCGGCCATCTGCTGCCTCACCTCCATTCTCGCTGATATTAGCGCAAAGTTAGCTCTCCTCGGGGCTCCCTCTCCTCTGTCGGAGCTATGTTCTCAGTTTTCATATGGCTGGAAAGGCTGACAGGGATGAAAAGCAAGAATGTAACTGCCAAAGAATTATGGGGGAAGCCAGGATTTAGAGAGTTGAGTAAGATGTCCCCCAAAGTGATGACTCTCTTTTTGTCTCAGTTATGCAGGATCAGACCGTGAACACAGCATGCATAATTTTATACATCATTGTAGGTATTTAGGCACAAGCAGGTGGTAAATTGGTGGTGACTGTGAAAGGAAAGAGTAAAGAAAACCCCAGCCTTCTTCTCAGCCTCATACAAATATGCAGTTTGTGGGAATCAGTGACTACGACACACATAATAGTATAAAATGCAGCAGAAATATCATTTGTATGCCCAGACAGCCCAGCATGTCTTGCCTTGGTATCACTCACAGAGTTTACTCTGCTTTTAGGTCACTCTTTGCAGAGTTTGGATGGTGAGCCTCAAAATATCAAAGCATTTTCATCAGAAGGATGGCGCAATTATCTGTTGTATACCTCTTGTCTTCACCAGTGTTATTTGGTCATGCAAAGTGCTGTTAATGCATGGGACACTTTAGAATTGCCATAGTGAGTTTTTTCCAAAACAGCCCTTTATAAGCAAACCTCAGGATGACAGGTTTATTCTACATACATAACAACAAATCCATTTACAATATTTAAATAGTCAAAACCACTCAAATTTGTTATTTCAGATTCAAAGACATACTGAATATTTGCATTTTACTAGTGAGTGGTTCACTAGCGGAGGGCTAACTGGTAAACGCAGACAGAAAACAGAGGAAAGGAAAATGTTCACTATCACTTCTTCACTATTTCTTCTTTTTATGGTTCTGAATGCTATGGTTCCGTCAATGCCACCTTCAGAGTAACAGGGGGCACACAGCAATGTCTTATATGTATTTTGAGTAAATTGCGAAAATCATTTTTCAGAAAATTTTAAGTAAGTGGATGGTTTACAGGATGGTTTAAAATATCTCTATTTCCAACAGTTAAATACATGCGATATGGCAGTGTTATCAATAACAGTTATAACCTCATGACTGTTAAAATGAAAAAATGAATCCGCAATACTGCCAAAGTGCACATATTTGACACCCGGATTTTGCAGCATGTCAGATTTATTTGTCAGTAGTGTCATTCACACCATGAGATGCCTCTTATGAAGTGCGATACAGGAGTGTGAATGCAGTAAGTGAAACTAGATACAGCTCCCTGTGTCCATATCAAACAGAACAGATGGAAAGTATGTGTTAGTGTCACGCTCTGGGTTTTTCTCAGGCGTTTAATGATAATGATGATCCCGTCTGTTTAACCACTTCCTCAGTGAGTACAAACCCCTTTTCTGATGTCCGTGAGGTAGTAACATCAAAACCAAGTCTTTTCGTTAAAATTCAAACCATCGGACTGAAGGATTTATAGAGAGCACAAAGTCTAGATCAAGACTGCTGGCATCCAGAGCTGGACTTAGAACAGAGAGCTGTCTGATTTGGTTCTTCTGATGGAGCTCTGAACAGGGATCTCAGAGCAGAAAAAAGCAAGCTTTGCATCCTGAAAAGGGAGAGTTTTAAAAGATGAAATAGATTCATGGCCACACACACATACGAGTACCTACCTCACACCTTTTTTTCCCCCTGGGCATTGGTGTGTGCCTGGGTGTCTTGCTCTCTGTCTTCGCTTTGAACACTTTCTTTAGCTGTGTGAAGCTTCACCTCTTCACATCACGGTAAAAGCTCAGTACCATCCGTGTGCCACACAGCATGGTCATAGGAGCTCACTTGTTCTTGTCAGATACCGTTTCGCCATTCTGAGCAACTGTTTACTGTCACCACGGTCCCTTTGTCTGTTGATGAGACGTCATGGGTCTCTTAGCAAAGCGACACTGGAGCAGGAGTACTTTCAGTCCAATATTCTCAGGTAATCCTGTCAAGCATAAATAATATTAATGAATAACATGAATAATATTAGCATTAATGTACACTACACAAGGTGAGTGCTGTGCATAGCACAGTTTCAGCACCACAGACAGAGCCTGCTTTACAAAAAGAGAGCGGCAGTGTAGCATAGTGGTTAAGGAGCAGGACTCGTTGCCGGTTCAATCCCCACTGGGACACTGCTGCTGTACCCTTGGGCAAGGTATTTAACCCACAATTGCCTCAGTAAAATATCCAGCTGTATAAATGGATAACATTGTAAAAGAACTGTAACCTATGTAAGTCGCTTTGGATAAAAGCGTCTGCCAAATGAATAAATGTAAATGTATATCATGTTGATGCTCATGTATGGTATTACACTATAATACGCAGTATGTTGTGATTGAATGAGTGTGAATTGACATTTAAAATATTGAAATATGTCACTGTTCATAGTGATGTTTGTCTGTTTAACTAAATGCTTTTGCAATGTAATTTTGTTTATTGTTTGTTTATTCAACAATTTTAGTAAACCATATATATTTAATTGAGTGCTGTCTGTTGTGCAGTATCACATTGTTTCACAGGTTGTGTAATTACATAAAAGCTTGGGAGTTTATTTTTGTTCACATTTAGGGTTGTTGTACGGTTGAGGGTGTGACCTAGAGTGAGGGGCAATCAGTTGGGAAGAGGGAGTAGCTATTCTTGTTACCTGTGTGTTGGAGGAGCAGGGGCACCGACCAGCGGGTGAGGGCTGTCTTTGCTGTCCCCCTGACCAGGCTGTTCCAGAGGCCAGCAGGACCCCTCCGCCGCGGCCTGGGGGTCTGAACCGAGCATGGGGCGCCTGGCCTGTCTGCTGTGCCTGGGCTCTTTGGCTCTGAGCTGCGCTGCCGGTGAGTTCCCTTTCCCTGTCCCACCTGTCTGACTCTCCTTATCCCCCCCATGTTGCCTGCTTCCGGGGATTATTCCTTTGTCTCTGTGCAGCCCTCCCCTCCTCACCCGTCCCCTTCCACACCCCTCTTCACACCTGTCCATGCCCCTGAAGCCTGAGTCTGATTAGAGTCTGAGATGTCAGGCTGGCACAGGAGTACAGCGTGAAGGGGAGTCTCAGGGGGTCTGGACAAGAACAGCCCACATTCAGGTTGTTATTTCTGATGCGCATGAAAGAAGATTTGTATACAGATTTTTTTGTATTCTTTTCTCCTGTTAAGTCCATTCAGAGATATAATAAGTGGGTGGAGTGTAATTAGCCACAATTAGCAGGTTAATTGTTCAGTTCTCATGTATGCCTTTACCCCGCCAAATTTTAGCTTGCCACCTCTCAATGTGAAACCAAAATATCTGACTCATATGCAGGATGTTTATTTGAGTGTTTTCAGTTTCTGAAAATGAGCAGAGCCATCTTAATTTCAGCTCTTGTTTCCCTAACAATGGTGTCTTTGACCATGCCTTCCTGCTGTTCCACTTGAGCGAAGTAGCTCTCTACAGTGAATCCTCTGTGAAAGTGCAGTCTCTCTGGGGAGCGAGCGATGAGACTAAAAGATTAAACGTGTCTCAGAGGCGCCTCGTTGTTGTAAAGACGCTTCTGCAGCATGCAGATGAAATGATCCCAGCATCTCTGGGACGCCAGCTCTCTGAGAGACCTTGTTTTTGAGAGAAGAACTTGAGCGTTCGCTCCCCTGCTCGAAATGAAGGCGTCTCTCACTGCCCCAGATTCAGGAGGCTCAAGCACATCCCATACACACTCTCACACACACACACACACACACACACACACACACACACACACACATACATGCACACAGATGTACCTGGAGAATATCTGGGCAACTGCCTCATTCTTGAATGTGGTGTTTTGTGTGGAGTTTCATCAGCAGCCATTGAAAGCATTTCATATCTGTGTGTGCGTGTGTGTGTGCGTGTATGTGTGTGTGTATGGGTGTGCATGGGTGTGTGTGTGCATGCGTGTGTCTGTGTGTATATGTGTGTGCTTGGGTGTGTACGTGGATGTGCGTGTATGCATGTGTGTCTGTGTGTCTGTGTGTATGTGTGTGTGTGTGTGTATGTGTGTGGGTGCGTGTGCATGTGTGTGTGCGTGTGCTGCTCTGCAGGTGGGGAGGTGTGTGTATCAGGCCATGACAGCGGTCCTGTATTTGAGGAGCAGCCATCCAATGTGCTCATCCCCGAAGGTCTGACAGATGAGCCGGCCATCTTCACCTGCCAGGCCCGAGCCAGCCCTGCCGCTGCATACAGGTAACCATTTACGCACCTTTACACACATTTACCCGCCCAAGGCAGCCCTGCCACCACATACTGCTTACCCATTTACACATCCGCAGTCACCTTAAGACATACCTTTTGTGATAATGTATAAGAGATTTATTTTTCATACTTACCTATTTTTTTTAACACATTACACATCCAACAAAGACAGTAGTAGCCAATGGATCACAATTTGGCCTTTTGCGTTTGTCACATGCATTCATATTTACATATGTAACGATATGGATTAACCTTAGTGAAATGACGGCCTTTGGGAGCAGAAAGAAGTGGCTGGGCTGTTGGGAGGAGTGCTAAGGGTAACAGAGTTGTGCACACCACCGGGTGGCGCTGTAACCACTACCACACACTTCCATTTGTCAGGACCAGAGCCCTTGAAAGCTTTGTGGAACAGTAATGAATGACCTTTTGTGTCCCACATATGGATTGTACATGACGAGCTCACCTGAGGTCACTGCCGCCCCGCTTCCCCCAGGTGGAAGGTGAACGGGGCAGACGTGCCGCTGGGGGGGGACTCGCGCTTCACCCTGGTGGCAGGAAACCTGCTGATCAGCAGCCCCCAGCAGGAGCAGGACGCCGGGTCCTACCAGTGCCTCGCCGCCAACCGCTGCGGCACCGTGCTCAGCCGGCCCGCCAACCTCAAGTTCGGCTGTGAGTGTCTGCCCGTCCGGACAGCGGCTAACCGGCGCTGATCACCTCCAGCTCCAACGCCTCTGACTACGCTTCAGCTAGACCGACTGCATTCCATGCACGATGAGGAAAGCTTAAATGAAAATTTATAAGCTGATGTCATCTCTCATCTTTTTTTTTTTTTACGTAATTTTTTTTACAGATGTCCACCCCTTCCCCCCTGATCCGAGGAGCTCCCAGACAGTTTATGAGGGTGCAGGAATCACACTCACCTGCCAGCCCCCCGCCCACTACCCAGGTATGCCCACTTCCTGCCGGGAGTCATGGTAACGTACAGGATAATCACAAAGTGATCATTCCAGTCACATACCATTATGCTGAGGGAATCGAACAAAAAGGACAGAGGAAAGAGGAAGTTACTTCTTACTTATCATTATTATAGTACATACTTATTATTATTTTTTATTGTATTTTAAGAACAAGGGCATAGATACATGATAGCACATCATGTACCCTTGTGCACTCCACGTCTTACTTTATTTTGATTATGTATGATCTATATTCATAACCATAACCAGATATTTCCTCAAACAGAAATGGGACTCAAACCCGCAGGCCATTTCAGAACCTCTCTGGTACCTTTCCCCTGCCAGTCTGAGACAGTCTGAACCAGTCTGAACCAGTCTGAGTCAGTCTGAACCGGTTCTCCTGCCTCTCTCTCTCCTGCAGTGCTCTCATACCGCTGGTTCATTAACGAGTTCCCCACCTTCATCCAGCCGGACGGGGTCCGCCGTTTCATCTCCCAGGTGACGGGGAACCTGTACATCGCCATGGCTGAGCAGGAGGACAGCGGCGACTACTACTGCTTCACCACCAACCACATGGAGATCCACACCAAGAGCGTGTTCAGCAGGGCCAACCCCCTCACAGTGCTTCCTGACGGTGCATGTCCCTGCTGCGTAGTACACACAGTCTGCTGGCATTGGCACTGACGCTAACGCTGGCTCCAGTAGCAGTTACTGGTCATTTTTGAGGCAGCCTTCTATCTTTTTATCAATGTCCTCAGCTGTCTAATATTACATGAAAGGTGTCGCCTGGAAATTTCAGTTTCGTTTGTGGACCTTATTGCTATGTATTTAAGATATGGACCATCATATTGAATCAGATTTTTTTTTTAAGAAATATATCTTTACATTGATCATACAGTATGCAGCACTGTTTGTTTTCTGTCTCTTTCTCTGTCTGGCTTCTCACCGCTCAGCAAACCCCAGGAAGTCCGCCCCTAAAATCAAGGTGCGCTCCCCCTCTGAGACCTACGCCCTGACGGGACAGACCACACGGCTGGAGTGCTTCGCATATGGCAAGTGAGTGACACCACTGTCTCTCCTCACTTCACAGCCAGAAGGAACAAACACGGCGGGGGAGACTTTCACTAACAGTAACACAGGATGCTGAGACCCAACACCCACATCTTACAGAGAATCAGTAAAAGTATTAAGTTGCAGACTAATACGATCTGTTTCCAGGAATTCAGCTGTTGGATGGAACAATATGTGAGTCATTAGTTTTCATTGGAAACGGACTGCACTGTAATTTATGATAAGATATCTCTATTGTCACATGGAGATTCATTCTGTGGTACCTTGACGTACTGTAATAATGACAAAGCAACATTCAGAGATAACATTAAACATTTAACGTACAGACATAGGTCCATTAGACATTTAGTACACTAGACAAAAGGCACAAGAAAAATTGTACTTGAATCTCTATAAAAATCTCTAAAGCTGAGTGCTGAGAATCTATTCAGAAAGCCACTTCAGGACCAGAGCCACACACCTTTCTCTCCCTCCATTCCCGTATACCAGCCCTGTCCCAAACTTGCGTTGGAGGAAAGTGGATGGGTCGCTGCCAGCAAAGGTGACCCCCAGCATGGATAAGCCCACATTGATCCTCCCAAACCTGAGCTTCGAGGACGAGGGGACCTATGAGTGTGAGGCCCAGAACTCAGAGGGGCGGGACACCTACCAAGGCCGAATCATAGTGCAGGGTAATGTCTCTTTTAAAACACAGTTTATTTCTGTTTGTTACTGTGACTAACTGTGATCCTGTTACACCTACCCACCATGGCTAGGTCGTAGCACAAGGTAACTAAAGGGAACTGCAAGGTACCCCAGTCATTATGCTGTTCTTTTCCTATGGTTTCATTTAATTAATAAGAGTGATTGTGTAGCACATACCAGGGCTGAATCACAGGGCATGGTCCTCAGAGGTTTGAAGGGTAATGCAATCGTCCCTTTAATGAAGTTATTATTTCCCTTTCCTTCCATTTCATTTAATGAGCGTCAGTGCTTCCTTGCTTTTTTTTTAAAGAGATGCACATCTTTTCAAGCCACATCACTGTTGAACACAACAATCTGAGGCAAAGGGTTGTCCCCCATCCCTTTAATTTTTTCGGTTTTCACTTGTTCTGACATCAGCACCTTACGTTTATTCTTTCCAGAGAATCACAAGGGAATGGATATTTGATTTCAGACTCCCTGTGAGAAGTCGGTATTTTTCTAACTTCAGTATAAGTCCATGAAGGCATGCTCAAGATTTAGTATCGGATTTATATTTCAGGGACATTATTTTGTAATTCCTTTTTCTTTCATAAAACAGTATGTTTGAACAGACCGCGATACCTTCAGCACTGCTCCGCCCTGCCTCCAGTCCCCAGCATGCATAGTAAGGTTGTTCCATTCAAATAAAGAGAGAGATGGAGAAATGCCTTCTGGGATTTGTATGAGACTTCAGTTCTCAAGGAGATGGTTATAGAACCATAAATATCAGATCACTTCATTTTTGCTTAAGAAAAAGGACTCTCCAATCAGATTCGTATGACAAGAAGTTTGATGAAAAACACACATTTAAAAAAAGCGTGGCTGAAGTGCTCTTTAAGGCTATTCATTGCCCCCTGTTCAAGCTCCAGCACACTGCTCTGTCTGTACAGTCTGGGGAATAACTTAGTTCCTCTAAGTAAGTATTGCCAGGAACTTGTTGGCAACAATCATCTGGAATATTTTTCCTGTGTCATAGTTCTCTCAGATTTCACTTTAAAACAGGGGTCTGAAGAGACAGGTATAGAGACCAGTACGCTATGGGTTAACTGTTCTGTCAGACTGGGGAAATCAATGAATATTAATATGCTGTAAAGGTAAGGTCAAATGTGCTCACCTTCTCTTTTACTGGGTAAACACTCAGATGAGCATATGTTAATTTGGGAAACCAGAATGTCACGTAATTACATTTAATTGCTTAGTTCTCTGACCTCTCTCTGATAGCACCCCCACCCACACACACACCCCCCCACTTCCTAACCCTTCGCCCCAGACGCTGCAGACCCTGCTGTTCCTCTTTGTAATTATCTACCTCCAATTAAACAGCATGCTCACTAAACAGGTCATCTTGTGCTGTTTGCCTGCAAATCTTATGTGAACAACAAAAATCTCACAGTGCTGTGTTCTTTACAACTAACCGATAGTCAATACAGGCCTTGGCCCATGTAATTAACCCAAGCTCTTTGGCTCAGCTCTTTCGACTGTCTGTGTATCAGACAGTGAATAGCAATGGACAGCAGGTTGTGAAAAATAACATTTATGTGCTGGCATATTTACAGCTACACTAGGCTGGCCTTGACTCTGGGGAGTCTTTACAGGGAATGAATAGTTAGCGATTGTGGTGAGCCTATGTCTTTACTCCAATGCTGACACCATGATTAAAAATTGATGCTTCCTGAATCCAAGGACAGAGATGAGTGCACAGCTGAATGTGATTATTTTCTTGTGAGGCTTTAACTCTGTCTTCATCTTGTACGCATTATTCAGTGGTGATGGAATGGACATCAGTGGAGACACTGATAATAACACCTCTTTTTTTAAATTTGAAATTATGTGCTAACATCCTAAAACTGCAACCCCTGTTTCATTTGCGCTGAAGACCTGTTTTGATTAGCACTTCCGTCAGCACCCTCTCACTGAGGCTGTGAAACATGGCTAACGCTCATCAACACCAGCGCTGTCCGACACCGCTAATTTCAGACCCCCTGCCATGCAGCGATTTCCACGTGACTGCGGTGCAGAGTCATTCAAGGGGACCGCATGGTGACATGACAGGAAATTGTACTATTTTTTTTTAACTCTAAACCGTGTTTGGTAAGATGTAATGAATCTCAGTGCACATATGGGTGTTTCATAATCAAGACTGTTGGCTTTGAGTGGAGAATTTTGTGGTTCCTGTGAGGTAAACTCTGTCCTCCAACCTGCCTTGCCCCACCCCCTGCCCCGCCCCCCACCCTGCCCCTCCACAGCCCGGCCCACCTGGCTGCAGGTGATGCGTGACTCAGAGGTGGAGATCAGCTCGGAGCTGCGATGGAGCTGCGCTGCTGCAGGGAAGCCCAAGCCCTCCATACACTGGCTGCGCAACGGCCAGCCCCTGCGGTCACAGGTAACCCCGCCCCCAAGCCACCAGCCAAATCCAGCCCAGAGGCCCTGGACTGACCCAGGCCCACACCACAATCCAAACTCAGGTCTGAACCATGCCAGACCCAGATCATAACCCAAACTCAGGCTCTGAACAAAACCAGGCCCACACCATGATCTGAACTCAGGCTCTGAACTATACCAGGCCCATTCCACAATCTGAATTCAGGCCCTGGACCACACCAAGCTCGCACCATATTCCAAAGCCTGAGTATGTCCTGAGTGTGTTCCTCATCTTTGGGGGGCAGAGGATGAGACCACAGAGAGCAGAGCAGCAGCAAACCAGCAGCGAGACTTTTATTGCACATGTACAGCACTCTCTCTCGGTTGTGATTGCACAATGAAGCTTACAAGAAATGAAATTCAAAAACAGTGGAAGCATGTTATGAGTAATGAGACTTTTACTGGACATGCAAAAACAGCAGATTCTTTACCCCCACAAATAACCAGGCCCTGCTTTCTGACTTACATCTTCCTCAAGGCATTGCAGAGAGACAGTATGTGTGACCTGGCCTAGAAATGAAGTCAGGTATATCAGGTAGCAGTAGCTAACAGGAAATATGTAACACATTAAGTCTTCAATAGCATAATAACATGACAATAATTCATGTTATTTCATATACTTTTTAAAAGTTCCAGTCAGTAATCTTGTTTCTGAGGATGACTATGGCAATGTATGTGTCAGATTTGCTGAACTCTCTTGGAATCCTGAGATAATATTTTCCCTTGTTCAGGTAAAGGATAGCCATAGAGATGAGATGAAAAGGTTCATTAAATATAATAAATCCATCGATTATCACACTTGAACAGGTTGTGTTAAAAGATTTTTAAATATCGATACAGGAAAAAATGTTGTGAAGGAATAGAGTGCTCCCCCTGGTGGCAAAGTACCTCACATTTTGTTGTTTTGTGGCGTTAAATGAATGTGGCTTTTTGGAGCAGTCATTTAAGAAGAGCTTTATTTGACATTATAAAGGAAAATGAGAAAAGAATTACAATCAAACCCAGTGAACTGAACATTTCTCTTCACTGAGATTTATTTTTTAGTGACTTTGCAGATATACTACATAATTGCAGGACCATTTTGAGGAATAGACAAGAAGGAGAGCCGTGTCAATGTATCAGTCCATAACAGAAAGTTTGAACAATATAAATCACAGCATATCTCAGAACCTGGCAAGACAGCTGACATGCAATCTCTACTAAGAACATATGTGCTCAGACTGTGTCTTCTGAAGATAATGCACAACACAATACCTCAGTTTCCTGTTTACCCCAACACTAAAATAATCATTTAAAGAATCACCCCCCCCCCTCCTTTTGCTTTGTCTATCCTCAGGACCGAATAGAAGTCAACGGTGGGGAGCTGAGCATCAGCCACCTGGCCCTGGAGGATTCTGGGATGTATCAGTGCGTGGCAGAGAACAAGCATGGAACCATCTACTCCAACGCACAGCTGCGGGTTCAAGGTGAGCTGCCTGCCCACTCGAAACCGAATTACCTCACCGAGTGCTGAAGGGTGTCGTTGATCATCTGGACCAGTTTGCACTAATTCTGCATTGCTTTTTCCCTGTGTTTGTCCCTGATCTCCCCAGTGCTGTGATCTCATGCATGCCTCTGATGTCAGCCTTAGTGAAATTATCCTCTATCTCTGCTCAGTCCTGTTATTCCCGCCAGCATGCCTCCTCCTCTATCACTCACTCTGTCCTTTCCTCTCCTCCTTCTCTTGGGGTTTTTTTCTGGCCTTTGGTTCTGGTCGCTGTTTCGGGCCTATGGTTCCGGGTCACCGTTTTGGACCTGTGGTTCTGGTCACTCTTTTGGACCTGCGGTTGCGGTCACAGTCCATGCTCCGGATTTCCGCCTGAGCCCGGTGCGAAGGCTCATTCCCGCCGCACGGGGCGGGCAGGTGGTGATAGAGTGCCGGCCTCGCGCCGCCCCCAAACCCACCCTGTTCTGGAGCCGTGGGACAGAGCTGCTGACCAACAGCAGCAGGTGAGTCTGACGCTGTCACCTGTGGGCATTTTCTCACAATCCCGCATGCACATCAGCTCAGTAGAGACATTTGTATAGTGTGCAGTTCTGCTTAGCGAGGAATTCAGGTACAAGTACAAGGGTATAGCAGCAGTTTTCCACCTGAGAATCAAGCCAGGAACTTTTGGTTTATGAGCCATGTTCCTTACCAGCCCACCACATTGCTGCGCTTGTTACTAGAAATTTCCGGGTTTCAGCCACAGTCAGTACACTGGCCATTTGACCATTTAAACTGTGTTCTACGGTTGGATACTCAATGAAGTGGGTTGATCATCTTGCTAGAAAATATATCAGGATTCAATCCTGAAAACATCAGAGATGAATTCCTGAACTACTACACCACTCTGCACCCCGAAATACTGAGACCCTTATCAGCAGTACTGTTCTTGTGCAGGCTACATACTGTCTTCCTGAGGAAGGAAAGATTGACCACTGACTTTGCAGGGTTCTGTGGGAGGAGAACTCTCTCACTGAGAACTTGTACTGTTGTCCTGACAGAGTTACAGTCACTCCAGACGGAACCCTCTGGATCACCAACATCAGCCGAACAGATGAGGGGAAGTACACCTGCTTTGCAGAGAACTACCTGGGCAAGGCCAACAGCACAGGGACCCTCTCTGTCCGAGGTATACACACCTGTCCCTAGCTGGCCATCAGCACGGGGACTCTGTTTGTCTAAGATATACCCATATATCGCTACCTGGCCACAAGCAAAGGGACTCTCTGTCCTAGATATACCCACCAATCTCTACCTGGCTAAGAATGCAAGAGTCTCTGTTTGAGGTATACTCTCCTATCTCTACCTGGGCATGAGTTCAGGACCCCTGTTACTGACATTATCATACAGTTTTCCTGTGCTCCATAGCATCCCTGGACCTGAAATTGTTACATGCTCACTTTCACGCTGTCCTCTCACTCTCCAGATGCCACCAAGATCACCCTGGCACCATCCAACGCTGACATCAACCAGGGCGAGAACGTCACCCTACAGTGTCACGCGTCACATGACCCCAGCATGGACCTGACCTTCACCTGGTCCCTGAGCGGAGTCCCACTGGACCCAGAGGAATCCAGCGGACACTACCGCCGACTGGAGAGTGTGAGTTCTAATCCCTGTTCCATCATCTTAGGGACACAAGACCCAGTGATTATCCTCACCAAAGCTGTGATCAGCTTATCATCTCAAAACATCACCGTAGAGACAGACAGATCCACTGAAAGGCTGTAATTTTGCCAGTTGTAGAAATAAAGTTCTGGGATTTTTTTGCCATAGTATCAACATCATCACCTCTGGCTAGTTTTGCTGATGTAATATTAAGTAGCCGTAGAGCTACTGGCAGCAGGATTGTAGATGTCAATGATGCTCTTCAAACCTTACAGGCTGTTTTTATATAATTAACTTCCAAAAAATGCTCCCAATGAACCAAAAGTTTTATATTTATTCAATATCTCATGGCACACAATATGACACATTACAACTACATGTAAATATAAACATTTCTTACCACAAAGAGTCATCAAATCATAATAGGGCATATATGTGAGAACAATGGCATCAGAAAAAAACTGTATGCTCAAAACTGTGATGTTAAAAGTGGTGCTTGTTTTATTATGATGTACTAATTCCACTTGCCTTTAAATGCCAGTAGCTCTTTCAACTGAAGTTGCTGCCTCAATATGAAGTTTATGAAACAGTTTACAGGGATTACAGCTACTATGCAGTTTAACAAGATTAATGCCCATTTCAGAGTGGTTAAAGGAGAATTTCAGCACAAAGAAAAGATTATTCTGCAGAATCTAATTATCGTTAGAATGGAAATCATGCCATGCACTGACACAGGCGTAAAGGTCATGGTATTTAATGAGTCCAGGCAAGATTCAGCTGAAACCAAAGTTCTTTGTGACATTTGTTAGCAGGCCTCACGCACACACACACACACACACACACACACACACACACACACACACACACACACAGATACACACGCACACACACACAGTGGGTTCTGCCACACTGTTCATTCAGCTGTCGCTGCTTCTCTCCACAGAAAGAGACCATCGGTGACCTTCTGATCCTGAACGGTCAGCTAAGGCATGCTGGGATATACGCCTGCACGGCCCAGACGGTGGTGGACAGCGCCTCCGCCTCCGCCAAGCTGGTGGTCCGAGGTAAAGGGGTGCCAGGGGCTGGGTGTAGGCCAGATTTCAATTTGGACTGCAGCAGATTTTTGAATTTGAATCTCTTAATCAAGTGCACATCTTCAATTATGGAGCTTTGTGCCTGAGGTGTCCTCCACCTACTGATTTATCCTGAGCTTAGAACAGCAGTGCTATTGATTATTCATTGCTCATACAATATTAACAGTGACAGCACTAAGGAAGCCCTGAAGTCATCCTAGATAAGTGTGACTACTAATCCGCATAATGTGGTCACGTAGTGCACCTGTGACGTATCTGTGCTTACTTATCTTCTGCAGGTCCTCCAGGCCCACCAGGGGGCGTAGTTGTTAAAGAGGTTAATGAGACAGCAGTGGAGCTGGGATGGAGCCGGGGCTATGACAACCACAGCCCCATTGGGAAGTACATTATCATGGGCAGATCCCCGTTGGCACAGGGCTGGAAGCTGATGAGGACTGGTACGGGGGTTTTATTGTCAAATTACAGAGAGAGATGGGGGGGTGGGAGGTGTGTAGTAAAGATTAGATAACATGAACTGATGTCAGACATTGTTTTAACCAAAAAATGTGGTCCTGCCAGACGGATATTTCAATACGTATTTTTACAATACATCTAGAACCAGACAAAAGTAAGAGGATAGAGCAGCAATATGAATAAAAAAAGTCCAAAACATAACTGACACATCACACATTGTTTTAATATTCCAACATTATTTTTCTTTTTCCAGTTTCAAGCATTTCAAACAACCTAAGAAGTCCTTTATTGTCAAAACAGGGTTATGAGCTCTATTAATGAGCTGACTTTTTAAAGCATCACTTCATTGTATTATAGGTGTCAGTCGTTTCTATAGTTATCAGAAATAATGTGATGACAGAGGGATTTTCAGTGACGCTGTGAACCTCTACAGACCCGCCCACCATCGAGGGGAATGCAGAATCAGCGCGTGTGATTGGCCTGCTGCCCTGGATGGACTACGAGTTCCAGGTCATCGCCAGCAACATCCTGGGCAGCGGGGAGCCCAGCATGCCTTCCGCGATGGTCCGCACGCGACAGGCAGGTCAGAGTGACCGCGACATCAGAGACGCGTATGCAGCCAGGAGGGCCTCCATCTTTAGCTCTTACAGGCTCCTCAGAACAGATGGAAACATCCAGCACTTCTCAGTCTGAGCATCTCAGTTCATTCACAAAATGAGAAAAGAATATGGTTTGGTACAAATACAAAAAAAAATAGCAATCGATTGAATCATAGATCATAGATCATAAATCATAAATTAATGACTAGATATCAAACACATACTTTTTCCTTTCAAACACATTGTTTTAGAGCTGAATTTCCGACCTCATTGTACTCCTCATTGTATAGGATACTAATGGTTTCTAACCAGGACAGAAACAACAGTCCAGCATTTTGCTTCTGTGTAGTGTGTGACTGTGTTTGACTTAAATGTATGCTTAAATTGGTCTTTAATAATGCAGTTAGCTTTATGTGCAATTCTGTGTCGTGTTTAACCCTCCCTAACTTCTGTCTGGTTTAGTGCTGTTTGCTTCTGTGCAGGACTAAACATTTTAAACCCAGTGTCTGTGCTTAACTCTGAATAGTGTTTAATTCAGTGCAATATTCTGTGTTTAAGTCTCTGTTGTCTGCGCTGTTTATTGTGCAGCTCCAACTGTGGCCCCCAGTGGACTAGGAGGAGGAGGCGGGGACCGAAATGAACTCATAATCACCTGGACGGTTAGTGTGTGTGTGTGTGTGTGTGTGTGTGTGTGTGTGTGTGTGTGTGTGTGAGCCTGTATTGTAAGCCTGTATGTGCATGTGTGTTTCCAGCCCATGGCTCGAGAGTACCAGAACGGAGACGGGTTTGGCTACATCCTGCAGTTCCGCAAGCGAAACGCCCCCTCCTGGCTGGTGCAGGAGGTGCCCCACGCCGAGTCCTCACGCTTCGTCTACAACAACCAGAGCTTGTCCCCCTACTGCCCCTTCGAGGTCAGAATCAAGGGCTACAACAGCAAGGGCGAAGGCCCCTGGAGCCAGCTGGCTGTGGTGCACTCCGCGGAGGAAGGTGAGCAGCTGGTCGGACCCATGGACAGCTTTGCAGGATGTGCATTAAGCAAAGCTCTACAGCAGCACAGTGAAGTGTATTTACATGCGAGCTGTGCAGGGGCAAGTACCACGCACTGATATTCATGACCTCTTGACAAAGGCTTCTACCAAAACAATGAGTCATTTTGCCATAGCTTCTCTACATGAGGTCAATGTAAGAACAATTCTAAATAAACAAATCATTTTCAGTTGGTGTAAATTTTACCTCTCATCGAAACAAGATGACCCTGTTAGCCTTTGCTCTGAGTTACACTTTTGGAATTCGATGTATTCGATAACACCCTGTTGTCTACTCTCTACTTTCCTGATAGAGCCCGCTGTCTCCCCTCGGAGGATTAACGCCACCGCCTTGACGGCATTCGAGATGTTAGTGTCCTGGGACCCTGTAGAGCATCTGGCAGCCAATGGAGTCGTGCGGGGCTATGAGGTGGGACACCTTTAAAACGGATTAGAATCAGAACCACCACCCACAATAATCATGAATTTTTTCCAAGACAAAGATGTGATCTCAGCAAATCCCCTAAAGAACAAATATCTAGAAACACCTGCACCAGGATCCATAGAATAAGACACAAATTTAACCTGGCATGCCGCCTTGATACACATATGTTATTAGAAATCCGTTTTTTAATTGGTTGCTTGCTTGGTTGAATAATTAATTGATTGATGGATTGATTGAACGCATCACAAGCCAACTGACTTTTAGTTAAACAAACTAACATTAAAATTACCCAGGACAGCAAAAATCTGGCAACACTTGCTTCCATTGTGGTCCTCCTAAGATGCAATATGGGTAGACAAAGTTAAAAAAAAAAAACTTGTGTTGTCTATATTGTCATTTCCTGATAATCTGTTGTGTCCTGCTTGAGATCTACAGAGTCACACACATTTCTCTGTTGTACTTTAATTGGCATGAAGTAACAGATGTTTACTAATTCTGAAATATGAAGAATAAGGAGTGTTTAGAGAAAATTGTTAGAGATTGGATTATTATAATTTTTATGTCACAGTAAAAAGTACACAGACTGTCCTTCATCTGCTTGCCACTAAATTATTGCCTGTATTATCACGGCAGATGGAATACTGGGAAATATCTTAGATCAGCATGTTTTTTTTTCCTCTTTTTTCTCTATTCATCATGTGATATACTGTAAAAAGAACAAGGCTATCAATGACAGCTGCAGTATCGCCGTGTCCTAACAGATAGGATTAAAGGGACAGTGTGCTCCTGAGAGCGCACACACTGTATCTGTGGAAGAACTGCCAAGTGTACATCGCAGGTTAATGTGATATCAGGCCAAACTGATACAGAGAGGGAACAGAGACATGAACAGAGGCAGTACAGGCTGGACTTAGGAAGGGCGTGTGGAGGTGGCAGAGATTACACTCTCAGCTGGACTGCGCTGAAATTTCCATCTGTTCACCTGGCATTTGTCCACCTATCCCTGTGTCTGGCCGTACCACCATTCCTCCTATTGGCCGAGAGAATCAACCGTGCATGCTGGGAAGGATGGGGCCACATTTGGAATACTGTCAGAGGATAGTGGATCGGAAAATGGGTGGTGTCCTGCTGCTTGCTTCAGCGTTTTATTAAGCGTGAATAGAAGTGAGATTGGGCTATAATTCACCATTAATGTTTTGTTGACTATTTTTACCTCTGCTTGCACCGCCACTCTTTCCATCACACTGTTTTTATGGTTCTGTGTCTGTCTCAGCTCCAGGAATCTGAAGGCCTGTGCCAATCTTTTTTTTCCCCTCCCAGATCCGCTACTGGCGCCCACAGGAAAAGGAGGCTGCAGCAAACCGAGTGCGGACGGCGGGGTTGGAGACCACAGCGCGCGTTTCGGGGCTGAGGCCCAGTACCATGTACTACGTCACCGTCCTCGCTTACAACAGCGCTGGCACTGGCCCCCCCCCCCGAAGTTCTGTCATCACTAAAAAGCCCCGTAAGTCTCCTCACCACCCCTCCTTCTGCCCAACACCACCCCTTCCTCCACTGAACATCATCCGTGTGCCATTTTCCCACAATCATAAGATCCCACAATGCCACTCTGCCAGTCATAAGAAATTTTTCACACAGAGAGAGCAGACCCTCAGTCCTTTGACTCAAGGTTTTTCTAGCCCAACTCCCTCATGGCAGACGTGGTCATCAATGCCACACTGCCTTGCGCATGTTAGAGATGGATGTTAATGGATTTGCAAAGCAGTGGATCCCCATTACATATTAAGAAAAAGGTCAACAAGAATAGAGGGTTTGATCCACTTTTCCTTCTTGTGTGCAAATTTGAAATGAAACAGCCCATTTTTTCCTCAAATATGCTATTGCTACACAATACAAGGTTCTATGCCTTCATAATTAGTTTTTCATGGCTAAGGCTAATAGAGAAATTCATCCTATGGTAGAAGATAGTACAATTTTAAGGTACTTATAAATCAATCCTACACACCTCTTTGCTCCTTACACCACAACATTGTGCCCATAGTATTAGGGAATATTGCGTGTGGCAATATCTGGATAAGTACTTTACATTTTGAATAAGTTTCTGCAATCTTACCTCATTCCTCTGTGCACAGCCCCAAACCGCCCCCCAGGAAATGTCTCCTGGAGGACTGATGGATCATGGGTAACGGTGATATGGGATCACGTCAAGGCCTTTAAGAATGAGTCAGCCGTGCTGGGATACAAGGTGGGTCGTGAAAGAACAGTCGTGAAAGAACTCTGTGTATGTGTGTGTGTGTGTCTGTGTGTCTGTGAGTGTGTGTGTGTGTGAGTGTGTGTGTTCTGCGTCTGTCTGTAGGTGTATGTGTGTATTTATTAATATTTGTTAATTGAAGTGAGAACACAGAGGGATTATCATGAATTCTGTAATTCTCTAAAGCAAACACAGCCCCAGCTGAACTGTAGTGTAAGTCTCTGCAGGTGTGTCCAGCTCTCCCTGAATCTGCTGTTTCGCACTCACTCTCAGATCCTGTACAAACACGAAGGTCACTCTGCCCTCAAAGTGCTGGAGAAGAGTAAGACCTCCATCAGTCTGCCCCTCCCCAAGGAGAGCAGCTATGTGCTGCTGGAGATCTGTGCCTGGGGGGACGGGGGTGATGGACCCCCCCACGAGACCATTGTGTCCCGAGACTCAGGTGAGGAGAACAGGATGGAAAGGGAGTGCCAGAAGTGGTTTGGGGGGGGGGTTTAAATATGAATTAGAGATGATTACTGATTAGAACTGAGAAATTCTACAACGTTTCTGAACAGAACAAAGTTACTAACATGAAAATGGGCTACCTTTAGCTATGCTAGGTGTATGATATCCGGAATAAACAGATGTGTATGAGAGTTGATGCTGAGATTTTCCTAAACTCAAAGTGTTTTTTGTCTTTCCTCTAGGCACTGGGATGATGGTTCAGAACTCAGCCGGGATTCTCAGCCCATGTCACACCATTCCCCTCATCCTCTCAGTGTCACTCCTTCTGATTCGCTCACAAGAACTCTGACTTCAGCCAATCCTGCAAGGCCATTGGATGCCTTTGACGACTACACGCCTACTTTTCAGATTTGACTGAGGGGGCGTTGGGGTGGGGTGGAAAGGCAGAAACTTTTATTCATTTTATAAGAGAAAAAAAAAATGGAGGAAGTTTTGAAGAAAAGTGTGTTAGCTTCAAATTTCAGACTAGAGAACACGTAACCAGACTACCTGATTGTAATTTTATAAATAATCTTAATAAGAACATGCCTTATGGGAACAACGATGTGAATATCATACTTAGCTTTTTTATAGGTGGCTAATTATTCCTCAGAGTGGCCAGTATTTCCCTGATTGCTCTCACTCTCTCTTTAAGGCCACTGACAGCTACAGACTGGAGGCCATTCTCCAATTCAAGGCCGGTAGAGCAATGTGGTGTGGGCGTACAGAAGCACAAACCTACAGTGTTTATCGTGGCACTTCAGCAGACTTTTTTAAGATTTGCAGAAACATTTTTGTTTTTTTATACCATAAACCATCTTTGGTTTGGCAATGCCAAAGCACACAAATGTATATTTTCATGTTTTTCATGATTTTGATTATGTGCTTCCTTCAGTTATTATCGTTGTTCCTGTTTTTATTCAAGCCATAAAATCATTATTGTGTTCATTTGGGCTTGAAGCCTAAAGTATCTGTTGTAACCTTGAAGAAGGGCCTGTGAGGAGGTGGAGAAACACAGAGCCTTGGAGCTGAATCCACTAAGGAACGGGGCAGTAGACACACATCACGGTCATAACGTTCAGAATTTACAAGCCTCTTCAGTCACAAGTGCAGCAGCAACGTCTGATAGAGAAGCTTTTGTCCTACGTGCAGAAGTCACAGGGTTCAACACGAGGAATGTGTAACTGTTACAACACAGCCAGCTGACAAAGCCAGTACCACGCACTGGTATTTATTATTGAAGGCTTATTTATTTATTTATTTATTTATTTATTTATTTATTTATTTATTTATTTATGGATTCATTTATTTACTTACTTACTTAATTACTTACTTACCTGGCAGGGACAACGTAATATTTTGGACATGAATGCTGATGCTCAGAGTATATTGTTTCCACATCTGTTGATGAGTTACTTTTCAGCTGTAGCCCTTGGGCAGGCTATGACATTGTAGAAATATCACAACAACATGAAGACATAAAGAGTAAGAATTATCCAACGCTATCAGTAAGCAGTGGTGTCTCGTTCAATAAATAATGAGCCAGAAAAGATAATGTAAGATCTTATAAATTCAGTGCTCATAAGGACATGATTTATCTTAAGACAGCATGATTTATGGTTGCTTGCAGAACTGGTCAAGCCATTGCAATGCCTGAGTGCCTGTGAAGAGAATGTGACACATTTGAGGGGCAGTACATTTGGGGGTTAATGCTATTGGTCTGAGACAGAATTATATGACTAAGATATGATTAATTGCGTCTGTGCTCCGTTCCCAAAAAAATATTTTGTATCTCCAAACATGTAGTTTCATTTCACTGTTGTATCCCCTTTTTACATCGTACACATTTGAAATTCCTTTAGAAATATGAATATAGCTAAACAGTCCATGAGTCCCAGCTCTGTAAGTGTGAAACTCTTCATGTGTGTGGTGTGGAAGGCAATGTTAGCTGATGAGGCCGCAAGATAAGATATGTCTGACAAAGTCCAATCGCTGCTTACAGCCTTAGCCTGCCTATCAGTTAGTGACTGTGAGAAAAACAGCATATCACAGGAATGCCGCTTTGTACCATTGGCAGCCACAATAGGCTAAAACAGAGAGACTTACTATTTGATCAAGCAGTAACTTTGTACATGACGATAAAGATTTTGTACATTCAAACTCTGGAATAAGAAGTGTTATCACACTTTATTTTAAAGTAGTATTTGTACTAAAAATGTAATAATTACATCTACTAACTCTGCCTTTTCTTTCAATAAACAAATCATAAGTGTGTGGAAACAGGTGGAAAGGTCACTGTGGTTTTAAAAAATACCACAGTAAATAGTTAACTGTAAATATCAAGTACATGTTAATGTTAAAAAAACTGGAATTAATTCATAACAAGTACCACATGTGCATTTTTAAAGCAATGTTTTCTAAATTATTTCACTCTTTTAAACTTGTAGGTCATTTCCTAATTACTTCCCACCCACAATGAGATTACTCACCGCTTTTAAAAACATAGCTTGTACTTATTGAATTGATTACCTGCTTTTACCTGTATAAAGAGGCCATTCAGATGAACAGTGAATCTCTCTCTCTCTCTCTGTGTCCTTGAGTTCCCTGCAGACCTTTTAGCTTCAGGGATGAACTTTACAGGGAGAGTATGGTGAAGCACAGCCCACCTCACCCAACAGCCAGATAGACTCATCACTGTAAGACACTGCCAATCAACTACAACCCTCCTGTTTCATGTTTATTCAGCCTCATGTGTGTTATTTAGAGCTTTTTTTATAGCGCCCTCTGTGGGAAGTGTTGATACCGGTTTATCTGACCAGCAGCTTGGCTAGTTTTCCATGTGCATTGCAGGTCTTTGTCATCTTTTTACATGTTGTTTGCCAGTTTCTCGTGTGACATTGACTTGTTATCCATAAGCAGGTGAGACTTTGAATGAAAATGCCAAATCATTTGAAAGCCATGAAAGGACTAAATGTATGTACAGAAACACCAGGTTATTGCCTTGATCAGGGGTTGGTCTGGGGATCGGTGGTTAGTTTCGGAGTGATTACCTTGTTATGTTTACCATGGGTTCATTGTGAACTGTGCCTCTTCAGCTAAGGGATGGTCTACCTGAGGCGTCCAGGTGGGGATATTTGTAATGTAATATCTGACATTTCATATCATAACAGGGCAACAACAAAACTTTAAATTTGGAAAGAGAACAGGAAAATAGCACATTTGTACTGTATATAATCTTCAATAAACAAGTTGTCATTGTACTTAGGAATGATCTTGTTTTATCCCTTTCTCTCCCTCTCTCCCTGGACATACAGTAGCAGCAAAGAGCTTGTATACTTATATATTCATAAAACAGCAACAATTATTTCTATTATGCAGTCATAAAACAGGTTATATGATAGCAATTCAAATATGAAAAGTAGCCCAATGCAATGAAACAGTTTCTGTTTGTGTCTCTGTTGTAGCATGCACATGTGTTCACATACAGGTACATACTACACTGGACAGTGTGTGAATTTCTGTATGTATGTGAATGTTCTTTGTGTGTGTGTCTGTCTGTGCATCCTTATGTATGTGTGAATGTGCACACAAGAGTGTGCGTGTCTGTGTATGCATGCATATATGTGTGTGTGTGTTTGTGTGTGTGTGTGTGTGTGTTTGTCTGAGTGTCGTCTATCCCAAAATTCTTCTCCACAGAACAGATGGTTTGCAGCAGGCGGCAAGCTCCTCATTGGGGTGATGGCCTTTAGATGTGTGAGGTCTGAGGAGGGATGTCAGTGTGTGAGTGTTGAAACAGCAGCAGTGCACACATCTACAGGGAGAACTGCTGTTAGACAGATTAACCTGCATCTGCGCTGTGATTATGTCACTGATGGCCTATAATCTTGTGATGTCAAATGTGGTTATTTACCGATGTCAGCACTCCATATTTCACTGGAGGGAGAAAGCTAGTGTTGCGTGCCCTTTTGAATAGAGAACAATAGTGCTGCCTTGATCTGTACAGCCAATGTTTTGAGATCTTCAAACACATAAACGATACATCCCCTTGTTCCTGTTTTTATCGCCCCCCAGTGGCTGTATGGAGAAGTTCACCTTCTGCCCCATGACCACAGCATGACTGTGGATGTTGTAACCCAAGACCACTCAACCCTGTGACTCAGTGGAGCTTCCAGCCCTGCCCAACAAGCTCTGAACAGACATGCCATCAGAACCAGACATCCCAAAGCCTTTATGGTCACCGTGAAACAGCAGTACTCCAAGACCTTGTATTAATCACATCTGTCCCCTGACCGAAATTGCACCAGCCATGAGTAAAGAAAGGGTAAACTTTACTCATCAGGTGTTACGCAACAAAAGGGAAGTTTTGTTTACTCCTGTCTAAGGGCCTTAGAGATGCCATCCAAATAAAGATGATTCATGTTGCCATCCAGTCAGTGGCTCTGAGGAACTATTCAAAACCAGAGTTAGAAGAACACCTCAAGCCTGTGGCTTTCCGATGGATGTTGTTGATATGGAGTAAAAATTAAAAATAAAAACCAAAATAAATGAATAAATAATTTAATAAATCACTGTGCTCCAGTGAGAGACAGTCACCACCATTTGTTTCAAGCACCATGACCAGCCTGAATGTACAGACTTACAGGTTTTCCAAAGGGCTGAGATTTCTGAGACAGTCTGTTTCCTTAATAAGCTTATCTTAATGTACCATTTTTCCAGGTAGGTAGGTGAAAATGAGTGCAATCTGTGGAACCCCAGTCCTGTCCTGGATAGCACAGCATTCACTATCAAAGTAAAAACAGTCCATCCTAATTTGCAAACTGTGAAACCTTATCATTTTAGGAACACAAGGGAACAGGGATTTATGGTCCTTTAGTTATGCAAGCTTTCTGATCTTACATAATGTGTGTCTCCATGGAAACCTCTGTCCCGGGGTTTTGATGTTTGTCAGCTTTTTAAAAAATGTTTTCACAACACCAAGTCGAACTCTCAGAATCCATAGTTTTAATATTGCATAAAGCAGAGGTATATTTGAAAATGAAATGAAACTAAATTAAATTACCCCCACACCATTTATGATAATCTTTATGAGCATAACATGAATGTGTGTATATATATGTGTGCGTATGTGTGTGTGTGTGTGTGTGTGTGTGTGTGTGTGTGTGTGTGTGTGTGTGTGTGTGTGTGTGAGAGAGAGAGAGACAGACAGACAGAGAGAGAGAGAGAGAAATGTATTTACATACATTTAGCACCTAATGTCTTTGTGTTCACCACAACTTCTGCAACTCCACACACTCAGTTATTAATTTATTGTGTCTTTTGATAAAGGGAAATTAGGGAAATTATGCCAGTCAGAAAGTTCTCCTTTGCCCTAGCCCAAAAGGTCATTTACAGTAATAAACATGGCCATTTTCTGCACAGTTACATATTGCTTACATGATTATGGACATTGCAGAAACAGACATTAGCCACAAACTGGACCACATCTTTTAATACATGTCTACCCAAGCACCCAGCCTCTGAAAGATCACTGCTTCATAATTCAGTTTTATTCAAAATTAAATTATTGATTTGTTCAGATGAGCTTTGGGATGTATTTGTCAGTTTCTGGAAGACTTTGCATTCAAAGCAGATCTCTCACGCCCCTGACATACTGTCAGCATCCAGTACAGAAAGTGAACTTTGGAATTTGTTCTGTAGAAATGGGCAGATTCATCCAAAAAATTTTTAAAATATTTGAAAATATTTGTCAAGTTACATGTAAACCTAATAAGAGGTTTACGTGCACTTTGATTGTTTTCTTGAATTTTTGTCCAAATCAGCATTTGAAAATGAACCCCAGCAAAAATGTTTGGTTGGCCACCTTAAGGAACTAAATTGAAACCTAGGTGAAGCTAGGTGAAGTCGTACCAGCGTAGCATAGTGGTAAGAATCAGGGCTCACAACTAAATGGTTGTTGTTTCGATTCCCCGCTGGATCACTCTTGCTGTACCCTTGGGAAAGGTATTCAGCCCAAAATTGCCTCAGTAAATATCCAGCTGTATAAATGGATAACATGTGAAAATTGTAATATATGTGAGTTAAACGCTGCTAAATATCAGTAATGGCTTGCAGTAGTTACACATTTGGACTGTCAGCACCGTACCAAGCACAGACCATAGCAGAGGCATTTATTAGTTATGTATTTATTCATTTATTTGGCAGAGGCTGTTATGCGAGATAAGAGGTTGCCATGATGAGACGCACGTGGAGCATGGCATGAGGGCTGCCAGAAGGAGGGCACAGGTGAAGAAAACCAAGCGGCCCATAAGAGATGAGGCCTCACACCTGTGCCTACCTCAGCTCACTAACACACCTGATACAAGTGTCTTTATGGTCTTTTAAAATGTTTTTGGAAGACTTACTTATTCATGCTCCCTCGATTTTACTCCATCGATTGCACTATGGTTTATGAAGGTTCAACCAAGCCCTTTCCCTGAAGCAATCTTCTTACAATGGGTTATGGGTCATGTCTTTTAGGTATGGTTTATATTTTAAGTATATAGTCTGTAAAAATAAGGTGTCAGTGAAGTGACATTTAGAATTTTTACATTTCATTTAAATGTAAAGCTCATGAAAAATGTCAAATCAGGGCCAGCAAAAAGGTTTATTGTCACTCCAAGATACTGTCTGCCTTGAAAGTAAGGGTCCAAACAGTTTCTGAGCGGGGCTCCAAGGGGGCAAAATTTTCACACATATGGCGGGCGTTTTTTACAACATGTATTTGGAAAAGTCCAAGTGTCTAAATGTAAGGACTGTTTTAGCAGGAATGCAAAAGATTAACCCTCAAGGAAATTTACAAGGTTTGTGGCAAAGAGGGGTGTGGATTTTGAATGACCCACTAGCAGGATATTGCTAATCACTAAAGGAATGTGACTGCTACCCCCCGGACCTCTTCCCATTATCATAACCCAGAATTCCTGTCATTTACATAACCCTGAAGATAATTCTATCTCTGCTGCACCTAGCCATTTATAGGCTAATGTGAAACAGCCCGCAGCAGTGATGATTGGCACTGACTTCCATAGCTGGGAGTTTTCCCTCCCACCATTCGGTCTGTGACCTTTGAACCCTCTTATCGGGGCTGTATCAGACCTGTATAAATCACCAGGAAGCGTGCCTCCTCTGTGCATCCCACCGAAGACTCTGGGAGAACCAGGTGAGTCTTGTTTCAATTTTTTTATTGCTGGACAATATCATAATCATCGTTACCATTGTTTTATAACTACATTTATCAGGGATAATAAATCCCTGCTGTACAAACTTGCAGCTCATCTGGTGATAGCGGAAGCTTTGATTCAAAATCTTCACTTTTAAAATGAGCTGTGTGAGCGGTGCTCAAAAAACTATTTGATAAATTTTTACCATATGAAGTCGTGCTTGTTATGTTACGGACTTTGAGGGAGAGCATAATGTTCACTTTAAAAGCTAGGTTAATCCAGGCCATAGGTAATTTGCATACTTTATGATGATGGTGATGTTGATATGTGAGTCTGTTGAGGCCAGCATCAGAGAAATTTAAATGCTTTAATTGATGTCCTTGATTTTTCCAAGGCCCCCTTCATAATTCCGAGAGAGGTGCCGCAAGCCAATCATGGCCAGACTGACAATCCTCGCAGGTAAGACCCCTTGTCACAGATGTTTCCATGGTAACAACAGACCTGGACCAGAGATAGAAATCAACAGGAAAGGTTGATGGATCCCCACTCCTCCCTCTCCCCCTCTCCCCCCCTCTCCCTCACCTTTACTCCCACCAGAAGAAAAAAGAATGATTAGTAATGGGCATTCACTGCTTTTATCATCTGGTCTGTTTGAAAACATCTACATACATTATTTATTTTCACACTCCAATTTCTGTTCAACAACGGGAGGTGGCATGCTATCTCCAAATTAGGTGATAGCATGCCACAGAGGTTAGGAGGCTCAAATCTCAGTTTCCCTTGAATGGAGAACATCAGTGGATAATAATAATACAATAATATAATATATGTAATACTAAGCACTTTCTTCTTGCTTTTCCTTCAGGTCTAGGCCTGTTGATGTGCCTTAATGTGGGTGAGTACCATCTTTTTTGCAGTGTTACTTCCCACTTCTTCTACTGAAAATGTCCCAACTGCAAACAAACCAGAAATTAGGGAGGTTTTCAATCCAACCACTGGAGATGTTGTCCTTAATATAGATAAAGAGCTGAAGCAACTATTCCCTTTGGTCTTGTCTTTGACAAGTTTATATATGATAACATATTATGTAATACCTTTCATTAACATCAGTGACTGCTGAACTGCTGTATAAACAAAAGAAAAGAAATATTTGAAAAATACACTTGATCACTAATATTCAAAGGAATTTATCCTTTAGTGTAGTGAAGTTCTATGTGTCCAGTAGTCCAAAAAATCATTTCTATTCATTTGATTTTATTAACTTTTTTACTTATTAGGTGAGGGAATGTACACGGTAGCAAACAGATTTTAGACATCATTATTATTAGATATTATTATGTATTATTGAAATGACTGTCTATGTTTATGATGTGAGTTACAAATATAAATGAAATATAATATTTATGTAATGTATAAATATAAATGAAATATAAAATAAATATTAGAATACATGCTTTGGTTAAGTAAGCTTTTAAATTTCTCGTAACCCAGTTTGGGTAGATTATTGTGAATGGCTACTGATCCTGGACTCCTATGCCACATTCTGTAGCCTCATCCACCAAGATGGTGTGCTACTTCACCAACTGGTCCCAGTACAGACCTGGGACTGGAAGATACCTTCCCACCAATGTGGACCCGTTCCTGTGCACTCACCTGATCTATGCCTTCTCCATCATCAACTACAACAATGAGCTCGTCACCTACGAGTGGAATGATGAGACCCTCTACAAGTCCTTCAACGGCCTGAAAGACAGGTAAGTTCTGCCTAAAAGCCAGTGTGGGGAGAGTGAAACTTTGAGCTATGGCTCTTTCCACTCTGAACCCCCGAGTGGAAAGAGCATGTCACTGTCTCTGGGCTGAACTAATCAGAGAATCTTTTGTTTGGGCAGGGCTCTCATAGTCTTTTGCTTGGTATTGCCCAATGACAGCTCCTACCATCCTGGAGTCTGTGACATGACATTGTCCTTACCAGCAAAAACGCTTAGGGCCATCTTCCCATTTGGTTTTCACAAGTATTTACCTGCACAGCTAAATTTATCTGAAGTTTTTTCCATGACGCTAAGCATGCATGAGGCCACACAAAAGCTCATGGATTAAATACGTCAACTCCCATTCTTCTCTGAGCATGCAGACTTCAGAAAGTCAGCACTCAATATTTACTGCTATCTACATCTGGTCGCTTTAAGCTTGTCACTGTTGGTTCACATCAACTTTAAGGCTATTCGAATGGGCTATTTTTAACATGGTTTAACCTGGTGTACACACTCTTTTGCCTCAAATTAGCAAATGATGGTTGTGCGGCCACCTGTTTGTCTCCCACAGGAACCCTCAGTTACAGACATTGTTGGCTGTTGGCGGATGGAACTTTGGGACAAGCCAGTGAGTACTACCAGCACTATCACCATGAAAGAGTGCAGCGATCATTACATAACATGGAGAGATAGTGTGTAGGGTTTTTTTTTTTTTTGCAACGTCCTCAAAGCCTGTAATTCAGATGATAAAGTGGGGTCATAATCTACCTGTCCTCATGACATCATCTCTGCTGGAGGAGTTATTAAAAAATGACACTCTTCTTGGAAATAATGTAATAACAGAGAGTGATCATTTGCGTTATTCATTTGCTCCTTATTCTGAGCTCACGGCTTACATATTACCCATTTATACTGCTTGCTGTTTATTGAAGTAATTCAGGTTAAGCACCAGTATCAAGGACTCAACAGCAATACCCATTCACAATACCCAGGATTCACAGCGCAATACCCAGGATTCACAGCGCAATACCCACGATTCACAGTGCAATACCCACGATTCACAGCGTATTACCCACGATTCACAGCGCAATACCCACGATTCACAGCGCAATACCCACAATTCACAATCCATTATCCACAATTCACAGCGCAATACCCAGGATTCACAGCGCAATACCCAGGATTTACAGCGCAATACCAACGATTCACAGCGCAATACCCACAATTCACAGCACATTACCCATGATTCACAGCACATTACCCATGATTCACAGCACAATATCCACAATTCACAGCACCATAACCACAATTTACTCCTGCAAACCTCTTAACCACTCAAAATAACATGTTCATTCAAAGGTTTTCCTCTGATTCTCTCTGTCTCTTGCCCCAGGTTCACCATCATGGTGTCCTCAGCAGCCAACCGGCAGAAGTTCATCCAGTCCTCCATCAAATTCCTGAGGACACACGGGTTCGACGGGCTGGACCTGGACTGGGAGTACCCTGGCGCTCGAGGGAGCCCCCCAGAGGACAAGAAGAGGTTTACAGTGCTGTGCAAGGTGGGTTAAGTGCAGCCTGCTTCACTGCAGGACACCTACCTGCCTGTGCGTCACACCGCCCCTCACCTGTACACGTACGTTTGTTCTGTGGTCGCAGGAGCTGATGGAGGCGTTCGAGGCGGAAGGGCGTGAGACGGGCCGTCCCAGGCTGCTGCTCACTGCCGCGGTGGCAGGGGGTAGGGGGAACATCGATGGGGGCTACGAAATCGCTGAAGTTGCACAGTAAGTCCAGGACCTGACACCGAGCAGCACATTGCCTGCTTCCTGTTCCATAACACACCGTCTGAAAGACAAAAAAAAGAGCATTCGTGACCCCGTTTGCCACCATGTCTGTGACCTCTAACTTGGATCATCTACCCGTGGCTTCGCCGCAGACACCTGGACTTCATCAACGTGATGACCTATGACTTCCACGGTGCCTGGGACAGCTCCACGGGACACAACAGCCCCCTGTACGCCAGCTCCTTTGACGACGGAGAGCACATCTACTTCAACACAGTGAGTGACATACCTGATCTCTCAGGCAAGAACCTGCCGTAACCATTGAAATAATTATTTTTGGCACCTGGTACTTCCCCCTTAGGGAAATTCCCAGACCCCCAAAAGCCATTGTCTGCTCTCCAGATCAGACACATTCCTGCTTAGACTTGTCTCCCAGGTTAAGCAATAACTTGTTATGCTTCATTGCTAATCCTATGCTTCAGCATTAGTGTGGCAGCGTGATAAAAGTTAATATTGCTGTAATGGAAAGCTGTTTAGCACCATGCAAGCATGTAAACACTATGACATGTTGATTTTATAGATCATTAGACTCCTTGTTCCCTCTAGTACGGTAAGAGAGTGTTGCTTAGAGTAATATAGCTAAAATAGGACACTTGTTTTAGGTACGGTGTTTTTAATGTTATGCAAGTTACCATTTTTTAGATGGACATCTATGCACTGTAATTCTGACTGCTCTCTTTTTGATATCCACTCTTGTAATGTTAACCCGGTCAGACCATCTGCCAAATAAATGAATATTAAACATATAAATAATCCTTAAATTCCTTGTTTCCTTCTCTCCCTCTCCAACTCTGTCCGTCTCTCTCATTCTTTCTTTCTGTGTCTACCTTTGTGTTCTTTCTCCTGCTGTCTCCCTCTCTCTGTCTGTCTCTCCCCATCTCTGTTTCTCTCTCTCTGTCTCTGTCTCATTCTTTCTGTCTGTCTCCCTTTGCATTCTTTCTCCTGCTCTCTCCCTCTCCCTCTCCCTGTCCCTCTCCCTCTCCCTCTCCCTCTCCCTCTCCCTCTCCCTCTCCCTCTCCCTCTCTCTCTCTCAGGACTTTGCCTTGACGTACTGGAGGGATCAGGGCGCCCCGGTGGAGAAGCTGATGATGGGGTTCGCCACATATGGCCGCACGTTCCGCACCATATCCGGGGACAAGGGCGTGGGAGCCCCCGCCAGCGGCGCAGCCTCTGCCGGCCCCTACACCCGCGAGGCCGGCTTCTGGTCCTACTACGAGGTGAGGCAGGGCCACCACCATCACCAACACCTGCTGTGGGACACCAGGAACCACAGCCACCTTTTACTATTGACATTTTTACAAACTGTCGCTTTGCATGGTAGAAACTCACCTGCGCTGGCCAGTACAGGTGAACAGAGCGGATCTGGTACAGTGCCTTGCTCAAGGGTACGAGGCAGCACTCTAGCTGAGATTTGAACTTCCAACCCGTGTTTTTTTTTTTTTTTTTTTTAAGATCAAGCCCAGCTCTTACACCACTCCGTAACACAGCCTCTCTGCAGATTACAGTAGATCAACATTTTCCAGTTCTGAGTTATTCCTTTATTAAACATCAATTTTATATTTTTTTTCAGATCTGTAATTTCCTCCAAGGGGCCTCTGTTCAGTGGATTCCCGAACAGAAGGTTCCTTTCGCCAGCAAAGGCAACGAGTGGGTGGGCTTTGACAACAAGGAAAGCTATGAGACAAAGGTACCTCTGACCTGTCACTACTACTCATTGCCTACAGTAATAATAATAAATAATAATAATAATAATAATAATAATGATGATGCTTACCTTATGGGGAAACACTTTGATGCGACAATGCAGCATTCTAAGCGTTCATAACCTCTGGACTCATGATGTGTCAGGTAACATCACAATTCTCAAGGGCTCATTAGACAAAATTGGCACTCTTTAAGTCCCCCTCTAAATACAAACAACAAACATCATTATTCAGTAGGGACTGGCCTCCTCTCCATTGTACAATAGGTGCCTATCTCCAGTGACAAATAGGCATCCTAACAAGTCACTGCAGGTGCACACATACAGTAATACATAACTTTACCTGTTACCTCACCCCCCCCAGGTTCGCTATCTGAAGGATAACAAGTTTGGAGGTGCATTTGTGTGGGCGCTGGACCTGGATGACTTCTCTGGGCAGTTCTGCGGAGGAGAGCGCTACCCTCTGATGAACCATCTGCGCACCCTGCTCAATATAGGTGAGCATCAGGCTAACGGGAGTGACCAGCCTGTCCGAATTCACACTCCGAGTGCTGAATTCAAGCTGCATTTCCTGAAATCTGTACTTCCTGCAAGAAATTTTCAAAATATTGCGGTTTATTGTCTTGCAGCAAACAATGGAAGGACATTGTTTTCACCTCCTGATGTTTTGGCTGACTAGCATTGTAAAATGTCAGTGGATGCCAATGATGCAACTGTGTTGCAATAGTGTTTGTATGTTTCTCACTCTCTCTCCCTCTCTCTGTCCCTCTCTTCCTTTCTCTCTCTCTCCCTCATGGCACTTGCACAAAGAAATACTGGGCATGTTTGTGTTGAAATTGCAAAGGTGGAAAGAGAAGCTGGTGTAAAACAAGACTTAAATTTTGAAATGCGGTCATGATTTCCACAAAGAGATGTGATGTAGAATCTACCCGGTTATGAAATTTGTCAATTTTTTTCTCTGGCAGAATTGCCTCCTCTGCCCCCCACAACCAAGCCCCCAGCGGGATCCACGACAACCACAGTCGCCACGACAACCACCACCTCCTCCACTACCACCACGACCGCCGCTCCCATCCCTGGCAGCGGGTTCTGTGCCAACAAGCATGACGGGCTGTACCCGGCCGACCATGACGACAACGCATTTTACCAGTGCTTTAAGGGTCACACGTACGTCCAGAAGTGCCACCCGGGCCTGGTCTTCAACAGCGAGTGCAAGTGCTGTGACTGGAAGTGAGAAAGAACCAAAACAGCACCCCCTGGAGGTGAACACGTGAACACTGCCAGACCATCTTTTTTATTTTTTTCAGTGGCAGACCTTACAAGAGACTGGTTGACTTAAACTTTTTCTTGCATAATACCTCAGCTTTACAGTATGAAGGGTGGGACACTAATTATGTGTATTTATGAAGCAGAAGGCGGAGAGTGTGGGCACTTTTCGACCGACTCCCTGCTGTTTATGTGTTTGTTTTGTCTCTGTCTCTGTTTGTTCGTGAATGCAACGCACTGCTGCTAAGTCCAGAGCTGTAAATAAAAAAAGACAAATGAATACATACATATTAAATAAAATAAATATGTCAAAATAATGTGTGCTGTTTTGTTATTGCTGTCAATATTTACCACACTTGGGCCTATTGATTCTAAAGAAAATTATTCATTCAATATTGCATAATTTGATAAAATTGTTGAGTGATATTTGTCACTTTTTATTAATCTTCATCACATGGATTTATTCCTCTACCATTCACCTCACTGCTCCAAATTCTGTTGGGTATGAATGATGGCATCACACATACTCTAATAAGGCTCTGAAGCTCAGAACAGCCAAGGTATTGTTCTTGTACCTGTTCTGTCTTTTTTAATCCCTGACATAACTCTTCAAGATACTGTACAATTCCGTAGAGACCTGGCACGTTTATCAGGCATACAGCCATTAACATGCACTATGGAACTGATTATGCTGAAGTGAAAGGTCTCTCTGATGCCAAATTCCATCTTTAATACAGCTTTTACTCTTAATTTATGGGTTCACTTCTGAGACCTGCATACAAAATCTAAGCTCAGAGTCACCCTCTTACAAACATGGTATAACTGAAGTTGTTATAGCAACATCACATCTAAAAACAAACTCCATAAATTAGAGAAATGGAACATATGTTTATCTGTGATGAGTTCAGCCAGTGGAATAAATTGTCAGCATGTGCACAGTTCAGTGGATTTCACAGCAGCAATCTTTACAAATACACAGTGGGTAATATACATTTATCAAAATATGCTTGAACATGAATATGAATACCCATGAACAAACCGGACACATAGTAAGTTGTGTTTACATGGTGCTAAGGAAATAAGCATCTGAAGTTTAACACAAAGTGGCTCTATCAGGAAACGGGATACAGTCCTTGGTTTTATCAGCGATATCATTAAGAAGACAAGACAAATATCCCAGTTTATGGCTCCAATCTAAAGCTCTTATCTCCCCAAAATACACTTTCCATAATCCTAGAGGCATAAAAATAATTATCTTTCAGGCACTCAATGTCAAAGATACCACATTCCAAAATAGTTGCCAGGTATTCATACCTCGAGATAACCTTAGACAAGTTCAAAGCCAAACTAATCTCCTACCTCACTATGACAACAGAAATAGAGTGAACAACTAATTATTTTATTAAAGTGCCAAAAAACAAAACAAAAATAAACTAATAACAAACAGTGGTTAACTACAAAAAAAAAAAAAACATGAAACTTGAGGCAATCAGTCCCCAAATGTTTCTACCTGTGGGCTTCAACCAGGTCTTAACTCAACCCTAGCCCCTTTTTTTTTTTTTTTTCCCTATGATCCAGATGGAGGCCTTAAATAAGCTTACCCCCCCTTAGACCCTACCATTGTTCAGATCACAATCAATTAACTAAGGAGAAACAATAAAAAGCTTAATTCTCTCCTTTACATACATAACATGAAAATACAGAAACAATAAATTCAACATACACATTTACCCCACTACCAATATAGTAAGATTACCCAAACATTGAAAACAATTCAATAACTAGTAAGATTTTTGACCCAAACAAAGGAAAGGATCCACTCAACTCGGTTAACTGCCGAGTCTTCTGGGTCCGCTGTGTTTCCGACTATGTAGGAGGTTACTCAGATCCGTTCTCAGTCAACTCAACTACATTCAGAGGCGCATATTTGATAATTTATTGAGTTATTTCAACATCGGACAGTTGGGTTACCTGCTAAACGCTAGGTAGATGGGCAGAGTATGTTATACAGGTCATAATAAGAGTGATACAGATTATTGTTTCAATGTGCGTCGCCTGGTGTTAGTAGTAGCCATAGGACTATAGGATCCGGGTTAATGGAGACCTCAGACTCATGAATCCTGAGTTAGTACGAGGATTTGAGTTAATAACCCGGGTGATTCAGGAATCAACCAGCTCTATTGTTTAGGTCTATTTGAACGAATGTTGTTATGACTGTCACTATAAAATAATGCGTGTTGTATCTGTAAATGAAAACATGCTTGACTAGCAAGCTAGATTCCGTTCATCACTGAAATGAAATGCCCTTAACTCAGCTGCAGCTGATCTTTTGTTAAGTTCTGTTTACCGTTGCAAAAAGCAGAAACACTAGATTAGAACATTGTGAACTGCACCGTTGTCAGTATGGTTTTAAATAGGCTAAGGAAGATATTATGTTTCTAAAGTTTCTTACGTTATTCACTGCAATGAAAATGTTTCATAACATTTTAATGTCAAAGGGTGTTTGCTGGTTTATTAGTATTGTGAATACATTCATGAATTACTTTTGTAAAACTGAAGCGCGCTTGTTATGGAAGAACGTATTTAAAGAAAGGAGCGCATGCATTATCGAAGGAGCGACTTGTTCAGAGTGAAGAGTCTACGTATAACCTGATATGGAAAGCAGGTTGTTCCACTCGTTTTGCTTTATTCACTCTAACCGGCGTGCCTTCTGTAGTGTAGTTTAATATATGAAAGCGGTGCTGGGTTGCTGGCTATCTTGCTAATATTTTAAATACTTGTGTACATAGATTCTACTTCTCAAACTTTAAAACAAAGCGTACCTCATTTAATATGGTAAAATGTATTGGAAGGAAGTAGTCTTTGCGTCATGTAACAGTCCTCCTTATGCAGAATATAAAACATAGCTGTGATTAAACGAATGCATATCATTGGATTGTGATGCTTAATTTGTTTAGCAAGCACTGAAAGTGTTAATGTAATTATGGAATCATGCTGTGCAGAAAAAAAAAACTGTAATCTTTTTACACCTTTGGGGCTTGGAAGCATTTGAGGTAGCTTGTGACCTCTAGTTTATTATTATTATTATTATTATTCCTTTTCTAACTTCATGCATTACCTGCTGTTGCAGCTTTGAGACAGTGGCCACAATCACTAACCACATTTTACCATTAACCTTCATTCTGTTTTAACTGAGAGCAGAACATGATTACATAATCAGAGACATCAGGGGCATAAAGCCAAATGTAGAGCACTGGAGGCTTTAGTTTGATGGTGATGTCATTACCCGATCAAGGTGTTTTTGCCTTGAGGCTGTGAGGTTTAGAACACATGAGACAAAATCTCAACTCCACCACTCTCATACTGTAATAAGCTACCTAGGGAGCTGTGTTGACAGTTTGCCATCATCAAACAGGTTCCTTAATCTGGGGTGTTAGCAGAGGGAAGTGGAAGGGGGAAGCTGATGACCTGCAAAAGTAATATGCTCATTACAACAGCCCTCTTTACCGGCTCCTCGGACGTTGCGAATGTTTCGGCCACCTCAGGTCACCGGTCACGGACATGCCAATCAAAGCTGGTGACGAGTGGCCCCTCCATGTATTCAGCAGCCTGAGTCAGCACGGTTCACTCACACCAGAGCACACAGGGACAAAAAACCACACAGAATAAATGTATGAACCAGCCATAATGTTTTTTTTTCCTGCTGAAAATAGCAGTCTTATGCTTAGCTGATACCATGTAAACCACACTGACATGTATCTCTACCCATTTTTGCAGTTGGTGATACAACTCCTTTCTTACCTGCAGTTCCATGAGGTAGCCACACCTTTGACAGGTCACACTGGGCTAATGTTAGCCAAAGTTTACCCAATCGATTGTTCATCTCGTCTGTCAATCACTGTCATTAAAGGGGTATTTAATTAAACTATCTCTCTAAATGTAACCATAGCTAAAAAGTGATATAACCCTAACTTATTCCAGTATTGACTCCTTGGGTCTTTGCAGAGATGGGTCCCCATATTCTGAACCAATTCACAGTCACATCTACAGCAAAAATGGTTTGTTTTTGGGATCACCTGTTCCAGAATCAGAAGGCTTTGAGCAAGTGATCAGTGAATATAAAACTTGTCTCACGTAAAATGTTGTCAGTTCTGAAATTACACACATCAACAGCCTTGGCCCAGCTACTTACACACACAGTGGCCTGTTCATTTGTGCCATCTTTTCCAAAGCGGCTTCCTTTCTGTCAGCAATATTGCTTAAATTTGTGAATATATACCTGTGCCCCTTTTTTCAATATTTTGATGCTTTCACATGTATGTCATTGTCTAAAGTTAGCTGAATCCAAACAAAATACCACTCTTCAATATCAGCTTTAGCAATAGTTCTATGTTGTCACCCATTAGTAGTTAGACACTGCACTATTGTACATCACACATATACAGTATGTCTGTAATACACTCTGATATTTTACTGAATGCTGTGAAGCATTTTGATATTTAATTGAATATGATAGGGCATTCTGCTGTTTAAATAGAATTTTAGTATTTTGATTGAATTGATATCTATGTTTAAGTTAACTTGAATATGTGTGAACACTCACAGTCTAGAGGTGCTAAGAGGAGGTGATATGATCAGCTTCTTAAGAGCCAGCATATTTGATGTGCCTCTCAATGTCACCCACATAAAGAATGAAAGAGCCCTTTTCTCTAGTTATATTGGACAGTTTCCAAACAGAACCACACAATTCTATTTCCCTGCCTGCCTACCTGGTTGGCTTATCTGACCTGATGTGTCCTCAAACAGTTGCTTCAACAAATCTGATGCCATGATTTATTGCTTGTGTTATCTAATCATGCGGCTATAGTGGTTAATGGACTTTTTATTTAACTTTGTACATGCTGATCTTGGGTTTTGAGCCAGACGCTATATAAATGCGCAACAGGGTGCCCGTTGATTGTCTCAGAAGCAGAAGATCCTAGGGTAAGACATGAGCTATCACACTTTGCCTTTCTTGGTTTGGTGAGGATGAAATTGTCATCTTTCGACACACGGGTGTAGGCAGCAGGTCCTGCAGAAGTCCTGTTCATGGCATGGATGCAAATTGCATAATTTCTGTTGCGAAAGTGGAGCTCCTTCAAAGGGAAAGAAAAAAAAAAACTTTTAGAACAATGGGTGTCAGTGAGTAAAGGAATTGTTGAAGTGCTGGTTTTGTTGGTTTTCTGCTTTGGGTGAGTGACTGACAGTATCGCAGGCAGTGGTTGGCATAGGATGAAGTGTACCTCAGACAGACTCCAGAGCTCGACTCTAACAGGCCTTTCTGCAGAAAAGGAGACACTCAAGGGTTTGCACATGAATCCCATATCAGGATTATGGGATGAATGAATGAGCTTTGATCTGATTGCTGCATTGGTTTGTGTCTTGCGCTGTAGCTGCATCTGGCAAGATGTTTCCAGGGCCCATCCCAGCCACAGAAAACCTGTTACTGTGTGTGAGCATGTCTGTTTGGTTGGCAGCTGTAATGAGCATTGGGGAGGAGAATGAGGAAGTTATTTGTAAAGACTTGTCCTGTGATGAGCGTTGAATGCGCCATTTCCATGACTGGCTTGTTATAGCCGGGTACACTCACTGCTCGGGAGCACCCAACACCCACGCTCGCATCAAACAGGGCAAAAACAATGTCGCTGGAGTGGCTGCGGATTTGGGGAAAAAGAGACTAAGATGCAGCCATTGGTTAATAGATCACAGAACGTGTGGGTGGTGACATCACAGTCAGGTTAGTCTGAGTCAACACTTCCTCCTTCTCGCAGGCACAAAAGGAAGAGTTCCCGGCCTCTTTGGAACAGTCACCGTGACCGCACCATGACCAAGCTCACACTACTTGCCGGTACGTCTCCAGCAGTGTGTCGGTGCCATTTATGAAAAAATTGTGATATTATTATTCATTAACTGTATATTCCTCCCACAGGCCTGTGCCTGGTGCTTTGCCAGCTGGGTGAGTTATTCTGCTTTTGTTCAGTCCTTCATTTTGTGATTTGTCTGTGATTTATTTTACCTTGTGTAACCCCATGCCCTGTGCTATTCCAGGCTCTGCAATGGACATGGTGTGCTACTTCACCAACTGGTCCCAGTACAGACCCGGGACAGGGAAGTACACCCCTGACAGCGTGGACCCAGCCCTGTGCACTCACCTGATCTACGCCTTCTCCATCATCAACTACGCCAACGAGCTGGTCACCTACGAGTGGAACGACGAGGTCCTCTACAAGTCCTTCAACAACCTGAAGACCAAGTATGTTGGGCATGTGTGTGCCTCTGCACTGCGCACGGGCATCTCTCACACTGCGTAATGTTTTGCGACGTAATGACTTTGGAACAGAACAGCATCTATAAATAGAAAACAAAGCTGGCGGTGCGGCTGCAAAACTATGCAACAACAAAACTGCAGGCTTCAAGCATCTATTCCAACTCATCATATGATATGTACCATTTTCATGTATCCAGTAGGTCACATAGTTTCCCCGTACACTGTAGGTCACACAAACACTCACATGCCTGACAATGTCTTGTCGGGAAAAAGCGTTACTTTAATGCAAAGCTCCAATGATGCAAAAAATAGTGTTGGGAAAAGGAGTTACTTTGAGAAACTTACATTGGCCCAGCTAATGATGTGCATACATGCTATGCTATGTAGCATATATGTGTATGTTCATGGATTAAGAAAGTATAAATTGTATAAGTTATTCTAATAAATTATATAGGAAAATATTATATTTTATTTTGTTTTATTATTTTATATTATATTATATTATATTATATTATATTATATTATATTATATTATATTATATTATATTACATTATATTATATTATATGTAACTGTTATAATTGTTATAATTGATATAATTATGATAATTGTTATGTGTCATTGTTTTTCTTGTTGTTTTCTTCTTGCTATGTTCTCCTAAAGGTGAACAAACCCTGTCCTACGCATTTAATGTGTGAATGATGGCCACTGAGACCCAGGTCTGCTGTTGATTGCTGATTGCCTTCTGTTCTCTGCTCCTGCACAGAAACCCCCATCTGAAAACCCTGCTGGCCGTGGGGGGCTGGAACTTCGGCACATCTCAGTGAGTTACCCTCTGACCTCCTCCTCTTTATGTCTGTGAGGCTCTGTGAGCAGATACCGATTAGCCATTACCCAAAAGCATACACTTAAAACCTGCTGAGTCAAGAATGTCCAATACAGCAGGCAAACATTTATCAGGACAATGGAGACTGGCTCTGAGTCAATAAATTGCACATCGATTGAGAGGGAGAGAGGAGCCACTTGATAACAAGTAAAATTATGGTGACTGACTGATGATCGACTCTACAAACTCCCCAGGTTCAGCATCATGGTGTCCTCAGCAGCCAACCGGCAGAAGTTCATCCAGTCCTCCATCAAATTCCTGAGGACCCATGGCTTTGATGGCCTGGACCTGGACTGGGAGTACCCTGGCTCTCGAGGGAGCCCCCCGGAGGACAAGCAGAGGTTTACATTGCTGTGTAAGGTAAGATAGACAACAGAGAGCCTTTACTGAGATGTTTCTGTTCTCTGACTGAGCAGTGTACACTGACTCCTTGTGTTTGTCTCTGGAATTTCAGGAGCTTCTGGAGGCCTATGAGGCTGAGGGCAGAGAGACTGGGCGTCCCAGACTGATGCTCACAGCTGCAGTGGCAGCTGGCAAAGGAACCATTGATGCTGGCTATGAAATCGCTGAAATACATAAGTGAGTCCAGAGTCACGTTTAAAAAAACAGGACTATGTCAGGGTTCACAGCCAAGCAGGACAAACATTGCAATGAGTCCTGCCTCATACTCTATCTATCCATCAGATACCCCTATTCGGGGTCATCTTAAACAGCACTTTTAAAAACAATTTGCCGAGAACAGTCCAAAGGGCAAAGTACAGATGACGGCGTGGAATTACCCCACACTTAATAATTATACCGTATGATAAAAAAACAACAATGTAACCCCTATTCATGCAGCCACTGAACTATCCACACCCACCAAAGGTCAGACTACAGAAATGTGTCAGCGTAACGGTGTAGTTTCAGTGAAGATACAGATAAAAGAAACGCAGGTACACAGGTGTAGAGATGAGCTTTCAGCAGGCGACAGAAGGCGTGAGTGACTTTGTCCCTGTGACCCTGCAGGGCTACTTATTTCATTTCCGAGGTTTCATCTTAACAGTACTGTTAATTACATAAATGCCAGCAGCAAAATGTTACTTTAAAGCTTCACCACTCTGGCATAAACAGACCGTGAAGAGAAATTTTTTTTCAGTGATATGAATTTAGACATGGAATAACCACTCCAGTGTTAATTCAAAAGGTTGAACCTTCGCTATACTTGCATATCTATGAATACTGTGCATATATAAGTAATATGAATGTCAACACAGAGGGTAATTAGATTGAGCTTGCCAGTGCAGAAACTCAGGGATAGCAAGTGATCCCACTTTGTGACACACTGTGATTTTTTGTATTCTCCTTAGAGAATTTGTTGGGGCTTTATGGATGGGTTAGGATGAATATCTAGCTAAAGATAAAATAAAAAATCATCTTTGGGGTAAATGGGTCAGAGTAATGCTGAATGCTGGTGTCGTCTGCATCACTGGTAAACTGGGGACGCTTGATCCCTGCATCTCAGGTACCTGGACTTCATTAACGTCATGACGTACGACTTCCACGGAACTTGGGAGAGCTTCACCGGACACAACAGCCCCCTGTACCGAGGCTCTCAGGACAAGGGAGACCTCATCTACTTCAACACGGTAAAGAGAGTCACCCCACAGCACGGGACAGTGCAGCTAGAGGCTTACTCTGCAGCACAAGAACAGTGCATTCGCTTTTTATATCACAGGCTTTACATAAACTACTCTGAATATGCTACAGGGCATTCACTGTACATAATATCTGCTGACCAAAGCAGCAGAAAAACCAACAAAGGCAATTTAAATGTTATCTCTATCAACCATCCTCCCTTTTTCTTGTTGTTTTGTGCATATCTGTAGTCTATACTGTATATTTGATGTTTTCACAGTTCAGGGTTAAGGATGCATTGCAATGCGTATTTTATCTCTCTCTCCCTTTTTGCTTTATCTCTCCTCTTTATTCCGTCTCCCTCTCTCCCTCTGTTTTCTTTCTATCTGTGTCTCTCTATCCTCCATCTCTCACCCTTTTCCACTTTCTCCCCATCTCTCTCCCTCCCACTGTCTCTCACTCTTCCTTTCTGTCTTTATCTCTCCTTTGTTTTCTTTATCCTGCTCTCTCCCCCTCTCTCGCAATCCCATTCTCTCTCTCTGTCTCCCTCTCTTTCCCTCCTTCCCTCCTTCTCCCTCTCTCTCTCCCCTCTTGCCCCTCCCCTCTTTCTCTCTCACACTCTCTCTCTCGCGCTCTCTCTCTCTCTCCCTCTCCCTCCCTCTCTCTCTCTCTCAGGACTTTGCCATGACGTACTGGAGGGACCAGGGCACCCCGGTGGAGAAACTGAGGATGGGCTTCGCCACGTACGGCCGAACGTTCCGCCTCACGTCCAGCGAAAGCAGAGTGGGAGCCCCCGCCAGCGGCCCTGCCTCCGCCGGGCCCTACACCAGGGAGGCCGGCTTCTGGTCCTACTACGAGGTGAGGGGGCACAAACACAAACCAGCCAGATTTATGACCCAAAGGTTTCAGGCTTTATTCCCAGGTGGGGCACTGCTGTTACAGCTTTGAGCAAGAGTTCTTAACACCTGAATTATTTCTGTAAAATACCTAACTACACATAAATCTGCATATATAGATGGCATTGCATGAGTTGCATGTTGCAGTGCCCCCACCCTAACCCTTGAACAAGAGTTCTTAACTGAATTATTTCTGTATCTATGGTATATAAATGGCAGTGTGTGATATACATGTTGCTGGATAATGGTGTGTCAGGCATATAAAGAAATGAAACAGGAAGTGAGATGGATTTGAAACACTTTTTTTTTTTTTTTTTGTAGATCTGCGCCTTCCTGCAAGGCACAACCCTGCAGTGGATCGAAGACCAGAAAGTTCCATACGCCGCCAAGGGCAATGAGTGGGTGGGCTTTGACACGCAGGAGAGTTTTGAGACCAAGGTAAGATTGTCCCTAGCTAAAACCCCACACCCAAGCAGATGGGCTTAGATGATCAGCAGGAATAGAAGACCCTGTTGATCTTGACTCGCCAAGTATCAAACTATAAAAGGAAGTCTGTCTGTTCGGTGTCTAAAAAAAGTGATTTAACACATACCCCCAAACAGGGCTAATTGGATGTGAGCTTAAAATACATTAGGATTCTTTGGGAGGTCTCCTATGAGCAATCACAGTTTATGTAAATAATAACAAAAACATAAACTGGCAATAAGAGCACCTTCTGCCCGCTGTGGATGAAGATCCCTGCTGTGTAATCTATTACCTTTGGCATAATGCTCCTCATCTCTCCATTATCTATTTACTCTAACGATAGGCCCACCAGAGGAACGTTGTGTGCGATATTCCCCTTACTCCTTAATTTCAGCAAACCTCAAATTTGCATAAAGCAAAGAGAAGCCCTGTTGGGGTATGCTGGCCCACCCTCATTTCACTATCCTTCTCTTTCTGTCCCTTCCTCCCCTCTCCCTCATTCCTCCCTCAGGTGCGCTACCTGAAGGACAAAAAGTTCGGAGGGGCCTTTGTGTGGGCGCTGGACCTGGACGATTTCGCCGGGCAGTTCTGCGGGCAGGGGAGGCACCCCCTGATGAGCCACCTGCGCAAGCTGCTGGAGATCGGTAAGAATTCTGACCAGGAGCATCAGTCATTTATTTCATTTATTTTACTGTCCAGCTGTATAAATGGATAACATGTAAAAGTTGTAACCTATGTAAGTTTCTCTGCAAAAAATAAGAGCATCTACAAATAAATTAATAAACAAAAATAGGGACAGCAGTGTGGTGTAGAGGTGAGGAGCAGGGCTCTTAACCAAAAGGTTGCAGGTTCAATTCCTTGCTGGAGCACTGCGGCCATACCCTTGGGGAAAGTACTTAACACACAATAAAAAGCCTCAGTAAATATCTGTATAAATGGGTAACGTGTAAAACTGTAACCTATGTAACTCACTCTGGATAAGAGCATCTGCTAAATGACTAATGTAATTTAATATAATGTAACATAATGTAATGATTGATCTGTGGGACAGTCATGTCTGCTACATCTTACAGAGAGAATGTGTAGGAGAAGTGAGGAATGTACAGCAAAGTGTGTAACAGCATCAGATCAGCCCTGTTTCTGTTAACCAATCATAACTGTCATAAACTCAGCATGAGGAATGCTCGAGACTACCAGGGAGGAGTAAGAATGTAACAGGAAGAGAATGCTGCAACGTCATAGGAGAGTGGAAAAGAATTCAGCTTCATGCTTTAGTGACTAAATTGGTCTCAAAACAACCACATTGAATTTTTTTTTTTTTGTCCAGAACTTCCTCCTCTGCCCCCAAAACCCACCCTCCCACCCGGTGTGACAACCACCAGGCCCACCACCACGACCACCACCACCACCACCACCTCCACAGCGCCCCCTGGCAGCGGATTCTGCGCGGGCAAGCCCGACGGCCTGTACCCCAACCAGGAAGACTCCGGCTCCTTCTACCAGTGTGCGCATGGCAGGACCTGGGTACAGAAGTGCCATCCGGGCACCGTCTACAGCGACAGCTGCAAGTGCTGCACCTGGCCGTAGCAAGCCGAGCACGCCACGCCTGCAGCACCGTGGAAGCGACCGCCTAACCCAGCGCTTTGCACTATTTTTTTCTAACCTCTTGCATTAAAAAATAATAAACAAAGAAAAAAAAAAACAGCTCATTTTGTAAAATGCTAATGTATATAAATATTTTCGTGAACACAGTCTGAATAATGAACATATTGTGTGTTTGTTGGTTTGTTTAATTTGATGGGACCTTAGTCCTTGTAAGGAGGTTCCTTTACAAAGGACACTCATATTCTGCCTATAATCTGTGTCTTTATTCAAATATTAATAGCTGTCCATACTTAGAATTCACCGTTCCCTGTAGATTGGAAAATTATTTATAAACACATGCACCACAGCAAAAGAGGTTCACATGCTTGTGCAATAAGTGGGCAACACATCACAATTCATAAATTCTGCTGACAGAGCATTGTACTTTGGAAATTGGTATAGGCACTAAGGCACCAAATCTATAGTTTTTGCTTTTCACTCACACAACAGTTTTTAACTTAATGCTTAACTGAGATTATCACATTTATATTAAAATATGCTTTTCTTTTTGAAATTGCTGCCACAAGTTTGGACCTTGTTGCCTTAATTGAAAACGGAGGCTCTAGCTTCAGTTCCTCTCAAATTAACTTACATGCAGTGAAAGCTTTAAAGTTAGGCACATAAAGGCAGTCAGCGGAAGAACACCATATAGTCTCTGAAATTCTTTAATCTTTGCACCCCTGTTTTTAGCTTAGTCTTAAATAAGAGTGCAATTTATCTTTACTGAAATCTATGGGTACCAAAGCAAAGCATGTATGATTTTCATTGTAACATTAGACATAACCATTTCATCAAAATAATCACTTGAAAGGTGTTCTTCCAAAGGTCTGTTAGGCCATTCAAAGGCCTGATTATTTTTCAACAAGATACAGCATGGTTTTCTTTGCACACATGCTGCAGACATATTAATGATATTTTCAGCACACGAGGTCCTCAGCTGAAGCCTGGGGATTATCAACACCAAATACTGACTTCAGAGCAGCTGAACCTGCAGGAGTTCCGGTCATCAAATCCTGAGTACGTTTCTCATGTGATGCACAGTTGCACAGTACACAGAACAGCTGCCTCCAACAGCTGTTCTGAGCTGAAGGATATACAAAATGAATGAATGGATATACATATTATGCACACCTGTTAGCATTACATTTTGAATCGCTCAAAGCATGGGCATTTGAAGAGGGTCCATCCACTCCCATCGGTTTAGATTCGACAAAGGAAAACACATGGAGGGGATTCAATTATTCAAACCATTTTCAAAATCCATAAATCTCCTGAGTTAGTCATTCCATAGATTAGATAATATGTCTTGTACATATTATTTTTCCACATCATAAATTTGTTTATGAATGTAAATTTTTTATAAAATCAGACTCAATTATCCAAAGGCATCTTTGATGCTGGAAAAAAAGCTATTTTGCCTCCAGGGGACGATAAAAGCTTTTATTGTTGAGCTGTCTTAAATATTTCTGATTCATATATATTAGCCTATGGATAACAGGATGTCCTCCTGCTGGCTTAATAATATTTTATTTAAGGAAGGCTCTTTCAAAAACAGTTGCATTAGAATTAGAAAAGAGTTGCATTAGAAAACAGCAGTGCCATAAATATTATTGAATATTAATTTTAATTATTAGCTCATCAAAGATATTCAGCTTCCTGTATGCTTCCTGATATTCCAGCTGAGCAAGTTTACTTTTTCCAACCTCTTGACCCCTCCTTCTCCTTACTAGGTGGTAGACATGTGCAACTCATGCTGAGTATTTAACTCCAGTATTTACACAGTATCTTCAAATGATCTGTACTTGCACCAGCAACAAGGAAGGGGTTATCACTGCTATGTGGAATCATGCTTTGTCATTTCTGGCATTGTGTGCATCCAACGCTGTGGGTACAGAATGCCATGCCTGGCATTATCAGTACCTGGTCAGTATTTACATGACTGGTTTCAAACCCCCAGCCTCACCATCCACTCATCAACACAACAAGAGATACTTTGAGCTAAAGGCCAAGGTATCCTAGCAAAGGAGCTAATCACTTTCACGCTATGGTTCTCGAGGGTAACATGACTTTTTAGCAGTTGAGCACTCTAACAGATTCTCTTGTGCAGTTTAGCTCAAAATTAACACCCAGACCCATTGATCTTCCTCACCCCACCCCCTCTAACTTGCCAAACTCTTCTCCTTACACTTCAAATTTCCAATCCTTGCAGTAAACAGCTCCAATCACTCACAGCTGGTCATCACATTAACCACCGTCTGTTCTCAACCAGCCCAGCATGGCTTAATGTGCACTCTTCCAATGTGACCCAGTATGGCTATATCCACATTTCTGATGGGCCTGAGGATAGGCTTAGGGTAGTTTTAATCACAAACAGCATAATGTTTACTGTACACCCCTTATTCAGCAGGGGTGGGATTTACCAAGTTTTAAGAATGTGCTCTTAGGTGACACCCCCCCCAAAAATCTTCCAAGCCTGTAGTACTCACTATCAGCTACAGAGGGCACCAGAGAGAATAGAAACACTGTAAGAGGTTCCACACTATGCACTTGAAGACAGACTGTATCAAAGATCTTTTAGAAGACACGCTTGCAGGAGCCAAGGTACTCAGACTTCAGGAATGAATGTATCTAGGAGGGCAATGCAGTATCATCATCTCCAGTGCAAACTCTACACCTCCACTCTGCTTCATTCGACTAAATCAATGGTTCCCCTGACACCCCCTTAACTGTACGTGCAGTGGTCTAACGTGACCCAGAACTGTGGTTTTCAGATCAGCTGATGGGAGGCTCACCTACTGCTCAAGTTCCTGCTGACCCAAGAACAATTTCGAGATGAACCGGCACCTATTGCACAAGAATGCATCGTTGCAGATTTATGCATGTGCTGAACAGCTCATGACTGTGGAAGAAATCCTAATGCTTTCTGCTTTTGTTCTTCCTCTTTTGCAGAAACCACAACCAAACCACTGTAGCATACGTGGCTGATAATGGGAAGATGTGGTGTACGGCATAGCATGTAAAATGTTTGCTTATTTTCTGGCACGATCAATGGCCCATGTCAACAAATCTTTGCTGCTATCTAGGAGGAAGCATTGCCAGCGCTGAATTGTGGTCATGCTGTTTTACAGTAGATAAATATACATACTTTTGCTTTGACTTTCCTGGGCGACAGGCCAGGCTACTGTCACACCTGAAGTTGGCCAGCACGCTGTTGAGGTGAATTTGCTGTTTCAACACTTCCGAATTACCCCAGGTATATCTGATCTGCTGCTGGGGGGTTGAAGGAAGAGGGGATAGAGTAGCTTGTACTGTAAGTCCCAAGAAGAGGCTGATAAATGATCTCTGTGAGATAAGGTGTGTTAAAAAAATGTCAGATTGATAAACATGGTCATGCTTCCTTTCCCACGTGTATCCTTTTCCTTGAGAAGGGGACAGAAAATGTAAGATTTTAGTGCCATGTCCCCTGAGGTTTTATGCACAGTCTTGTTTTTTATCACCTGTTAATTCACACATTCTGGCCAAACTGTATATGATCACACCGAGCAGGATCTGTCCAATAACTGTCTATCATCACAGATCATCACAAATCCATTGATATTATAAATATTACTATTAAAACGGTCAACAATAGTTTGTTTTATTATTTATCAGATGTCGTCGACACCATTATATTACTGTATATGTACAGTATAACTGTTGCAGCAACATTTGCGGATGAGGCAAACGACTCTACAGCTGCATAGATTCACTGAGATCTGTGTTACCTAGACGAAGAGATATGAAACGGACTATCCAAACAGCATGACAAAGCATACTGAATTTTTGCATGCGGGTCTTTCGAAATACGGGTCCCCGCGGAGCTGCGGCTCGAACATCTGAAGAAGGAAAACGGTGCGCGCGCTCTGTCCGCTGCGTCTCAGCATCCGATCCCCAGATTGTTATTCTTTGACTGTGACGTGATTAGGACAAGTGCTGCGCAGATCTGCGCATCGCATACGTAACATTGTTCAGCACAAACTCTTGCCAGATGAGAAAACATTAGAAAGTCAGCAGGGGCGTGAAGTCTTGAGGAAGACGGTGAACGCACGCTTTAATATTATTTGACTCTTTGCTAGTAATAGAAACTTTCAGTTTACGCCGCTGTTTGGCAACCAAGTGCAGCGTCCAGTGTGCAGCCTGTAAAATAAGTAACTAACTACTTCATTGATACAAAGACAACGTGTCTGAAGAGGAAAGCTCATCCATTCAGAAACTGGTTTCACTGGAGCGGTAAGTTCAGCACAAACGTCGTTTTAACAGAAGTGCGCCTGCTGCAGCGTCTCAGCGCTAACTTCAGGTTCGGTGTTTATCTGTCTTGATTATTATTAGCTTACTAATTCTGCGTCGTCATTCTTGAGTAACTCCTCGCTCTCTTAGCAAAGGACAACACGCTGTACATCGTAAACACTGCATAATTTACGGTAAAACAGCTGTGGTTATAATGCTATCAATCGTTGGGAAAAACACAGACGTCTAATATTGCATGGGATTATCCATTGTCTGGAAACCAAGGTAATAGATCACCGTTACCAGTGTCCATTATTCAAACGAGAATCTGTGTTGTTTGCTTGCAAAGTTGCAATTATTTAAACTTATGGACTGTCAGTTCGTGTGCTTTAATGTAGATAGTCGCGTGACGAAGTGTACCTTTGAAACAGTTAACAGCATTTTTAGCTTTGCATTGCCCTATGTGATCCCGTTTAAAGTTCCAGCGTTATTCAAGCGTGGTTGGTGTCAACTATACAAAATAGTCGACCCGGCATATAGATAAATACGGGATATGCTTCATTGTTTAATTGGTTTATCCAGTTAGGTTTTAATACAATTCTGGAGTGAATATACGGATAAATGACACGGCTGGTGCCAGTTGTGCTGTTTGGCGCAAGTCCAGCTTTTAACTAAATAGATTCGCAGCGAAGCACTTCAAGGAAAGTTGTGATACTCCTGAATCTGGATGAATCGAGTGACGGCAGTGGAATTGACTGTACATCACTCTTTCTCTGTTGACTTTTTATCCAGGTGTAGGTATAAAGGTATATTCCAGGTTGAGGGATGTCATCATGTGCGTTCGTCATCGCCGGTGCTGATTGTTTCCGTAACAACCGGAATCTAGAATAGTTTACAAATCTGAGAATATAATTTAGCGTTCGTTCAAATGCAATCAACAAAGCAATGCCTATTAAGTGGTGACACAGCAGTGCTCCACCCTGGGTTTGAACCTTGAACTCATTCTTTACAACCTCCGTTATCTAAAGACCCATTTAAGGGTGAAAAACGTAGAGACATGTCGCCAATGCTGGTACTTATATTTTTAGCATAAATACTAAGTGTCTGATCACCGTAATTAACTGTATGATGGGACTGGAAGGCGCAAAGCAAGGTGCGGATGTTGTTGTACTGTATAGTTGGGCTGCTACTAGAGTGAGTTACTCCTAACATTATTATGTACAGGAAAAGGTATCGTCATTGATGACAGCGTGGATGGACAGGGGTGGTGTCGGATCATACCTTTTGAATGTCAGCCCTAAAGTCACTAACGCACTCCTGAGTTTGTGGCGAGTGCTGGCCTGACACCCGCTGACTGTGTGCAGTGTGAGCTGACAGCGAGGAGTATGCTCTGCCTTTATCACTCTCATTCCCTCTCCCACTCTCCCTCCCTCACTTTCTTTCTCTCTCTCACCCCCCCACACACACACACACACACATACACAGTCTCCTTTTCTGCTCTCCATCCTTTCTCTCTCACACAGTTGCGCTTTTCCTTTCTCTCACACATGCATGCACATTCTCCCCCTCCCTCCCTCTCTCTCTTTCTCCTGCTCATTGTCTTTCTCACACATACTTGTTCTCAATTTAGTTCAACTCAATGTCACTTTACTGGCAGGACAACAAAGTCAGCATTGCCAGAATAGTCAAGAACAATATGAAATGCGAAAGAAAAGAAAAAACACACGCATGCATTGCACGAATGTCTGTGTGCATGCACATACATTTTAAGAAGTTAAATTGATGAGTAACAGTTAGCAGTATGAACAATTAAATGGTTCAAGAACAGGTACTCATGATCAAACTGCATGTCAATTCCTATCTCTCTCTCTGTCTGAATGAAAGGAAATAACACAAGAGATTGCAGGCAACCATTACATTACATCACATTGCATGCATTTAGCAGCACAGCAGAGCATAAATGTATTTATTCAAGTTGAATGAGCTGCAGTGTTAGATCAGACAAACAACACTCACAGACCAGTGAGTGTTGTCAGCATTGCTGTGTTGTGAGCATAACACCATTCAACCCCTACCACATTTTAACCTGTGCGCCCTGACTAGGCAACGAAAGCCAAGTACTCTAGAACACGGAGTCCAAAATACATCACAATGCTACGCGTAAAATAAACATCAGTCCTAGAGACAGCAGGTGTGAACTGAGATGCAGTCTGAAGAGGTGAGTCTTCCTGGCCAGGGATTCAGCTGTCCTGACCTCAATGGAGAGTTCATTCTTCCACTGAGGGACCCGTACAAACAGGGATCATGTCTGAGAGGAACGACCCTGTCAGAACAGGACAGTCAGTTGCCACATAGCTGCAGAGTATAGTGATCATGATGGAACATAAGGTTTGAAGAGCGATCATAGGTACAAGGGGGCTGTCCCATTCACTGTCCTGTATGCCAGCACCAAGGTTCTGAACTTGATGCGAGTGATAACCGGAAGTCAATGAAGTAAGGTGAAGAGGGGAGTAATTCGACTACATTTAGGGAGATTGTAGACAAGTCGTGCAGCTGCATTCTGGATTAGTTGTAGGGGTTTGATTGCACAGGCAGGAAGGCAAGCAAACCACTAGGCCTTCAAGCAAAATGACTGGAGGCCATTTTGGTCTAGACAGGCCAGAGGTATAGTCTAGATATGTCTGTAATAGATATCTAATCATATCTAAATATGATTTGAATGCCTGGTCAATGTAGGCAAGAATTTTGTTAAGAAATTTACATTCTTCACTTCTGCTGAAGCATTTGTACATGGCTAGACTTTAAGAACACCTATAGCCATGACCAGCGAGTTATACACATGCACAGTCCATGCCTGATGACTGAGCCAAATGTGAGATCACTTTGGGAATGCTCTCAAATGTTATTGCAATGTGTGAAACATTTCAGGCCCAGCCAGGGCCCAGGTCTGACAGTAGTACTGCAGCAGAGCCAGGTTCTGTTGCAGCCCTTGTGATGCTTATTTAACAGTAAGGTGGGTCTAAATCATTTCTTGATTTGTAATGATTACATAATCCACTGACCAACTAACCTGAGAAGTCCTGTACTCTCTACCTCAGAGTTTCTCCTACCAAAGAAGGGTGAAGTCTGTCTACATTTATCATATGGGAGTACAAATTCACTTGGATCTCTTTGATGGGGTGAGCTCTCCAGAGGCTTGCACTTTGGTATCTGCATTCTGAATCCTGAGAGCACTCGTTTCTCTCTTGTAAGCCTAATTGAAGGTAATCTAAAGGAGTCTTATCTGCAGCTGTGTACTGCTTACGATGATTCACCTGAAATAATGATGTGTTCCGGCAACACAGAATCCTTCAGAAACTAGCGGCCGGGTCACAGGTGTGTCTGACTTCACAATGGAATGGAACAACAGCATCATGATTAGAGGGCATTTGCATCTTAAAGGCAAGTGGTGCTGATAAAAAGAAACATCAAATCCTGCCAGCCCCGTTTATAATTGAACTTTGGGCTTTAAAAAATTCACTTTGTGCTGATTTTAAAAATGACAGTGGAAAAAGTTCGTAGGCCTCGTCGTTGGACGGTCTCGGCTGCATGTTTGAGTACCGTGAGGATTACATCTCTGACGTTTGCTCTGTGTAATCAGTGCTCCTCACAACACTTTCATTTATAGTGTATTGTGACTGAAACACAGCAAAGGAGGGGGGCTGGGAAATGTTTTTTGAGGATTTCATTTCCTCGATGTGCCCTGGTGTTCACAGTCGTAGGAATGTGGCCATTATCAGGCTGGTTCGCTGACTCTGAGCTCATGCGAGTAACACAACAGTAGCAGCGCTGAATCTCCCTTCTGTATCTCTCTCTGCGTCTGCTGTGTCGCTCTCCAGATCCTGGCAAGCTCCAGCAGGGGAGAGACCTTGGCTTTGCCCATCAGGGAGTTTTTCCGGTCCATGGAGACTAACCGGCTTCAGTTCCTCTTTCCCTCAATGCCTTTTTAGCGCTCTATCCTAACTCCTGTTCAGGCTTGTTGGACGAAGCATTGTTTCCCAGCCCCAGTCCCGAGGCCACGCAGTGTGTGCCGGCTTTTCACTGCTGATTTTTTCATTAATCAGGTCAACCTAACAATCAGATTTTATTTGTGATAGTGCATTTTTTACAGTGGAGATTGTCAAAAAGTTCTGTACATATAGTATACCACATTTTCCAGAGGGAATAAAAAAAAAACAGAAAATCCAGGCTAACTGGGAAACTGAACACAAACTTTATTTGACATTGCAGATGATTTCTGTTAGAATGAAGATAAAGTTGTTTGTTGCTGTGAAAGGTATTCAGATGTGTTGAATTCAGATGTGTTTAAGAGTTGCCATTTGTGCAGCAGGCTTAATAGCTTAATCGAGAGAGCAGCCAGATTTTTTTCAAGCTGTAGATACGTACAAAACAATTGGCTAGACACTTATAATTTACATTTGTAGTATTACATACAAACAAGTCTCCAACAGCACCGTTCTTTCCCAAAGAGTATGTAGCAGATGTAGATTCAATTTTAATATCAGCTACTCAGTTCAAGCTAATTATTTAACTGTTTATAAAACCTAATTAATTATGAGCTCAGGAGTGGCAAATGGCAGTTTCTGCAGTGTGCCGTCAGCACCACGGTTTGGTAGGACAGGAGCAGAGGTGTCCTGTCAGTGGTCAGGAATATACAGCGTGTAACTGGGAATGAGAACAGTGTGTTTTACTGTGCTGTAGGGGGTCTGAACCTGTGTCCCTTCACTGTGACCTCATTTCACTTTCCCAGGGACTCTATGAGCCTTTTATTTTAGTGGAGCAGGGGGTCTTAACCCATAATTCAGCTCAGCCATGTACCAAAAGTTTGATATAAGATCTCTTAAAAGACGTATTTCAAGCTCGCATTGAGAGTACATTGAGATTTAAGTGTTTCCTTCAGAGATGAAGGATAGATAAGGGGATTTTTCTAAAGTGATTTTTTTTTCCAGTGCATACGGATATCCCTGGGTTTCCAGTAACTGATACTATGTGGGATGGCATGGTCATGTCGGTTGGTCAAGTTTTTCATCAGCTGTCAAAGGCTCGTTTTTTTGGTGTAACTGGCTGGCTTTAGGCTATCGTGCTGGGTAATTACCGCTTAGTTATTGCTGTACTCTAGCCTCTGGTCTGAATTTGATTTTAATCAGAATATAATTCAAGGGGAAGTTAAAAGTCATTATCAGCCTAAATAATAACTCAATAAAGGGGTTAATATGTAACAATTCATGTGCACGTTATGAAAGTCTGTGCATAGTTCATTCCCCATTGTACTTTGAAAATCATCCATATTCCCTTTTATAACTCTGTTATTGTGCACTGGCTACTGTTGTCTCTCCTTCTGGCACACACAAACACACACACACAAGCCTCCAGTATGTGCACAATACAGGGACCAGCAGTTGTTCAGAAGTACCTGTTGCATTCTCCTGGCTTCACAAAAGAGCTGGCCGGGTCTCCATGGAGACGCACAGATGCAGCACTACTCTCTATTAAAGGCCTCTATTTAATGTGCAGCACAGTGACAGGCTAATGGAGCCCAGCACCAGCCCTGTTTCTGTCTAACACACCCATACATGCACACACACACCCCATCATACACACACATTTATACATACACACACACATACACACTTCTACACACACACCATCATACACCACAATGCAAGCCATTATCTCCAAATGGAGAAGACTTGGAGTACTGGTGAATATTCCCAGGAGTGGCCGACCTGCCAAAATTTCTCCAAGGGCACAGCGGCACCTCATCCAGGGAGTCTCAAACGATGCCAGAAACCTTCCAAAGAACTGCAGGCTTCTCTAGCATCGGCTAAGGTCAATGTTTATGACTCAACAATAAGAAAGAGACTGTGCAAAAATGGGCTTCATGGAAGAGTAGTAAGCTGGAAACCACTGCTCGTCAAGAAGGTGCAAGTCTTTTGGAAGGTGCAAGTCTTCCTATGTCTGGCATAAAGCGAATACAGCATTCCACTGTAAAAACGTCAGTGAAACATGGTGATGGCAGTGTGATGGTATGGGGATGTTTTGCTGCCTTGGGACCTGGACAACTTGCTGTCAGTGTAAGCAAGCATGAATTCTGCTATGTACCAGACAATTCAGAACTAGAGAATGACTGACCATCTGTGCGTGAGCTGAAACTAAAGGGTGACTAGGTGATGCAGCAGGACAATGATCCAAAACGCAGAAGCAAGTCCACATCCGAATGGCTTAAAAGAAGCTAAATTAAAGTTTTGGAATGGCCTAATCAAAGTCCTATCTTGAATCCAATAGAGATGATGTGGCAGGACCTGAAAAGAGCAGTTCATGCTCGAAAACCTACCAGTCTGTCAGAGTTAAAGCAGTCTGCAAAGAAGAGTGGACCAAGATTCCTCCATAGAGATGTGCAAGGCTCATATCAAATTATAGGAAGCATTTAGTTGCAGTCATACACACACATACACACACACACACTCATATGCACACATACAGACACACTCACACATACACATACAGCGGTGTGCATACAAAATGCTGTTATACAAGCAGACACACACACACTCACACACAATCCCCTATACACAAGCTGTTATATATATGAACGCACACAGGCAGTCATACATGCAGACTCACTGAACTGGCTCTTCAGAGTGTTGATTTGATGTAAGTGCATCAATCCTTGTGCACCAAAGAAAAGAAGAAGAAAAAAACCCTTTTCTGTCTTTTGTTTTTTTTCTCCCTGAAGCAGAGAGGTGTGTGTGTGTGTGTGTGTGTGTGTGTGTGTGTGTGTGTGTGTGTGTGTTTAGGGGGGTGGTAGTTCTTTTGTATTAAAAAAAGCCCTTCCAGAAGGCCTTTTCTTCCTGTGCTCTGTGTCTCTGTGTCTTTGCGTGTGCTGTTGTTCCCTGTCTGGAGTCTGCGCTGACGGCCGCTGTGTCTCTGGATGAATGCCACCTCGGACAGTCTGATTCTCCTCCACAATAATGGGCCTGTTGTAGTCCCTGAAAGCCGGACAATGGAGCCTGCTTTTTAACCTGCGCCTTACAGACACATGAAAGCCAGCATGGCATTGACTGACGCAGGCCTTCAGATGAAGAGCACAGTCTCGTCAGCATCTTACAGGAAGACTTTGTTCAGAGTTTATTAAAAATAAAGAAAGAAAGAACTGGAGAGAGAGTGAGCCTAAGATGGGGACTTTGACAGGGGTTTGGGAAAATGCAATGTTTGACAGCACTGGCAATTGAAGTCCAGCTGCAGCAAGCGTCCTAAGCAGAGGACATGCCGGGGGGGTCAGAGACCAGGGCTGGGGGGACACTATTGTCAGTTGTTGCTGTGCTCTGGCCTGTATCACACGGTTTTTGGCATGTCATTAATCAAATTTTAATTACCATGGCAGGCACACAAGGTCAGATAAAGTGAGGTTTTTTGTTTGTTTTTTCTTTTTGAGAAGGGCATTCTAGTTATTTTCTAACCTTGTTTATTTGCATTTTTCCCTGTTCCTGAACGTAAACCAAAGAAGAGTTACCTGGTGTCGGGGGGAACTGTGGGGCTGTCCCTGGGAGCAGCAGGAAATAATGAGGAACAGGTTGCGTTTTATCTTTTTAACTGAAGTCAGCCCTGAGCCCCCCTTTGCCGAAAAAAGAGAAACAATGCGGCACAAAGAGCCCTCAGGCTTCGTCTTTCACCCGTACGCCCAGCAGCCTGTTTCATTCTTTTTTTGTGAACGCCAGGAACATTCGTAACAATCTTAGCAATTGTGTTCCCTGGCCCTGGCTCTCAATGCTTATGGCTGCATGCCACTGATATCAAAAGGACTGACACCTGAGCCTTCCTTTGTGTCAGCCCACCTGGACAGGCATGGAGGCCACGTAGGTTGCCCTGGATATTTATTCATACATGAATTAATTATTATGACGATGATGATGGTGATGAATTGAAAGTTTTGGTGCACAGGCATCGATGGAGGTCTCTCTAAGCTTTTGAAAACACCTTCCCATCTTTGCGATGCTCCCTCAAAAGGGAAGTGTTGGGGTTAGGGTGATGCATCGCATGCTGTCAAAATAGGCAGAGGGTGCATGAATTTGCGTGCTTTCCGAAACACAAGGGCTCATCTGTGTGTGGCTCTGAGTGGTTGGTAACCAACCTGACCATGTGGTTTATGTTTTGAGTGGTTGGGAACAGATCTGACCGTGTGGTCTGTATGTTGAGCTGGCTGAGCACTGTGGCAGGCTTGTGTTTCCAGGGCTGCTCAACCCACCTACCTCCCCTCCCCTCCCACCCTTACAATCCCCCTTACACGTTTGCCGTTGGCCCTGGAGCCACCTGGATTGTCACGCATTTCATGCAAATGTGCATGTTTTCATCAAGGCTTTATCCCCCTCTGCACGTGTGCTGGAGTTCAGAGAGAGAGAGAAAGTCTTTGTCCTGAGATTTACGTGAAGGGACCTGTGTCTTTGTAGATGGCCTCTGGCTTTAAAAGCTACCACCAGGGGCTTTGAAGTTCGGGGTGCAAAGGTGAACTCAACATCCTGCAGGTTGGTGAACAGATAAATCTGTGCAAACTGTAGCTTTTTTGCCAGTGGATAGACATGTTAAACAGATGGTTGGTAAATGCTTTAAACTGCACATTCTGTCAGTGCATAGCAAAATGTCTCATTCTGCTGATTGATAGACATGCTAAACTGTGTTTTCTGCTGTTTGGTGAATGCATACTACTGAGCAGTCTACAGACTGGTAGACAAAACAGTAAGAGTGGGAAAGTGTACTTTGCAGAGCAAAATTTAGTCTAATGTTTTTCTTTCTTTTGTATTTCCAGTGTAGCTGCATTAGTTGTTTTGTGCCGAAGGGTCTTGTCCTTGTCATTTTTATTCTTAACAGCAGGACTTCAGCTGCTAAGCTGAAGTAAACATTAGATGGTCATTGGGCTGGAGCCGCAGATGAGCAGCTACAGTTTCTTGAGTGAATCCAGCATCGTTTCTCAGCTCTGATCTCAGCACAGTGTTTTTGAACCTTGAATGTAGGGGCAATGGTGAGGTACTCTAGTATATCCACCCTGCTTAAGTACTAAAAGATGGGTGTGAAACTGCAAGGGCACAGACTTTGAAGCAGCCAGATTCAGCACTGATGGAGATGCATGAGGGTTAAAATCAAGGAAATCTGTGTTCTCTGGTGGAATATGCAGCGAGAACCATTAACAATAGACAATAACATTTGTCTATATGGTCTCTTGAGGATCAGTGTCTGTAGCTTGTGTTGCACTCACTTTATTTATTTATGAACTTGCACACTGTTCTTTGGGTGTCCGAGTTTGCTGGAATGGGGCAACTGCTTACGCTGTAATGTAATGCACACTGTATGTAATTAGACATTGTGTGGAAGATGAAGGTATGATACTCACAGTGGTGTTTTGCATGGCCTTCAAGGGCAGCTTTGGAACAAGTTTGATAAAACTGACACTTTTTTACCATTTAATGACCCTTACTGTGGAAAGAATCAACTTTAGTCTGTTTTTACTCTGAAGTCAGGACAGAACAACTGGGTTTTTAAGTACAGACAAACACGCTTGCATTGCCTTATACTACATGTGGGCATGTTTACCAAATCCTGTTAATAGAAACCTGCTTATCTCTTGAAACTTTAATGTTTCATCAAAATGTGCAACGTAAGCCTTAAAATTCATTCTTTTAGGTATTGTTACCTTACATTAATGTCATTTAGTAGACACTGTAATCTAGAGCAACTTACATAGGTTACTCCTCTAACATGTTATCCATTTATACAGCTGTGTATTTACTGAGGCAATTGTGGGGCAAGTACCTTGCCCAAGGGTACAGCAGCAGTGCCCCAGGGGGGAATCGAACCGGCAACCTTTCGGTTATGAGCCCTGCTCCTGGTCACTGTGCCACACTGCCACCCCATAAGTATCACAATACATAGCCTCTCAAAGTAGAAAATTATTTTGGGGATCAGACAGTGAATGTTACCTGAGGATGTACATTGCTGTGCCTCAGTACAGTGTTTTGTTGGTTTGACTGATGTTTCGCTCGTGACCAGCAGCAACGGCCATAGCAAGCCTGTCTGATATCTGTTCACAGCTTCTAAGGAACAGAAGCTAAATTACTTAACAATCCCAGGTGTTTTAAGCTGAGGTATGATTTAAACAAACACACCCACACTAAATTTCACCTAAAATTGTGGAAATCTCATTGCAGTCTCACAGCGGCAATTAAAAGATCTAAACTGAGGTCAAAACTGGAGCCTGTGCACTAAACATTAGGCGTGATAACACACTAAAGAGTTTAACATGGGGTTTTGATCATGCCTTTGGGGGGTATAGTGTTGGATTGCATTCTGCTTCTCCAACAGATGCTGGGTACGTTGCTCCTGCATTGTTATCCAGCTGTTTCCTGTTCTCTGTTCCTTTTGTCCATCCCATGCCCATTGTTCACACTTCCTCCCTCCCCACCTCACGACAGTCACTTTTTTCCACATGTATACACTTTGTCTCTTTGGGTTTGCTTTGCTTTTCGGGCTGGTTTGTTTTTCTTCACTCCTTCTTGGCAAAACACAAAGGCGGGCCAAATTTGGGGAGTTCACCGAAATTCACTGAGCCATCTCTGCTGCTCCTCCCTCCGTTAAAAACAAGGTCGCCAGAGTTCAGAGCGCGTTTATGCAAAGGACTCGAGAGAATCCGAAAGGAGCCAACGGTCTCATCTTCCTCAAACTCGCCGCATCCCTCTGCCCACACAAACCCCCATGTTCCTGAAGGTTGGTCGCGAGACTCCACGCTTGGCTGAGAGAGATTTGAATAGTCTGCTTGTGTTCACATGGACAAAGCTCTGCTGTGCGGCATGGCATGCAAAGCAGCCTGCTGTCGGATTTCATAAACACACCTCAGCCCCGTGTTCATAGATAGTCAGGTCGAGCAGAGAAGCCAGGAGGCCCAGTTACAGCTGATGGAGAGGGTAGTGTGATTGCTTTCCAAGAGTGGAGATGTGGAGTGTTTGAGTGTTCAAAGTGTTTTAAGAAGCTAGAGAGAGGGAGACAGAGAGAGAGAGGCAGAGAGAGAGAGACAGAGAGAGAGGGAAATTAATGTATTGATGTGTTATGATCGTTGTATCATTTCATTTACCCTTGTATTGACCTTTGTGACTGCAGTTGACCAATAGCCGTGCCACTCTTGCTGACTTCCTGCCTTGGAGACTCAGTGACTGACTGACTCACTTAGTCAGTCAGTCAGTCACTCACTCAGTCAATTACCCACTCAGTCAGTCAGTCAGGCAGTCACTCATTCACTCATTCACTCACTCACCACTCACTCACTCACTCACTCACTCACTCAGTCATTTAAGACTGCCTGCTCAGTTGTTACTTTAAAAAGTTGTGCTCACTAGAAGTTCCTGGAGGTGCTTCCTCATATCTGAGGCAATTTGGTAGGTTTGTATTCTGTTCTTTGGCAGGATATCATAATGCCTAATCTGAGATGTCAATCACAATGCATAACTACACGCACAACAAAATGTTTCCATCCTGTTTCTGGAATGTGGACATATTTGGGCATGTGCAGCTGCATGGTGTTTTTGAGCATAGAGGATCATATTGCACATCATGTCGGAAACTGACTCGTGTGTCACAGTGGATTATCCTGAACTGTCATATTCAAATGGGCTGCTTGCTCGTTGAATAAAAAGATACAGATCTTCTCTGGAGGAAGCGGAACAGAGAGCCTTGCTTCAGAGTGGTTACTCTCAGACTGCAGTCATGATTCAGGGTTCCACACCAGGGCAATGTAGAAGTCTATATGGGAAATAACTGTTTTCCAACAGAGTATTACAAAACATGCCAAACAAAACAAACCACAAGAACGTCTGTACAACTGCCATTTATGCAGATTTGAATAATGTCTGATCAGATTTTACTGTTGCCAAAGAAGAACGTTGATTCATGGGTGGGGTTTCATTTCTGCGGCCATGCCTTTGTGCATATCCAGCTGTACAGTCGCAGTGATGGTTAGACCACAAGCGTGACGGTAATCTGGGTTTAACCAGACGTGACCAGGAGAAACCTGTGGCATGACTTGCGGCACAAACCTGTGTCACTTAAAGCCGAACCTCAAGCAAGGCCTCACTTAGGCAACCAAAACCGCAGCACCGTGAGCATAGCCGTGAACCCAGTGTCATTCACAGTGGATGTTATGTGGAGGAGTTATGACTGCATGTCACATCTGAGGCATCTCTTTAACGCCCATCTCTCTCTCTCTCTCTCTCTCTCTCTCTCTCTCTCTCTCTCTCTCTCTCTCTCTCTCTCTCTCTCTCTCTCACCGCCCCCCTCCCATTGGACTGGTGCAGAATGTGGGAGTCCTGTCCCACCATGATGCATCTCCATGGTAACAGTGACCTGACCAGTGTGATGGTGAAGCTGGAGAGGGAGGAGAGAGGAGATGTGAGTGGGCTCAACAGAGGCGGGTCCCAGGGAGCCTCCCCTTGTGATTGGTTCACTGAGAGGGTGGAGCTTCTGTCGGGCGTGCGTCGAAGCGTACGCTCACCATCGGTAAGGCGGATGACTCACAGGGTTCATAACCGCGGTTGACTTTATCAGCTGCTGGTGTCACATGAACAATGTTTTGGGTTTGTGGGTTCCAAGGGGAGCACTAATGGTTGTAACCACAAGCTTGCAGGCTAAAATCCCAAGGAAGACATAGCTCTTGTACCCAGGGACAGGGTACTTAACCTGAATATTGTCAACTGCAGTAAATATCCAGCAGCAAAAATACATGTTCAAACTGAATGTGGTGCAGACGGCTAGAGGCAGGTTACTGCACCGCCTCCAGTAATAAAAGGGTTGATGAGCAATCTTTTTCCCGAACAGGATGACGCTTCTCCGGAGGAGAGGGAGGGTAAGGACAGATTAGACCTCCCTCACAACATGAGCGAGGGTAAGACTCCTCCCTCCTGTCTGTCTGTCTGTCTGCACTCAGAGGGGGGAAGGACAGTGACCACTGTGCCCCAAACACTCACCAGTGCTCTGACCATATGGGAATTTCCAAAGAAAATTTCCCAAAATTGAAATGCATTCAAAATGAATTTCAGTTTTGGAGAGATCTGATTGGTCAGTGTGACTTTCTGGTGGTACTGGAATCGCAGTAGGAGGGTGTAAAATTGATGTATATTTTCAGCACGTCAAAGTGAAGCAAGGGTCAGCTTCAAAACAGCAAATGTTTTGTGTTTTCATTGAAAAATTATGAAAAACAATGACTGCAGGTTCAATGGGAGTTTTCAGATACAAAATATGGATGTGACTTGTGTGACCTGTGTTGAAATGGACTTCCACGTCCCAGTGTTCATGTCTGTTTCTGCTGTAGTGGTCAGGGCGCAGGCAGTAGCTAGTACCCTCACTCACAGACTCCTGCATCACACTGTGTTTCCATAGTGATGCCGGGCATCGAGAAGCTGCTGAGCTCAGACTGGAGGGACCGGGTGCTGGGGAAGAGCTCTTCAAGGAAAGGGGACCTCAGGGGTGAGGAGGCTCCCAGCATCTTAACTAAGAGCTCTGTGCTTTAATATTGATATAAATAAATTGATTGCTTGCCTCTTGCTCTGAGTTTGGCTCATCTTGTGCCTGGGGCTGTGTACATTTATGTGACTTTCTTCTATCTGTCTGATCACACCTGTACCTTCATGACCCCTCAGTGACCCTTCGGTGACCTTTCATGACTTTGTGTGACCCTGCTTTTGACTCTGGTACAGTGCATCGGAGCTACACGCGTGTTTGACCCTCCTCCTCGGCCTGTCTGTCTGATTGTGACAGTACCTGCAGGACCCTTCAGTGACTCTCTGACCTTGTGTGACCTGGCTGTGGCCTCCGCACTGGCAGGTACACAGGAGAGCCTGGTGGAGAAGGAGTTGCAGCTGGTACTGATGACCCGGCAGCTGTCAGGCCTGAGGGAGACACTGCTGGGGGCCCACTCCGAGCAGAGGAACATGGCCGCCCTCCTCCTGGAGAAGCAGCAGCAGCAGATGGAATTGGCCAGGCAACAGCAGGAGCAGGTGAGGCACATCCACCCAGCACAGAGCTCACATCCACCCAATACAGAGCAGGGTCACATTCATCCAGCACAGAGCTCACATCCACCCAGCACAGAGCTCACATCCACCCAGCACAGAGCTCACATCCACCCAACACAGAGCAGGGTCACATTCATCCAGCACAGAGCAGGGTCACATCCACCAAGCACAGAGCTCACATCCACCCACTGAAGAGCAGATTGGAATCAAACTTAGCCATCCTGGATTGGTGAGAGTCACATCCAGCAAGGGGGGAGCAGGTCAGAATCAGCTCCATTAGATGTGCAACAGATGATGTTCAGTTCTGGCCAGCACAGAGCAGGAGCCTGTAGACAGGACTGCGGTCTATCACAGGGACTTACATCTCTTCACTACTGAACTGGAGAGCAGACAGTTTTCAGGTCAGTTGAGATATTTAGCCCACAGTAGGGATGCCTTGACTTGGGCAGTGGGGAGGTTTCTGGCTGGGTTCGGTGTAATAAATGACATTCAGTAATGCAAAGGTTAATGGTCCAGTGGTGGAGATCTGTGAGCAAATCCCAGGATGTGCTTGTATGTCTTGGATGCAGATCACTAGGCAACAGCAGCAGCTGATCCAGCAGCAGCAGAAGATCAACTTGCTTCAGCAGCAGATCCAGGTGAGGTAAAGCCGCTTCTGCCCGGGTGCCTAGTGTTGCTTTGCTCTTAGCAGTTGGTCCTGGATCAGAGTTGAAAAGTTTTCGCTGAATTGTTCAGAATATGATTTGGAGGGACAAAACAGATCTAAAACCTGCTGAGAAGGGCAGACAGTACCCAGAGCCAGGGACCTTCCATTCTATGTTTTGTGCTGATAAACTACCAGAAACTTTAGTCTGTACTTAACAAATGTATTAGTTCATCCATCAAGGTTTGGTAATAAGTTGTACTTGCAGAATTAATTCAGATGTATTGGAGCACATTCATGTAGCACATTTAAAACCATGTGTTTGCTGTAACAGTAACCCCATTTTAGACATTTGGTTCTGGCATTCATCATTATTGTTAATTATGTGTGCTGGTAGGACTGTCAGTGCTTGATCTGGAAAAGGGTAGATGGCGTAAAACAAGTAGGGGAAGCGCCAATGTTCAGGAGTGGGTCACTGTGTGACCTGTGACTCCACCTGTGCGGTCCTCTGCCCCAGCAGGTGACCATGCCCTACATGATGATCCCTGCCTTCCACCCCAACACGCAGACACTCTCCACCCCTGAAACTCCGATTGGCTGGCCCTTCCAGCCTATCACGTGTAAGTCAGGGCAAGGTACTCAAGGAACCGCCTTACTAATTGACCTGGAATGAGTTTCAATGACTGTCTCTGTCCAAATAGAAATGTGTCATTTACTCGTGGAGTACAGACATCTGCAATTATGTTTGTTTGTCAGTACAGGGCAACGTTGCATCTAGCTGGATTCATCCATTAAGTTTTGTTTCTTCTTTTCTTTCAAACCTCATTACAGCGGAATATCCCATACAGCTCTTCTCTAATCCTCAGGCCACCCCCACAAAAAAGTCCAATGGTATAATCCACCTACAGGTAATGGTAATACACAAGAACAATGTTTGGTAGTGGGAGGGGAGTAGTAGAAGCTACTAGCACGTTATACAGAGAAGTGTGACTCATTAAGTATTCTTCTGTTACTAATTTGTCATAAAGTATACATAACAGATATACTACTGTCTGGAAAGTACCACATAACATTGTTAGCTCTTCATGGGTCACTTCCTGGACTGATTGCATGAAGCATACCTATTGAAACTCTTTACACGTTCCCCAGCAACAAGATACTCACCTTTAAAAGAATATTGTTAACATCAGTCATTTCAGAATGATGCAAACATTTTTATAAAATTTATCAATACGTCAATTCATGTAAGAGTTGATCTCGAGTTGTTCTGTTTGGTATATATTAACAAGGTTAGATTTCTTTATTTCAGTGTTTACTGTTAAAAGTAGATTAAGAAAAAGAAAAACTCTATTTCATACCATTAAGCAAACTGATGCTACTAAAAAGCAGTAGAAATGTCTGTTCATTTTTCTGATGAAACTAGTGGTTCAAAACTGGGCTGGATTACCCAGAATGCACACTGAAACCCCGTTGGACCCAGACTCAACGCCACTGGGTCCTGCTAGGGATTCACAGGAGCTGATTGGATAAGAGTGCTGTCTGTCTTGCAGACTGCGAGCCAGCCACTGAACCTGACCTCCAAACCCAGGGGGCAGGACTTAAGGAAGATGTCCAGTCCCAAGACCCAGGAGATGGGGTCTCCAAACCTGCAGACCGACTATGGGACCCGGGACCTACAGCACACCCCTCCTAAGCCTGGGGTCCGCCTGGGTCAGTAAGATGGGAGGATGATGAGGAAATTACTGGAAGAGGGTGCTGTGGTTCCACCCACTCCCCCCAATCACAGGATGAATACAAATTAGGGGGGGTGGGGTCACCCAAATTTGCTCACCCTCTGTCAGTAGCTAGTTCCACACCACTACTAAAATTCTTTGTCTGCCAGTAATAACAACTGCATCATGCATGAGTCACCATAAGACACAGAAATCTTTGGTTAAAGGTGATGTTAAACCACAGTTGGGTGGCCTCTTTGGCACCCACCACCCCGCCCGTATTTTTTTTTTTACCCTACATGCATTTAGGTATGAATTTAAGGGCAGTAAGGCTCGTAACCAAAAGGTTGCTGGTTCAGCTTCCTGGTGGGACACTGCTGCTGTACCCTTGGGCAAGGTACTCAACCCACAGTTGCCTCTGTAAATATCCAGCTATATAAATGGACATATAAACATATAAAAACTGTAACCTATGTAAGTCACTCTGTTTAAGAGCATCTGCTAAATGACAATAATGTAATGTAAATGACAAACTCAAGCCTAACCTCCCTCCTGCAGATGTCCGTAGCGAGGGCGATGTGGTGACCCGGGCCATTCACGAAGCCCAGCTGCTTCTGAGGACCCATGGGGCAGGGGGCAAAGAGAGGGACAGCACCACGCAGAGGGTGGGTTTGGGAGAGCCTGCTTACCTGAACTTGCTTTACCTGTACTGAGTTCCGAGAGGCAGCTCTGAATAGTGAAGCTTCCTACCAGTATGAGCGTCTTTACCAGAAAACATTTAGATGCATCTTGGTTACTGGGGGGATATACTGTAGCTTTTAGCATGTAGAGACGTATAGATCTAAACCATACAGACTATACAGACTCCAGTCAATAAGAAACTGCAGTACATCTCTGTGTACTTCTGTGAGGCTTCGTCCTCTAAAACCGAAACCTGGTCGAGTTAAACCTGCCTCCCCTCTGTCATTGAAACTGCCAAAGTTTCTGGGTTGGGCCCCCGCTCTTTGCAGCGTAGTGCTCAGAAGTATGGTAAGCATTTCCCCCATCCAGCGGAGAGGTGATTCCAACCATTCCTCCTCACCTCTCACAGTTACTGCCTGCCCGAGGTGACATGCGCTGATGCATTCTGGGACAGTCAGTACTTCTCCCTGCTCCCCACTGCTGACAGACATCCTTGTTAACTCTTTGTGGTTGCCCCGGTTTTGTGCATATGAGATTTTTGTTTGTGTATGATTTTTTAAAACTCTTATATGTGTATGTTTTCACCATTGTGTCCGTGTATCTTTTGTGTCTGTAATGTGTCGTTTTGTCATTGTGATTATGTTGCTCTGTTTGTGTATGTTTGTCTGCTTGTCTGACTGTCTGTGCCTTGTCTGTGTTGTGTGTCTGTATGCCTGTGCTACATATGTCTATGTTGTTTAGGAGGTGTCTCCATGTGAGGGCCTGTCCCATGGAAAGAGGAAGGAGGACAGACAGGCCCACAGAGTCAGTGAGGACTGTCCTAACAGTGACTCAGAGGGTAGGGGCCTGCTCCTCCTGTGAACAGACTGCATTCTCTGTGTCATGACAATCCATTCCCACTCCACTCTCACTGAAGGCTCAATGAACCTGTTCTTGTTTCAACATGTTTTCTGTTAACAGGGTGTTAGACGTTATTATTGTAATGCTCCAGTTTTACAGTCTGCAGAATACAGTACATTGCAATTCCTAGACCTCCTACAGCGCGTACAGAAGCACTCGCAGCAAGCCCAGCCGCCATGCCGTTGCACCGAAGCGAGCTTAGCTCATGACATGCATCTCTGTCCTCCCTCCAGCGGGGGCGCTGTCAGTGGCAGGTCACAGGGGTTTCTCGGAAGACCAGGCTCCATCCTCCGAGCGCATCAAGCGGCCCATGAACGCATTTATGGTGTGGGCCAAGGACGAGAGGAGACGCATCCTGCAGGCCTTCCCTGACATGCACAACTCCAGCATCAGCAAGATCCTGGGTGAGTCCCCGGCCACACCCTGCCACACACGTAGTACCCATTCATATAGCAATTATCCTCCTCTGTTTCAGTAACACAGGTGCTGAAACAGAGGAAGATAAAATACTGACAGCAGTGTACCTGTTATTAAATTACATACACCTTGAAACTGAACCTGCGACCGTCTGGTTTAGAAGCCCCCACTGCTTTACCACTCTCTGTTGCTCCACGTGGGTTTGTGGTTTTGAGGTGGTGTTGTCTTTCATTGCGTGACCAGGGCTTCACTCTGAATGTGTTGTTTAAGTCATAAACGCGAGCAGTGGGGGGGGGTCACAGTGTCACGCAAGCACTGATGCTGAAATTCAGGGCTTGTTTTGTAAGATTTTTTTTTTTGTTTCTATTTTAAATCACTGTGTCAGTTCACTGTTCTTTAAATCATCTGGATGGCTCGGTCTATTGTTTGAGCACACCGCATTCATTTCATTCCTTTTATTGTTTCATCACATTCACTACGTTCTTTGCATAGCTCACACCAGGGAGGCGTTACAGTGCAATATGCATACATTAGTGCATAAGTACATCTTTCACGCCGGTTTCAGATAATGTAAATGATGGAGGCACAGCCGCATTCTTTACACGTGTGCCTCATCATTCAAAGACTCGGTCGTGAAAACAGCCCTGCCACACCACACTGTGTTTGTTCATTAACTATGTGCATCTAATCACATCCATCACACGTGCAAGTCTTATTTCAGGGTGTGTGTTGGTATGGTGTTGAATGGTACAGTACTTCTGTACCATTGAGCTCTGGAAATTTGTGTTGATGTGTTGCGCTTGCATGTTGGGCCTGGTGCGCACTTTTGGGCTTGGCCCTGTGGTGTACCGGTTTGTATCACATTATATAAAAATATGTCATTGTGCTAGAAGCACTTTGCGCTCGAATTTTGGAGTCACTCTCAATAAGTGTGTCTGCAGGATGTAAATGTAAAGTTAAATGTACTCACAGAGCGTAGAATCAATACAAAAAAAAAGACCCAAAATTCTTTCCTGGTACTCTGCTGCCCCCTGCAGGCACCCGCTGGAAGGCCATGTCCACCCAGCAGAAGCAGCCGTATTATGAGGAGCAGGCCCGCCTGAGCCGCCAGCACCTGGAGCGTTACCCCGACTACAAGTACAAGCCCCGCCCGAAGCGCACCTGCATACTGGAGGGACGTCGCTTGCGTGTGGGCGAGTACAAAGCCGTCATGAGGAGCCAGCGGCAGGAGCAGCGCCATGCCCAGCCCACTAGGTGAGTCCTGACGACGGGAAGGAGGGTTCTGTCAGACACCTTACCGATGAAGACACCCTCAGTGATTGTTTGTTGTTTGAATATGCCGTTAGTGTACAGTTAAAGCTATCTGTTATACAAACAACAATAAAAGGATACTTAAGAGCTTCAAAATGGGAACTTTTCCAAGGGTTGATACTTTTAAAATGAAAACGATAGAGAACTTATAAGCTAGCCAGGGCTTGTTAAGACCAATAGACTCCTGAAGAAGTTTATAATTAAGTTGGTGATGAAATTTGTCAAAACCTTAAAAAAAACCCATCGCTATTCCTAATACGTATTCTATCTTTGCTGGAACAGTAAGCACAGTGCACAAAATAAATATCATCTTTGAATCCACTTTGAGTGGCCACATTATTGTGTGGTCTTCCCTTTTTGCATCTGTAGTGCTTTACCCCTCTTTGCTTTTGCTTTTTATCTGTTTCTTTCAGTCAGTCAGATCAGCGGCAGCGGTACCCCTCCAGCGACCACCAGTACCAGAACACGCCCCTGCCCATGAGGCCACTCCCCCTGCACCCCGCCCTCACAGACCACCTCCTTCAGCGTTGCCCGGAAACTCAGAACGTCCGGTCAGCTAAGGGGCGGGGCGAGAACTCTCAGACATCCCCCGACAGCGAGGGGGAGGACAGTGATGCAGGTGAACACAGTGAAGGAGAGCTCTGTGTCTCCACAGACTGAGAGAAGGTTCAGGGGTCAGGGGTCAGAGGTCAGGGGGGAATGAGCAAGAGATCCAGGGAAGAGTCTTATCTGTGCTTGAACTATTTATTTTTATAAGTTGATGTTTTCTGTTGTTTTTTTTTTTTTTTTTTTTTTTGAAACCTTTCCTGACACAAAGAAAAATGCGAAGGGATACTATTCATGTCAGCTGGAATGGCAAATAATAGCAACAGGTGTTGTGTCTCTGAAAACATGTATTGACCTGTTGTATACAGAAAGGTTAAATGTCTGTTTTGGTAATGATTTATGAACGTGATCACGTTGCAAGAAAGACATGCAAAAAGTTATACTTATTATGGAATCAAGGAAATATCCGTGTAGGAATATTCAGAACAAATATTTAAAAATTAAACATTTAAAGAGTAACTCAACATCATACTGTTTAAAAACAGTCACCTTTCAGTCGTTTTTCAACACCAAGGGAAAAAGTGTGGTTTTATGGTGTTTAATGAGCCTTGTATAGCATTTTACATTTGATTTAGCTACATTTGATTAATCTGTTTTAGGTCATAAATAACAATTACACCTCCTGTTTGTAGAATATGGGCTCTTTTCAGCCCATGAGACTTTGCAGTTCCCATACTGTGTGTCTGGAAAAAGTATATATATATATGTATTTTTTGGAAATGTATTTTGGGGAAGAGAAAAAATATTACGTTGTAATGATGAAAAGCGCCCTCTGCTGGTAACTTTGAGGACATGTTGTATTTTCTTAGGAAAGAGATCATGATTACAGCACAGTTTTGTGTTGTTTTGGGAACCAACTTAAATCCTTTAGGTTTTAACTTTAAATCAGAGATTTAAAGCAGGGTAGGGGCCAGGCACGGCAATGATAGCATTATTTTTAAGGAAAGGGTTTGTCTTTGAGTTAAAACAGGCTTTTGGAGGACCTTTTAATCCTGTGATTATGATAGGACAAATCAACTCAAGAGAGCACATCACAAACTCTCGTCCATTTTTAGTCACTGTTTCATGTTTGCTTTTCCTTTTAATTTCTTTGCATAAATCATTCTGTGTGTGCTGGCACTGTCTTTGAAATGCTGGAATTTTGTCAAATGAAGACACTAATGTAATCGTTACAATCATTATACCCAGAGAAGTATGGGGTGCCAAGTGTAACAGACCTTTTTTTGTAGACAGAATGCCTTCTGTGCTATGAAACGCATAAATTCATTACGAAACCATGTAACACCATAACGCGTTTTGTCCACGAAAAACACAAACGTGTTAGCATCGTGTCCACGAAATAGTGAGCGCATACTTTCGTGCACAGAAAACAAAACGGATTGATTCCTGTCGTGCACTGAATTGACCGTTGTGCTTTTCATTTTGTGGACAAAAGGCGGAATGCACTTCACACTTCGCACACAAAAGAAACTCATTTTGTAGACAAAAGTAATTCTGTCCACGTAATAGATGTCCTAGGCCAGCATTTATGCTGTTGTGGCACGAAATGCAGAAGTCACGGAATATATTGTGCTAAATCCCTGTCATGCACATCATAATTTCAGTAATATAGCAAAACGGTTAAGTGGACAAAATGAACATTCGATGGCACGGAATGATGATAATATAGCGCATTCTGCATTTTGTGCCACAACAGCATAAATGCTGGCCTAGGACATCTATTACGTGGACAGAATTACTTTTGTCTACAAAATGAGTTTCTTTCGTCCACATACTGCCAAGTGCATTCCGCCTTTTGTCCACAAAATGAAAAGCACAACGGTCAATTCAGTGCACGACAGGAATCATCCGTTTTGTTTTCTATGCACGAAAGTATGTACTCACTTCAATATTTCGTGGACACAATGCTAACACGTTTGTATTTTTCGTGGACAAAACACATTACGGTGTTACATGGTTTCGTAATGAATTTATGCGTTTCATAGCACAGAAGGCATTCTGTCTATGACAAAAGGTCTGTTACACTTGGCGCCCCATAAATCAGTGAAGTCAGGTAAACTGAAAAGTACATATTAAAATATCTTTTAAATATTAAAAGACTTTATTTTTGCTTATGAGTAATTTAAAAGTGCAAATCTGCTGTATACATTTCTATGTTTTTGAGTGTTGTTTTTGAAAAGAATAAAGAATTGAAATTGTATTCATTTTGTTTATGATTTAGAATATAGGAATATGTTTTTCTGTATGTATATGAGTTTGGGAATGTCTGGACATTTACTTCTTTTTGGTTCATTCTGAACCCCAGCAACATAAAGGTTAGACCTCTGCCATCCTCCAGGTACTGGTGGGATATTATGGAGTTACAGAGGACTGGAGTGCCTCTAAATTTGTATGGGTTTTGGTGTATTGTTGTTTACCTTAAGGTGATTACAATGTAGGCACATACACATGTGTGTTCCCTCACCTAACTGCATACATACACACACATACATTCTCTGTTGTACTCATATACATGCGCTCTTCACACACACACACACACTCTCCAAAGAAAGTATGTGATGTATTCTGGGTTACTGGTTGTAAATATAGGTGCTGAATATTTGGCTGCTCTCCTCTGTCTTCCCAGATGAAACGAACTGTGAGGCACAGTAGGCTGTCAAATTTCTTCATCATCTAAAGCTCTTTACATCTCTTAATATCTGCTTTGCGCTCACCATCCAAGAAGTTGGGCTGCGATATTTATGTGTTATTTTCAGGCTTTCTCAAACCTGAAATCATCCCAAATCTGAACACACTGTTCTGAGGTGTGACTCTGGGCCGAGCTTCCTGTGTTGCTGCTGTTAGCATTTTGTGCTCTGCCCTCTCACGGCGCGGGATCCTTTCTGCACTGTACAGCTCTGTAATTCACAGCTCTGTGCCGTTCGCCAGCAAATCGCATGCTGACTGCTTACGGTCCAGGTTTCCAGAGGTGCGATAAGAGACTTAGCCCATTCTGTTTTATCTCGGTCTCTCTGCAAGAATAAACAAATGCATAGAGATCAAAAGCTAGCCCTGGAATGTTTAGATTGAGGTCACTGATATTCACGCTGGCGTTCTCACTCACACACAAAAGTGCTAACAAATCAACAGGGAGGAATAGTTTTAAGAGCTGTAAGGCTCTTAAGTTTGAGTTAGTGTGTGTCTGTGCGTCCAAAGTGTTTGTGTTTGTGTGTGTGTGTGTGTGTGTGTGTGTGTGTGTGTGTGTGTGTGTGTGTGTGTGTGTGTGTGTGTGTGTGTGTGTGTGTGTGTGTGTGTGCGTCCTCTGTTTTCTTCATTATTAATCAGAGAGACTTTGCCGGGGCCTGTGACAAATTACCTGGGAGTCAGAGATGAAAGAGCAGGATTTGTGTGCTGAGGAGGTGGATGCTTTAATGAGTCATTTTTGATTGATTACTAGACATATTTTAGAACTGATGTCATACATTTCAGCATTTAAACTGGAACTAACCAGTTACAAAGCCAGGGTCTTTGTTGTGTGCTGGCACATGTTAGTCTGACATTTCTTTTTATGCTGCTTTACCTGCATACAGCTTAAATAATGACAAAAATGTTTTGGAATTTTGTTTTTTCTTGATACCAGTTTCAGTGTTTAAACAAATATCTTCATTAAGCTCCAGATATATGTTGAAGAACACATGATATATACACCATTTTTTAAGGTTGAAAACCAAAAAATCCACACACAAGCTCATGTCTCCTGCCCTCTCTGCAGTGTTAATGGCTGGCTATTTCAGGTGTGCTCAGTTGAATGCAGTGAAACTCCTTGGTTTATGGGTTTAGAAACCAGCTCTGTCAGCTCTATAGCTCACAGAAGGCACAGAAGCGAGATCCTTACAACTGTCTGCAATTAATGAGTCTCTCATTATCTCCCAGGAGAATCACCTGCTTTGATTAAGGCCTCCTAATCAATGACCTAACACAGTGTACAGTCTGACCCAGGTAATATCTCCTCTCTTGTCAAAACCCGATTAATATCACAATCTAGTCCACACAGTGTTCATCTCCACTTCATTCTCGGTTGTAATTCTATGTGTCTTACACCAAGTGTATCTGAAATGACAGAGTTTATATAATATGGAATACAAAATGATTTCCATACGGGGCACTGTAGTTTTGATCTATGTCTTCTTCCTGAGCAGCTTTATTTAAAGCAGGTGATGTGGTGAAATGCTCTGGATAGCTGCCAAGCAAATACAGCACATTATATAATGTAGCATTCAGGGCTCCTCTGCGAAGGAAAGTAATCATTTACTTATTACTGGCGTTTCACTCCTGCCTTTTTATTACATCACAATGTGTGTCGTAGTCAGTTTCTCTGCTATGGATCGGATGAGATAATCCACACTCAGTGTAAATAGGCCATACGTGTTCGCTGTGTGGAAAGAGGCTTACAGTATATTACGGCCCGTCTTGCCGCAGTAACAGCACGGATGCCTGTGGAAACATGCTCGTGTCTCTCGTTGTGCCGATGTGCCATTGTTCTTTGCAAGGGAATCAGGGGAATGCGGTTTTCTGAGTAATTACAGAAGGAGATGGGGCAGGAAGCAGTGAGCATGTGTGGAAAGAAGAGTGGAGTGGGGTGGGGGGGGTCAGGGGCGCTGTTCTTTCAGTAACTGAGAGGTGAGGAAATGTGTACACGAGAAACATTTGCACTCAATTAATCAACTTCATTAACTGCTCAAATAAAAAAAAACATGCATTCTGACCGAATGGGCCCACAGATCAAAAGGCAGAATAGAAATGTGAGGGTTAGAGGCAAGTGTTTCAGAAAGTCTTTACAACTCAGAATCAGCTTTAGACAGCCTTGTCTTCAGTGTAAACCATCGCACTACAACCTGCCATATTAACTGGTCCACAGTCTTGAAAAAAGCAGCAAAGAGGCATATGGTGACATGTGGTGCATAGAAACATAACAAACACTGTCATCCCATTGGTATGTGAGGTCAGACCCGGTACAGGTAGACTACTCCCCTCCTACACAATCGGACAGTGTCAAATGCTACATACTCTGATTGGGGTACTTCTCTCTTCTGCACAATCACCCAGCTTGAAGTGATTTTTTTTTTTTTTTTTGCGTTGCTTAACAATTCTCCACCCCACAAGGGTTAGGACTGGTCCAGCAACCCGCCGAAAAAAACTGCACACTCTCTGCACTCTTCGTCACAACCGAGCTTGGTCTGGGAGGTGGAGTCAGAGAGGCAGCTGGTGGCACACAAGCCTGACAGACCACTGCCCCATCCCAGGGTACATAAATCCCCCATCCCCTAAATCTGCCCCCGTTGTGTCAGGACAGGAAAGGAGTGTGTGGGGCAGGGGGCAGAAATTTATAGTGGGGTGTGCTGGGGCAGGGGGTACTTGTGGAGGAGGGGGGAGGCATGTGCGAGGCGAGATCCATCAGCACAGTCAAGACCATGGGCTGCCAGGTCACACGCCCCTCAATGGGGAAGAGATAGAGGGAGAGAGAGAGAGGGAGAAGGACGTAAATTGTACACGATGTCCCAGCATGCCAGCTGCCCTGCCTTCCAGATGGCCTTAACACTGCCCCTTAACAAAAAGACACATTAAACTCCCAAACACCCCCCCCCGACTCATTCAAACCACTCAGAGCAGGACTGCAGACATATGCTGTGAAGGGCTGTGTTGGACTTCCAGAGGGGAACGTATTCTAGATCCTAGATCCTCCTACAGAAATTATGTTTAATTAAAGTGTTTCAATAAAAAGTTCATTTCAACCACATTTTTGCTTTTGTTTTTATTTTTTTTCCCTCAAAATGGATTCATTCCCTTGCAATCCTACTTTTGTCAAGAAATGAAGTCAGATGGGTTCTTTACCTATATTTTTGGAATCCCTGTCGCATAGGGCGGTCAGCTTTAGGCCCTTGAGACATGGGGTTTGACATGACAGGGTGTTGCAGCGTTAAAAAGGAACACTTCTCACAGAGCCAGAATATCCACCCTGACCTTGATGAGTAGAGATCTGGGAGCGTATGATGTTATCCACAGTAAGCCAGTCATGGGATTTCACCAAATGTGGGAGTATATAACCATTGATCACTGCGTCTGTCCCCAGAGACTGGCCCAGTGGCTGAAGTCACACCAGTCCCAATGCCTTTGATTAAACCTGTTCCCTCTGGCCCTGGTGACTCTTATCAGAAGAGTCGTATGCTGGTGGACTCTATCAGAATCTCACCACCCACATGAGATACCAGAGGTACAGCAGCTTTGCTCTGCTCCATAAATTCTGCCCTACAAATGCTATCTGTCTGCAGACTGGCTCTGTCTGCATGGCTCTGGGTCTCCATCAGATTTCAGATTGCTGTGTTTTTTGCACAGACATGTCGCCCCTCTCCAGCCCAAAGTGTGAGCCGGAGCATTAAACAGCATTAAACAGCATCAAGACAACAAATACATAAATGAATACAACTTAATTGCATTGCCTGATTGTCACTTAAATTTATATGCGTTAAAACAACCTTTTAAATAAGACCAGGTCCGCCAAGCTATCATGTCTTTCCAAATCACATCTTTTTTCAGTCTCAGTCCTGCATAAGTGAGAAGTAATCAGTCATAAAAATAGGAGACTATGCAAGGTTCAGGAAGAAGAGAGACCTGGAGGTCACATGACAGGGACACAGTCTTGATGAGGGTGGACAGAGGAGCTGTCCATTGAGGTTAGATCACAGTAATGCTCCGCTTTGCAGGTGATACGGACCGCTGCTCTCTTAGGGGCGCAGGGAGGAGGGAGGGAGCAAGGGAGGGGGTCATGGGGAGCTCATAAAAACCAGAAGACAGAGAAATGCCAGAGCTACTGGCATCTGTGCTCCTTCAGGGCTGTAAATCAGGCTTTTTGTTGTTGTTGTTGTTGTGGTTCTTTGGCTTTTGTTCTTATTTTTTTCTTCTGTTTGCGCTATTGTGCTTCGCAGACCTCCAAAAAACATATGGCACAGGCACTACACAGACTCCCTGATCTGCCCATCCTGTTATCTCCACGCTATAGAGCGAAGACCAGCCTGCAGACCTGGCCCTTGGCTGCACCCCCCCCCAACCACCACCACCAATCAGGCTGACCAGCCAACGGGCTGAACCCCCTCGCAAACACTGTGTCTGCAGCCTTTCGTTTTCAACAAAAGCCTTTTCAGAGTCAACAGGCACACTCACCCCCCACCTCAAATACAGATCAAATACAAATTAGGCAAGAGAAGCTATACCACTGTGTGCCCAATAAATGACTGCAAATCTAATCTGTTTAACTGCTTTTCAACTCTAGCATTTTCCCTGCAGCACATCTGGGAGATGTTCATTGGTTCATTATATGCTGTAGATTGCAATCACTGACTTTTGTTTGCTCACTGATTTGAAGGTTGTCATATACGGGTCCTGTTGATCAGAGGTAAAAGCAGTGACCTTGATTTTCTTTCTTAAGGTTAATTGTCAGCCCTGGCTACTGTCTGGGAGGCAGACCAAATCATTACCCACAAATCAAGATCTATGGTGATCTTTCTGTCACTAATCAAACCTAATTTATCATTTGCTAAAAGGTTTTCTGCATGCACTGCTGTTCTTGATCATAATTTGTGCACATCAATACCTTTCCTTTGTAACAAACTCTTGAACATGAATATTTGCCAAATGACTACAAGTACTGTAACTGTGTATTCAGGTGCGGTGACTCAAGTGCTCTTTATCAAGTTATATAATTTGTAACTAAGCATATGCCACAAGTGATGCTCTCATTTACTCGTTTTGATTAAGTTTTTTAGCGAATCTTCTATGATGTACGTAAGAGTGATACTTCACAGTCACTGTGTATTGGCTGGTCCTACTAACATCCATTTTCCTTTACAAGCACCGACACGTGTAAAAACTTTAAAATGTTTAGACACCACTTGGTTTGGGCGGACATCATGGGAAAATGTATGCAATCCTTTAGAAGAATGTTTTGCAAACGACTGAGACTGACACAACAACACTTTCTGGTAACTCCTGACACTAATATCTGACGCGTTGAGTTTCCGTTGCATAACAGCTAATTCGCTGGAATCGTCTGATGTCCGTTGTCTCAGTCAAGAATTACATAGGCGCTAGGACCCCGCTGAATGGGGCGCCGAATTCTTGCGGTTCACTGCGTTTCTTCACGGTTTTGACAACACCTCGGCAGCAGCCCGTGGGTGGTGCCGAAGCGTGTTCAGAGAAACTCAGGAGTAAATTGAAAACTTCCCGTGGCCCCCAGCCGCAATTCAGTCGGAACACGGGACGATCCTGAAGTCAGCCACTCGTCCCGTGCTCGGATATACAGGAGGAGGGATGCAAACGGCTACAGTCCTGCAACAGAGGGGAGCCTGAGCACCCACAACCACCTTAAAATTCCGTAAGGAGAACTATTCTGAACTGAAAATATTTAAAGTTGCTGGCCATTGCAAATTGTTGATTAAGTTCTGAGCAAGTAAAGCATTTGATATTGTGACCTCGTGTTTTTGTGGTGGCTAACCGACTTTTTTTTTTTTCGCAAGACAATTATTTTCTGCATGGTGGCGGTTTAAATTTTATTTTGTCCATTTTCTTAACGAAATATGTAGTCGTTAATGGTTTCCGTTTAAATTGAAATGAACAATTTCACGCCTTGTATTTAATGCGTAAAATCTGTAAAGTACCCGTAAGAACTTAATTCCTGATTGTGGCAATCATAATAGGATTTTTTTAAGGTTTGCTGAGACATCGCTGATATAGCAACAAATTAAATAGCTACCATTTCCGAAGATTAAGAGATCATAAATCATGCAGAATAGTCAGAGTTCCACCACGGAAGCCGCTCCGAGCGCTTCTCATCCATCGATTCGTGCGTCCCGCAAAAGCGAGTGGCTGCGGAGCGCTTTAGCCCATCACTACGACCCAGATCCCGGAGTGGAAAATGAAATCGTGGTCCTCGCCACCGGTATCGACCAGTATTTACAGGAGGTTTTCCACCACCTGGCGTACTACAACGGCGACGATCTCGTTTCTGCAGAGGATTTCAGACTGCTGTGTTATGTCCTGGGTATGTTCAACTCTGATGAAGGTGCGAAAAGTGATGGAGACGAAACTCGATTGATCTGCTCCGGACTGCCCCGCGAGCTGAACTTCAAGGAGTTCCACGCGCGGCTTTGCGGCTACTTCAGCCTCCGCGCGCGGAATGGCAAGCCGGACGCGCGCCTCCTGGTTACCGAGGAGACGGAGCACATCGAGCGCGAGATCAGGCTCCGGTGGCCGCGTGTGCGAAGGAGAAAGTGCGTCAGTTTTGACTTGTCAAAAGACGATCATACTGCGAGACGAGCGATGCACAGACTGGGCTCTATTCTAAAACTAGATAACCTGCACCACTGCGCCGGCGAGCAGGATGAGGAAACAGGTATTACACATTTAATACAATGATTTGATTACATTGATACATAGTATTGCGATGTGCTGTGAGTTCTGTGATCTAGCGACTGATATATGGTATTATACTTAGCTTTCCTTGTCTAGTCAGGTTGCACGGTCAACTTAGGGTAGGGTTTGAAGAGTGTTATGCTCACACTCACTGGTCTGGGAGTGTTGTTACCCTGGTCTGACACTGTTGCTCATTCAACTTGAATGGATACACTTAATATGTTCTATTGTGCTGGAAGTCACTCTGGATAAGAGCATCTGCTAAATACATGTAATGTAATGTCATCTAATTTAAGGGAGCTAAAATTAATAGAATATTTTTGCATGAGCCTTAATGAAGTATGATAGCTATGTTCAGTGTGGTGCCATTTGACAGCTGGCAAGATTGAAGAAAACATATTTCCTTGCTGTCACAAGGTAATCGGAGTTGACAGTAGGATAATGGAAAAGATATCATGTTTAAGACAAGCACCGGAGGGAAGATAAACAGCCCTGTACTGCTTTTGGAATGGATTATTTCACTTACAAAACCAAGTGATATGTCTGCCATTTATATGAATGTCTAATATTACTCAGAAATGCAGGGAGTCTTGTTTGAATTCTTTTCCCATGAGAGTCATTGATTTTTAAACGTGTCTGTCATTGACACCACATTCATCAACGGTCCTCAGCTGCAACTCAAAACTCAAAACATTGTCTGTATGTATCTGTCACCTGTTTTCACATGGTATGTCATATGTAAGATTTTTTAATACCGATAGTCAGTCAGCCTGCGGCTGTGTCTAGGTAGTAAATGCCTTTGATCAGAAATGTCACCGTTGCTAAACCTGTTAACAGATAGCCTTGATGCAGACAAGGTCAGATTGGCTCATTAATTAAAGACCACGTATATAGTTACATTCCCTTTGGCCACGTCATTATGATGAGGTAATCGAAGAATGCGCTTCTCCTGAAAAAGATATCTCATTAAAGACGACTTTGAAATGACTTTGTGGCAGAGAATTGCCCAACTGTTCATCACAGATGCAACGTACTCATCAATTTTCTGACCTTTCTATTCTTTTTAAAATTGCTGTGGCAGACTCCAGCCTGCAGGGGGCAGCACTGCAGCAGGTGGAGACAGAGAATGCGAGTCTGCGGGAGCTGGTGGAGGACCTGCGTGCGGCGCTGCAGGCCAGTGACGCCCGCTGCCTGGCACTGGAGGTGACACTGCACCGGGAGAGAGGGGCGCGCCACAGGGGGACAGCGAGGGAGAGGGGAGGGGTGGCCAGAGGGGAGTGGCCAATCACAGATGAGCAGGGCTCAAGGGGCGCCAGGGACCTCCTGAGGGAGCTGGAGCTGATTCGAGCCTCCCGTGACGGACAGCTGGAGGAGGCTATGAGGTTCAACCAGAGGCTGGAGGAGGAGCTTAGGGCGGCCAATGAGGAGAGGCGCAGGCTGGAGGGCGTGGTGATTCGGCTACAGAGGGAGAACGGGAAGATCAAGAGGAAGGCGGAGGAGGCGCGAGCGGCTCTGGCAGGAGGGCTGGAACGGGTCAGGGAGATCCAGGAGCAGGCCCAGCTGGTACCCTCACTGCAGGCCCAGGTCCAGGAGCTGGAGGATGAGAGGCAGAGGTACAGGTAAGGAGCAAAGCCTGACACACCTGCCACATCCTGGCCAAGAGTGCCACACCCAACTTAGGTCCAGTTTTCTAAATCTGATCATGTCACACACCCAGTGTGGATCCAGCTCACTAAATCTGACTGTGATAAAAATGTTCATTCTCATCCTGGGTCCCATTTACTAAGTCAGACCATTTTGAGACAGGCACACCCAACTCGATTCAGCTGCCTTAATCTTTGCATGATTAGAGGGTTACTCCCTATGTAGGTACAGCTCACTAAATCCCTCCATGAAGAGAAGTAAGACTTAAAGCCTGGAGTGTTGCTCTGATTCTGAGCAAGAACACAGTGAGGACTGGGTAAAAAAGAGCTGATGTTCACCACTGTCCAAGGAATGCTTCCAAATACATGCTATTTATTGCTTGATTTAGCATGAAATTGTCTCCACATCTGAAGTCACGCCCCTCACCCAAAAATGAAAAATTTCTGGATGTAGGAGTCCAACTATGTAGTCACTGACCTGCCATTGAAACATGAGTTTTGAAAGAAAAAAATAAATGGTATTGTACCTCCCCAAAACTAAAACAACTGAAAGTATGTCAGTTAAAGCTCAGTCAATCATTATGTTAAACCGGACAAGTCATGTGGGAGATGTTTCACAAAATCAGTGGTCCTGTTGTGCAATACTTTCTAATGCAGCATTGACCGTGATACTGAAAGATGTAATTTTCTTGGAGACCAGCTCCTCAGATAGCCGTGCGTAACAGTTGGTGAAATATCACCTTCGTAATCTCTTTAGCCACAAACAGAGCTCTCAGACGTTTCCCAGAATGCACCCTGTCTTTCTTTGTCAGTACAATGGAAAAATGGTTAATGTCACACAGTAAGAGTCAGGCTGTCAGCCTGAGGATACAGGATGTCCTGGACAAGTCTCAGACCAGCAGGCCTTGTCTTATGAAGACAGAGAGGGAGAGAGGGAGTGATGGAAAGAAGGAGAGAGGGAGGAGGGAGAGAGGAAGTGGCTGAGGATCTGAGGGAAGAGTTTGGGAACATCTAATTTTCTGCTTCTGGGCTTGTTATTAGTGTGGAGATAGCCATCTCCAGATCCCAGGTTCGCAGGGCTGCTTCCCGTTGACACACACCCTCGGGGTGTTGTGACCTCACGGGTGTTCTGCGTGACCGCCGCACGGTGGGGAGGGGCCAGAGATCTCCAAACCGGCCAGGGACCCCATCCCGAAACAGTGGGGGTAGAGTCCACTATACCTCCTCAGCTGTGAGTGGCAGTTCACACACACTTCTGTAACCAGGTGGGGCTGTCGCGCGGGGACACCTTGAAAGAGGTTTCCAGTGTATAGGAGCACCATATAGAAACACAGGAAGTGTGGTGGTGGTGGGGCAGTGTGGTGTAGTGGTAAGGAGCAGGACTTGTAACTGAAAGGCTGCTGGTTCCATTCCCCACTGGGGGCACTGCTGATGTATCCTTGGGCAAATTACTTACTCCCAGAATTGCCCTGGAAAATATACAGCTGTATAAGTGGGTAACATAAAATGTAGAATTGTAACCTATATAAGTTGCTCTGGATATGAGTGTCTGTTAAATGACAAAAATGTAATTTAAGGTAATGCAATGTGGTGCTGAGCACAGGCCTGCTCCTCATTCTGCCTGCAGTCGGGACCATAACATTGTCAAGTCTTGTCTTGAACACTGGAAGGGTAGATGAATACAGCTGTAGGCGACTGCAGGGAAGTGTGCTTAGTTCTGGATGAATGGAATAATTTTTCCGAGGCTTCAGATTGTCAGTTGTGGAATCAGCTGGAACTGATTTATCTTCTTTTGAAGAAGAGATCTAAGGGTGAACGGAAAGCCAACCCCCACCCCTACCCTTCCCCCCAAAACATCCACCCCTCAAGAAAAAGGGAACTGACCTCAACTCCACAGCCCGGAAAGTAGGAGGCTATTTAAATGAATGAGAGACGAGTCTTAGTGAAGAGGGCAGGGTTGAAGGTGCAGCACGGCCGTCTGAATTCACATGCTGCAGGAGGGGCGGAGCTCGGGGGTGGGGAGGGTGACCCGCGGCAGCACGCAAACAAAGGACCCCATGTGTGAGCAGACACGAGAGGGCGGAGCGGCTTCAATACAGAGGGCAATGGCAGGGGGTCCAGGGGGCACGTAGTCAATGGAGAGTACATTTCAATTTTTAATTAACACCACCTCCCTTAACCCCCCTCCCCTGCCCCCCGTTCCCCAAACATCCCACCCCTGTTACTCTCTCCTCTTTGCATGTGAAAGCTAATTCAGTCCACAGGTGCAGAAAGGGTGAATTACACCCCGAGTGAATGGGATTAGTGTAGGTTTATTCTCATTCGCTTACAATGGCCGGCACAGGGGCGCAAGCTGCTGAGGCTGGTCATTAACCAGGCTATCACCGGAAAGGGCTTAATGATCTATCCTGCCCCAAAACCATGAAAGAGCCAGCAGAGAGGGAGAGATGGCTGATCTTTCTGCGGGTGAGGGGAGGGACCATTACTGCCTCTACCAATGTTTTTCTGCCATATGAGATCATTTTCAGTTAAAGTCTGAAATTTTAATGGAGGTATATGTTTCATTTAAGTGAAATGGGCCACCGAGTGGTTACTATACGCGGCCTGGGTCCAGGTGTGTGCCAGCTTGTTTCCCAGAAGGAGCACTGCTATTGTAGCCCACCTGCACTGCCTTCAGTAAATATCCAGCTGTATAAATGGATAAAAAGCAGGACTGAATAACAGCTCACCTGAATAAGGGTGTCTGTCTACCAAGCAATAAGAGTGGAAAAAGGAACTGATGCAGAATCATACTATTAAAGACATGGCATCCATGGTAATCTATGATAAAGTTCAGACACGTAAAAACAGTGTCTAGTAGGGACAATGGTCAAAGCTATGCAGACTGTCTGTACTAAACATCCCTAAATCAGGTAAGCGGAACACGGTTTTCACAGTGAGAGGGAGAGGGATGTGTCTGAACCTGCCCATTCTCAGACAGAGTCTGTGTGTGAGTGTGTGTGTATGCTGGCAGGCCTTAATGCCATATTCATCTTAGCCCAGGTGTAGATGTGTTTGGCCTTGAAACGCCAGCATGTGTATGTGTGTATTTCTGTGTGTTTATGCTCCTTCTCAGAATGCCTGAGCTGACCCCGCACCCGGATGAAAGGGGTCATTCTTTTTGCCTGTGTGTGTGTGTGTGTGTGTGTGTTTTGTGTTGGGGGGGGTCACCAATCCATCAATCCTGTCTGCTTTAGGCAGCATAGATCTGTGCATGTGTGTGGCCATCAGTGTGGTGTGGTGGACTGGATTTGTAATGTTTAAAAAGAATGTTTACATCAGATTAATATCTCAAGCTACATTTACATTATTGATCATATACCATATTGTGCTATCCATTGGACTGATCACTTTGCAGTCTTGCCTTATGTCTAAGTTGACATGAAACATTAATATTAATCAAATAATAAAGCAATATCCATTCAGAGGAGCCCTTTTTAACTTCCTGAATCAGTGGCAGTTAATATTTTCAAGAGTAATTTAAGTGGATTCATTTTCATAGATGTGGTCAGAACAGAATTTGTATTATTTGCATTATTATGAGGCTGGTAAAGATTTTTACACTGACCGCATTTTTGTGTGTTATTCAAATCGAGTATTGAGTTGCTCAATGGGCGATTTGCATGTATTGCATTGTAGCCAATAAATAGATGTCCTTATTGTACATGTTGAACCACTGTTAAGACAAAGGTTCATGTTATGCTAAGCGCTAACAGCTAATCCACTTTGTCAGATTAGAAGGCAAACAGGAACCAAGGCTGGTGTTAATTTAGGTAAATAGGAAAAAGGCTCATTGCTTAACACCCTATTAGTATGGCCTAGCTAATCCTCCTGCTTCGCCTGCCGAGCCCACCCACACGTGTGCACTCGGTCCTGGGCTTCCTGTGAAGAAGACCTGCCTCACTCTGTTTTTTCCTCTGAAGGAAAGCCTGTCCCCAAAACTGTTTTAATTGTGTCTAAATGTGTGGCTAAAGGTCTTCATCCTCTAGTTGCTAACTGAGGTTGCTAAACCAGTTAATTGTTTAATTGTAATTGTTTCATTGTCTGTGTCAGACCAGCCATTGGTTAATGAACCACACCTGCCTAATTGAAGGCATATTAAATACTACTCTGACTGGTTTGTTTTGGTTGTTGCGTTTTAAAATAAATTAGTTCTTTCTTAGGTTGTACTCCTTCTGTTCACTTTTTATGAGAAGTGTTGGCCAGCTTCTTAACAATACCCTCAGTCAGTGCCTAAACACTGCAGACTACCTTCTGTACAACAAACACCCATACTCAGACACTAGCGAGGTGTTCATACTAATTAGGTGGGGAATTAATCCCATTCAGAACAGAATCTCCACCCTGAAGCAAACATTAAACATTCTATACCAATGAGTATTCTTCTGTCTTACATAATCATTGCTTACTGTGGTTCATGTCAGACAGATTGTCAGGGGAGAATGGAGGGTTTATCAGTGTTAAACAGAGGGATTAGACATAAGCAAAGAACACGGTTAGTCCTGCTCACATGGTTCAGTATTATGAGCATAATATATCAGTGAGTTGAAAATGCACATTATAAAATCTTAAATGTATAAATTACTGAAATGATATTGGATGTGGATGTCATTTGTTTTTCTCACTCTAGTGTATGTGCTGGTGGGAGGTTCAGAACTAACAAAGCCATTGGCTGCTGCATTCAGCTGTTTGGAGTCCACCTGCGGAGCCAATGATGTCAGCAGCATCATATTGTGTGATGATCTTTATGGAGTCTGGTGACCTCCTCTTTGCTCTCTGACCTCTGACCTCTCCCCCAGGAGCCAGTGCACCTGCAGAGCTGACACAGATGACCAGGACGGCCCCCCAGCCATGACCTCTTACCCCCCTCAGCGCCATTCCCCCACAGGACGGGACGAGTCCTGCAACAGAGGAGGTGAGCCGCGCCCTTCCAATTAAACAATTAACCAACTGACTCACAGTGACTAACAGTGACTAACTGACTAACAGTGGCACAGTGAGAAGTGGGCCTTATGTGTGGTTCTTTATAGCCTTCTCTGATTCTATGGAAACGTGACAAAATTTATTAGTGTTTAAGGGTTTAGTGAAGGAGGGATGACCTTTTGACCTAAGTCCCTCTCACCCCCCTAGTGGAGGAGACCTTCCAGAGGGCGGTAGAGGGCCGGGCAGCCTCAGATGAAGAGGAGGAGGAGAGAGGGAGCGAGGAAGGGCAGTGCTGTCTGGTGGAGGTGAAGAGACTGCTAAACAGACTGCGCTGCTGTGCCAAAGGGTAAGTACGGGAAACCCACTCCTAAACGATCCATTACTGATCAAAAGTTAATCACAACTTATCCAAAGGCGTAAGTTTTTTTACTATCGTACTCCCAGCAATCCACTGGACCTCAGAATTTCAACGTGTTAAATATTACATTTGGCTGTATTTTTGATGTGTGTATTCAGAGACACTCCTGTGGATTTGGTGGGAGGCACAAGCAAACAGTCAGACACAGACACATGGAAACACACTGGCCTCCAGACTCAGGCTCCATGCAAGCACGCACCTCACTGACTCAGAATCTGGATAAACCAAGCAGTCAAAGTGCTGCTCAGCATCTGGGGACTGGAGCCCCAAAACTAAACCAAGTCACTGAATATAAATATATTCAAATTCACTGTTCAAATACTGCTGGTCCATCTCAAGCATTTTACAGCAGGTTTGATGCATTTTTCATGGCTGGTCTGAGTTCACACTATGTAGAGTCTGTTGAGAAACTGGAGAGAAATTTTTGCTGGATTTTTTCCCGGAAAAACTTCCCTTAAGGTGTACCTTTCCGTTAAGAGAGACTGCTTGTTCATGAGCATCCATTCAGGGCTGTCACTGAGCAGATCCACTGGTTTTTGGATCATTTTGATGGGCTAGCAGTGAATGTAGATGATGACACTGACACATCCATACTGTATAACTATGAAACAGAGAGCCGCAGTCTTCACATTGGAGCTTATATGAATTATCATAAAGGTAGACTGAAAAAGCGTGATACAATGACTTCATTAAAAGGGGTTGATTATTACACACACACGGGTTCCGCTAGAAATTTTGGGCCCTATGAAAGAATATAATATTGGGCCCCCCAAACCTATAATAATAATAATAATGTTCTATGAGGGCCCCCTGTCAGTGCTGGGCCCTTGGAATTGTCCTAACTCACCCCCGCCCCTTATGGCGGCCCTGCACACACACATACACACACACACTCTTAACTCTTAACAATCATGTCACTTCCTGTCTCCTTCAGCTGTCAGAACACTGCCCGTCACCTGCTCCTCTCACAGACCTGTTTCCATGCCAACACCCACAATAGCATCACTGCGTCCATGGAGCTCAGAAGCCACACCCTCACAGAGGAGAAGGAGAGTGAGCTGGAAAAGGTGAGTCGGATCACTCTGAGCAGAAACGTAGTATTAGAGGACACCAGCATGTAACACAGGAGGAGCGCAATTTCCATTTCACTCCACCTTCTACAGATGTCATATTCACAGCATATAAGTAAATAAATATAAATTTAAAAAGTAAAGGTCTAAACAAATATGAAACACAATAAATAAGATGTAATGTATTTTTAGGAATGTAAACACAAAAACCTCTGAGAAAACTGTCAAAGTGTGACAGCAAAATACAACCAAAAGTAGCAGGGTTTTGGGCAATGACTTTAATTCATTTTTATTTTTTTTATTTTTTGCCACGGATCATTAATGAAATAACCTGAATTACTGTACTCAAGGCAGGAGGTGGAATAAATTCTGAAAGTCCATTTGGCAGGTCTTGCATTACGCCTACAGAAGCCACACACTGTTTTAAACATATCCCCCCTCCCATTCTCTCTCCCTCCCTCTCTCTCTCTCTCTCTCCCCTCCCCATCCCTCTCTCTCACCATTTCCCTCTCTCCCTCTGGCCTCCTCTTCCTCCCTCCCCCCCTCCCTCTCTCAGTGCCTGTGCTCCATAGGCAGAGAGCTGCAGCTGAAGCAGGACGAGGTGGAGATGCTGAGGCTGGAGGTGCAGATGGTGGAGACGGAGAGAGTCCGTCTGTCCCTGCTGGAGGAGAAGCTGACAGACGCACTGACACTCCTGCTGCAGCTGCGTACCAAGGTCTGAACTACATCCACCAATCAGAGCCTGCCTGCACAGTCACAGGGCAACCCAGCCTGACTGAGACAGGCTTTCAAACTGGGCATTACCCTACTGCTCACACCAATTCCATAATTCTGTGCTGCAGTGACATGCATAGGCAGAAACACCATTGTAAAGAGAGTTGCTCTTATCCAGAATGACTTACATTGCTCACATTTTTGACTGTTATGCATCTACACAGATCTGAGGTGATTTGGGTAAAGAACCTGAAGGTGAAATGGAGCCATGGCTCTTGCTATCTGTCTGAACAGGACAACAGGAGATAAGATTAGCTCACTGAGATAAAGACCAGCATTCCTAGCCAAGGAAAATCAGCATGGCCTTATGCTGTAGGGGGTGATGTCTGTAGCAGACACGCAGGTCTCTGAGCTCTGATACATGTATGCCAATGAGAACAGGGCCCTTATGGGGAACCAAACCAGCAAACATTCATTTACAACTCATGTTCATTACCTTCCCACTGCCCCTAGTGGCCATGAGTGGGAAGTGCAGTGATTAGGGCAGCACTCTTATAAGTACGGGTGCTTGTGTTGTATCCTTGAAAGAGGTACTTAACATAGCTATCAGTAAATATCTAGCTGTATTAATGGATAGTTCTAGATGATTACTGGATAGCATGTTATGTAATATGCCTTGGGTGAAGTACATGGGAGTGGTTTGCCAGATTTTTGAACACTTTACAGATAGACATAATGATAATTATACTACAATAAACATCTAAAATATCTGAATTTGTGCAATGTGAGTGTGAGTCAAAGGAAAACCAAACTTTCATACAGTTCATATGTTTGCCTCTGTGATTATCAACAGGAAAAGAGCAGTTTGTTATCATGCTGGTATACATCGCCATTGTGTGGTTGAATGTAACATTGCATTTATCTGCATGTACATTCCTTTGTACTCTACAAGAGAGCCAAGCTTATGGAATCTGGAAATTCACTCTGTTTCTTTGCAGGACATCTCTCGCAGATCATTGGGAAAGATTTTTATGGACACGTTAGATGTCTGCAGCAAAGCAGGTCATGGTAAGTCACAATTTTTTTCTTCAGGTTCTTTACCATTAACAAATCCCTAAAGAGATGCAGTGAGACAGATTAAACCTCATAAGACACCCGATCAAAACAGCTTGCCTGTCAATAGCAGCATGGGTGTGGCCTATGCAAACCTGATGGGTCCTTCCTCTGAACACTGAGACAGTCTGTCAGTTTGAACCAGGCCCTGAGACTTTGAAAGGTGATGGGTTAAGCAGTCATATCGTCTCTTTTGTCCCCCCCCCCCGGTAGGCCCCTCCCAAGTGCCGCAGGTGCTGGACGCCCTCTGTCAGCAGCTGCTCTCCTGCGAGCTCCTCCGGGAGGGGGAGGGGCTGCAGACCGGCACGGGCTCCAAACGCGACACCGCCAACCCCCTGCTCATCTCCTGCTGAGACCCTCGAACCCGGGCAGGCCGAGTCAGCGGGTTTCACTGGGGATAATCCCCCTGAGAGGTGACCCCCCCCAGTCCTGCAGTGTACATACTGTGTGTAAAGCAGGCTTACTGCTGGAGATCTACCCCATGTTTCCTGTGAGGAAACGCATTAAGGATGTGTAACTCCTGCTCTGTGTTTGTGGAACCACACCAGCTAAAGCTGGGCTCAGATAAGCTATTTACTGTCCTTGAAAATATAATACCTCTATCATCAGCTATATATTATTATATAATTATGTATTGCAGTATTGTAATGTTACCATGTAAATATTAATCCATTTTTCAGACCAGAAATGGAGAGGTTTGCTCAAATGAGTCAACTCTATGTACTGGTTAGAGCACTGGACTATAGACCAGAGGGTGTTGTGTTCAGAGCTGCAACAGTTAAAAAAGTACGCTACCCTGAATTACTCCTTGTTTAAGAATGAGCTTCACAATATACTGATAACACTGTCTGTAAATAACTCTGAAGTGTCTGTTCAGCCTAATATATCATGTAAATTGTGACAGGTAATAAAATGGCATGCATGCATTCAAAGAAGGAAGAAGGAAGCAATCAGTGGTCTTGCTTATATCACTGGTGTGTGGGTGTGTGCAGGTTTATAGGCTTCACTTTATTATGTGGCAGGGGAATGGTCTTCCTGGTGCACTGGAGTAAGGGTTCCAACCCAACATAGCACTGTTCACTGAGCTGATCCCAGATGTCCATGAAACACCAGTGCGGCTCTGGTTTCATTCCCAGAATTTGTTCTATTTAGCTGTTATTTTATATTTTATTATTACTGTTATTGACTTGCTGATTAGATGCTTTCATTGGACATGGTATCCTTTCAGGCAGCTGGGATTCTCTGTGAAGGGATTCAGGTTTGGCACTCTGTCTGTGGGCACAACAGCACCACCTGGGGTCTGAACCTTCAAATGACTCCAAACACATATGGAGCACGTGTATAATAGCATTAAGTCACATCATACATGCTTTTGCTCCTCAATCAAATGCCCAACTCTTGTTGTTCTAAGCCCATGATAACAAACATATAGTTCAAGATAAGGTGGTGAAATTGAGAAGATATTATCAAAACCTGAGATGCTATTTCCTGTTGAGATTTTGCTGCTGGTTTGGTTAAACATTACCAGGCTTGATATGTTGATTGTATTTGTGTATGGTTTGTGTATAGCAAAGAACTTTAAAATAACATTTAAAATAAGCACTTTATTAGTGCTTATTCGTAACAGAATATCCATGCACAACGTCTCTACAAATTATAGAAAATACTTTTTCCCACCTTTCCCTACATAAGACACAATGACAACAGATATCACAGTGTTGGCATCAGTTATGGTACAAAGTCAGGCAGAAAGAACAAAGATTCTCAGAATCTTAGTGATGTTTAAGAACAGCTGCACCTTGTCTGTCTCACCAGCACCCCCATGTGGCTAGGAATGTGTTCTTGAGAAGAAATGCAGTGATTTAATTACCCTGGAGAATATTAACAGAATGACAGTGTGACATTCACCCTGTTAATATCACACCCTCTATAATATCTCCAATTCTGTCTGCACTGCAATTAGACATTCATATTTAAAATTGTTTCAGTACCTTACCTGTTGACAATAAATTAGGGTTAGTTACATGCTGTACCAAAAACAATATTGACCAATATGAACATTGAAAAAGCACCATAATTTCACAATTTACAAAATCATCCAGCTTGACATAAGGCTCTTTATAGATTAATACAATTATCTGAAAAGGACAGAAAAACAGATGGCCTCACTGTGGCTGCAGATCTCTTTGTTGCAGAGTCTACGCGTAGTTTGTGGTGTAGTGGTTAGTGCTCAGGACTCTGGAACCAGGCGGTTGTTGGGTCACATCCTTAAAAGTGAGACTATTGAGCACCATTTCACACAATCAGCTGGTCCAGCATACAAATTTAAAAGAAAAATGCCATCTTTTTTCAAAGTGCATATTTAAGGTTTGTTCCAACCATGCAAGGCACAAAAGGAGAAAATTCCTTTCCTAAATAAAACATTCTCATAGGAACTATATTAATTAATCTATACTTACGAATGCTATATATTTAGCATTGGTGTCTGAATGTTTTGTGTGTCTTTGCTTCACCGCTAGTGCACGCTGGTCTCGGCCTCTCTGTTTCAGAATGAGGTGAACGTAACGAAGGCCGGTCCACATTGAACCATAACAAGCAAAACCTCCCCTCCCTCAAAAATCAGAGGAATCTGACTTCAAACTATATGCACCGCCCAGATCACTACACTCTGCAGCCTTGGGGCAACTGACTATCCCATCTCAATGGGGCTGTTCCTCTCAAGACACAACCCCTGTCTGCATTGGTCTCCCACTGGTGGAATGAACTTCCCGAGGGGGGTCAGGACAGCGGAATCACTGGCCATCTTCTGAGGCAGACTGACGAACCACCTCTTCAGACTGTGTCTCGGTTCCACCTCAATCTCCACCCCCTAACACCTGCTACTGGCATTACTTGTATTATTCGCTGTTTATTTTATGTGTAGCATTGCAACTGGTTTTAGATTCTGTGATCTAGTGATTGATGTATGGTAGTACATGTGGCTTCCCTTGTCTAGTCAGGTTGCACAAGCTAACTTGTGGTAGGGCTTGAATAGTGTCATGCTCATACTCACTGGTATGTTGTTAGCCTGGTCTGACACTTCTGTTCTGTTGTGCTGGAGGTTGCTTGGGGTAATGATGATTACTGTTTTATCATAATAAATAAAAAGGTCCTTTCTTTGGTTGGAGGTCTGGGGGGGTTGGTGGGGTTTTTGAAGCAGGGTTTTGGGGGTGCCTCAGTCACCCACATCAGTGTCCCGGTCCCCGATGATCCACAGGATGTGGAAGGAGAGCGCCAGGAAGCCAGTCCCCAGCAGGTCCCCCAGGGCTGTCAGGTACGGGATGGAGAAGTTGTCCGGGTCCATCCCACGCCCCCACATCCAGTGCACCATCCAATCAGCGAAGTAGAGGAGGATCAACACCTGGAGAGGGATCGGGGGTTGGTTACTGAAAGGAAATGTATCACTGACTGCACACCTCAGGGATTTGAGCTCCAGGCATGTGTGCTTTCAAATGATAGCGCACACAGTGTGGAAGTGTACCGTATTTACAGATGTGTGTCTGTAAAATAAGCGCAGCATCACTGTGTGGAAGTGTACAGTATTTGTCTGCCCTAGTCCAGGGTGACAGGAAGTGGTAACACCTGATAATGTCTCCCAGAGCTTTGTGGTACTGAACTGTACCCCCTCCTCCAACCTACTCTTCTGCCACCCCTGTCACTAGCTCCCTGTAGCTGCTAGCAGCTGTACCTTGTCTGTTAGCTCTGCTGCATCAAACACACTGTTCCGTTATACCTCCAAACCCCTGATTCTCTGTACATTCCAAACCACAGTCAATAATCATTGGGAGAGGGAGTGAGACATTCACTGTTCTCAGATCAGTACAGCTGTTCCCCACCTGCTGTCATCACCTGAAGACATCCTATTCAGATTGAACTAAGGACCCCTAATGCCAGTCTGTCCTGATTGTCCTGACCACCACTTAATCCACACATCTATGAACTGATTAACGTCTTATGTGTATCAGCGGATTCATGTTGGTAACATGAATTGTCTCACCTAGTACTGCATTTGGCGTATGAGCCACCATAGGATGCATCATTTTAAATGTATTTCAAAGGTCAAAGGCCAGGTAAATTCCCATGGTGGCTTGGCCTTGACTCTCCTGCCTACCTGCAGCAGTGCAGCGGTCATGTAGAAGGCGATAAAGATGGAGGTGAGGGTGGTGTGTCCCGCCTGCATGGAGCTGATGGTGTAGAGGAAGACCAGGTGCCCCGGGGCCACCAGCAGGAAGAGAACCCGTGCCGAGCGAGAGTTCACACCTGGACACACACACACACACACACGCAGACGCTTATGGAGGAAAACGTGCACAGAGTATGAACACAGAAAGACAGTACTACACCTGAATTTGATGCCCATTCTGACCACCTTATCAAGCCTGATAACTAAGGACCGCTAACAACACCAGCACAGAAAACTCTTCCTTTACAGAAACTGCAATTAAACTACAATGAGCAAAGTCGTTGCCCACACTAGGATAATGGCAGAGTGAGTCATGTGACTCTGAGGCAGGGCTTACCTGACCCGAAGAAGGTGTGGCAGGGGTTGGGACACCTGTGCGCCGAGGCATCGGGTTCCATCGTGGGCCCTCTGTTCATGTGCAGGTACGTGGAGATCCGGCTGGCCTGCACCGCCACCAGGTTTCCCCCCACACCTGGCAACAGCCAAGGGGGATGTGTGTGAAAGAGTGCTCATTCTCAACACAGACACAGGGGGGCAGTGTGGTGCAGCGATCAGAGAGCTGGACACTGCTCCTCTATCCATGAGCAAGGTATGTTAACCTGAACCACTTAATAGGGAAGAAGACATATTACATTATGTTATTTGCTTAGCAGAAACCCCTATGCAGAACATTGCATTTTACGTACTACCCACGTACAGCTGAGTACTTACTGATGCACTTTCAGGTTAAGTACCTCGTTCAAAGGTACAACAGCAGTGCCCCAATATGGGAATCCAATCAACAACCGCCAGGTTACCTACCGGCCCTGGTCCTTACTACTGCTCCACACTGCTGCCAGTCTACAGCAGGGGCAGCAAACATTCACACACACTGCACACCAAAGTTGAAGGACAGACACTCACCGTTAATGACAGGGGTGAAGACTGCCATTCCGGCAAAGTTGGGGTTGGACACGGTTTTATCCAAAATAAGCCCTCCGATACTGCAGGGGGGTGACAATCCCACAGTCACACACTCGACTTCATCATCAGTGATACTTATGAGAACAACAGAGCTGCAAACATGTTGAAGCAATCGAGGCAAAAGGAGGAAGAGCAGAGAGCATGCTGGGATACAGCAAGTCCTCCGTACCTGCTGATCCCCATGGCGATAATCACGGGCTCCCACCCGGAGTACAGGACCTCCCTGGTGGACGGGACTCGGTGGGCGATGAAGACCCAGAGGGGCGTCAGCGCCATGAAGAACGCGCACACCAGGGGGTTCACGTACCCACTGTGCTCTGCCGGGCCGAACAGGACACAACATCAGCACAGCAAGCACGTAAACCCAACCACAGCAAATCTGTCTTAACACATGCAGAAGGTTGTGTAGATCTACACTGATGTCATTTCCCAATATTTGCGATGGCCAGCAGGGGGCAGTGTTCTTACCTAGCTCTTTGTAAAGGCCTGTGCTGACCCCCGCCAGCAGAGCCAGGGTGATGAGGTCCCCCAGGCTGGCGGCGATGGGCGTGGCCACGTTGTCTGGGTTAATCCCAACCTTTCTGGAGCCGACAATCACCCCGATCATGATGAGCCCTACGAGGGGGAGCAGACTCCTCAGAGAGGGAGGTGGGACGGAGGAGTGCAGGGCACCATGGTGTTTAGAGGAGCCCCTCTGCCAGGCAGAACCCCCTGCTCCAACCTTCCCTCTGTATACCCAGGTTACAAAGCCCTGTACTAACCACCACACTTTTATATTTAGATACTGAACTACTTTAATATATTTACTTGCATATTGCATTATATTTATATTTGCATAATGTAATAATACACATCAATCACATTATTAAATCATACACTGGCTGTCTTCTTGGTAATCTCCAACTATGCCACACCAGCAACAGCACTAACATAATGTGTATGGGTGCACTTTCCCACAATTCTGTTAGAACATGTGACTTTTTACTTCAGTGTGTCTGGAGCTGCAGGAGAGAGCTGCAATTTTTATACGGCTTAAAGTCAATATTAAAATTAATACTGAGAGGAGAGGAGCGGGACCGATACCTAACAGTAGTGAGGCGATGAAGGCGGTGGCCACGCTGCTGGCACACAGCAGAACGGCGTGGCTCAGGTCGAAGTGACCCTCCGGGACCCAGCCGAACACAACCGCCGCCATGGAGGCCAGGAACCCCACCACGGTGGCCTGGACCTGCGGAGACAGCCACAGGGGTGGGTCATGCTATCCCTGTAAAGACAGAGCCTCCTCCCCACAATCATCTCTCACTTATCCCAAAATAGCACCACCCCCGAGGAGGTCTCTGCCATTCTGTTCTGTGACCAGCTGCTGGAAGTTGAGGCTCACCTGAATGAGAGCGAGGTTCCCCACCACCATCTTCCACATATCCCCTGGGCTGTCCATGTGTCCAATGTTGGCCTGGAGGGAGTCAGACAGCAGGAAGTGAGGTCAGAGATCTCCCCCATGATTGGTGTGATGTTGCAACTTCCTGTGACAGAGGAAGCCCAGGGCTGCTGAACACTCCTTTATCTAGTTCACACACCACTGCTGCATGTGTGTGTCTGACCAAAGCTGGAGCTGTGAATGTCACATTGTTTCCACAACAGAATCATGCAACACTCAGTTTTGATGCCCTTAAAGCAGAAAACTAGGTAAAAAGAGGCAGTCAATATGGTGGGGTGCGCAGCCTCCAAGCTTTTTTTCTGCCCGAACATGGGAGAGAGTGTCAGGGATAGGAGATTACCACTGGAGAACATTTATTCCCTGCTGTTACAGGCTAACTGTGGATTGTACAGGTCGCCGAAAACAATAAAGTTGCATAATGTTTGAAGCAACTTATTGGAGCAAATGAAAATGGCACTGTTTCATGGAATGCCAAAACAGACCTGCTCTTCTAGAACACAAGGCCCCAACTGACGAAATATCCAAACATTACACACCTTAATTAGATGCCCCGCCTTCTAATCCTTAACTGTCCAGTAGCAACCATACACCCCTTGAGATTATGGGGTTTATTTTCCCAATTTGTGTGCTTCCCCACCCTCCTAATCCTTATTGGCATACTCACTGGAGGGGGGTGGGAGGACACTGAGCTACAAAACTGCGCAAAACTGGAGCATGCCAGAACATTAGCTAAAAACACTACATGTTTATTAAAATGGTGAGTCCTGGCTGAGACAGCTGCACTGCCTGCACATTCAGAGGTATCTGACAGGTGACCCTGACGCGGTCACACCGACTCGTTTGTTGTGGCTCCAAGTCCGCCGGGGAATCCAGGGCAGAGAACAGGCCGTTCCACTGACCTGAGAACGGTGGGCTTGCGTGGGCAGTGACAGCAGGGGACATGGCTGGAGAGATAAGGGGATGTGGCCAAGCCACAACACTGATCCGGTGCCCGGAGCCGGCCAGGGGCACATGGGCCCCGACTTTGGGTCCTGCTCAAGGTTTCTTACTTTCAGCCTTTTCTTGCCACCATCGCCGTAGGCTTGCTCTTAAGGGCTCAGGCCCAGGATTTCAGTAAAGCTGCTTTGTAAAAAATTCCCTTTGTAAACAGTGCTCCACAAATAAAACTGAATTGAATTTAATTGGATTGAACTGTACCAAACACAAGTCTGTGCCAAGAAACCCATTTCTGCTGAGAGCAGCTGAATGGCTCATTCAATATGACTAAAGACAGTGTATTTTCAAAGGAGGGACATTGCAAATGAATGCCCAAAGACAGACTTTGGCTTTAAGGGGACAGGTCTTTGGCTTTGTGTCCTGTGACTGAGATAAGGCATCTGCGCTGACCCTCAGAGCGCAATAACCCTGCAGAGGTACACAGTGGTCATATCTGCATTCTGCGATTTTTATCACTTTTGACACTTTATCACTTTTGACACAGCACGCACACACACATATCACGGCAGATATGAAACGTGTGACAAGAGTGATTCAGTCACAAACAGCCTCATAAGCAGCATCTGCTTGCTTTTATGTTATTAAGAGCTGAGGAGTCCTTTTCCCAGACAGTCGGAGGTTGTTGGTCCACAGCAGGCAAGCTTGCACCATAGACATCAGTTATTACACCTATTTCTTATCTCAGAATATTCCCCTTATCAGCGTCAACTTGTGTTATCAGTGAAGTACAATTTTTACACACCCACACAGCTGGATGTTTAAAATTGCGATTCTGCTCAGGTACCATTCTGGGGGCTACATATGCAGTGCTCCGTTCAGGACTTGAATCTGGAACCTTCAGGTTACAAATCTAGGCTAGGCTTTCTGCCTCTGTCAAAGCAACGCCAAAGAAACCAAACTAAGCTGGGCTCCTGCTAGTGGTGTAACAGCAGGGAAGAGGGTGGGCCACAGAACTGTGACTTTATTATTATTATTTTCATATCCAGCAAACGTTGTACCTTTTTATGGAAGGCATGTAATGCACAACATTGGTTTGCATCATAGTGCAATGAACATTACTATGGTTCAAATTTTAAAATAGCTCTTCTCCAAAAGATTATCTTTGGCTGTGTTTGCTACAGATACCAGTAAAACACTACCCGCTCTCTAGCCCTCACTGCCACTGCCACTGAGTGTTGGCTTGCCCTTGTGGTGAGATAAGCACTTCTGCCATCCAGGCCAAACTGTGGTGTGTACACCGGGTAAGCCAGCTTCACACAGAGATCAGACAAAACTGCAGACCTGCTTAAGCAGAAACCCTTGTCTCTGCCTAGACCCTGAAAAACAGAGAACCAAAACCCTGTCTGCTTTGCCCGGGATTCTTCACTGAGAAAAGGACTGTGTGTGTGTGTGTGTGTGTGTGTGTGTGTGTGTGTGTGTGTGTGTGTGTGTCCTTTAAGAGGTTCCATATACAGCAAGAAATGAGACTTTTCAACAGGAGCCCTTATGTTTTAGTTGCACCCCTATGAGGAAGCAAACACTGGGTGATCAGTAACATCCATCTGATGACCTTTCTACAGTAGGACGTTGCTCTGTCTGTTATTGAAGGGGGTTTATGTGATCAAAGCCAATACAAGGAAAGATAAGGCTTCCGTTGAGGTGAGCTGTCTAACACACACACACAGAGGGAGGAAGAGAGAAAGAGAGAGAGAGAGAGAGGGATAAAAAGACAGAGCTACCTAATGAAAAACATAAATAAACTGTTCGTGCAATGACACAGGTCACAGCAACAAGCCCTCAGAACTACTTATAACACTTCGTTAGAGAATATCTGTTAGTCAGTTATTTACCCGATAGAACACGTACCAGCCAGTCTAACTTTCCATTATTGCCAAAGCTTTGTAAAATCTTCCATTATTGCCAAAGCTTTGTAAACAGAACTACACACAAACACTTCGTAGTGTTTTTTTTTCTCTGAGCATATCCTCTTCTAACAAATAGCATTATTGAAAAAGAAGCCCATGGGGACCCGATACAAATGATTTTGGCCTGCATTTCGTTTGGTGGAGAGTAAGTGTTGATGGCATAGTCTCATAAAATTACATTACCTCCCATTCCAAGACACCAGTACTAACCACCTTGGTGCACATTACTTTGATTTGCCAAGTTACTTGGGTTATTGGGCTGTATTTCCCACAGAATATGGGGACAGTACATTTATTATCATAAAGTGCTCATATCCCTAGATTTCAAAACCCAGTCTTTCTGAGAGAATCACATTCTCCAGAAAGGTCAGGTTCCAGTCAGCACTGAGAATGAAGCAAAACCAATGTAAAGAAAGCTATTCATCAAAAATTAAAATTCATCATTGATTTCCATATTCCCTCTGGGATATTTCCCAGGTGATCCCAGCATTTCAGCCATTTCCAGGGTTTATTTATCCAGCGAATGTCATGGCAGAATCAGAGAGGGGGATCAAAACTGCACGGGACAAACTGGATTTATCCACTCTACCAGTATGTCACAAAGACACCAGAATGCCCAATACATCACATCAACTTCCATGCATCTCATTCCACTCATCTGTCAGCCTCTACAATTTGAAATTGAACCCCATATAGGGAAAGGAGGCCAGTGCCCCTGTACAGCAGAGCAGTGTATGGAATAAGGCTGCAACTGGTTCCCTTGCCTGGGGACCTTGGTCTTTAGCTCCATGAGGCAATCGTATTTTTTGCTGTGTCATGCGGTTCAAGAAACCCCCAGAAGACCTACCCCCTGCTACACCCCGTCCAGTAAATGAGGGGTCCCAACAAATAAATCATAGTCCTCACAGTGGCCTCTGTGTTTTTAACCCTGCCCAGTGAACTACAGTCCTGCCACAGGAGGCCTATACTGAAGCACCGGGAGATAGCCTTGAGCCTGAACATATGTACGTCCAGCAAAGCACTCTGATAACACGCACATGAGGAAATACCTTCAGCCATTTTACACGTCATTCGTCCTAAGCGGAGCAGAATCTGCCAGAGCCCTTATCTGGATAGGAAGGATAGAATGTTCTAGATTGGAGGGCTATAAAATGTTATTATTATTTAACTGCTCATGCTCTACGTTTTGAATGGATGTTTTTACTCCATGTTGCAATATTTAATCTACCAGTTTTTATGGCTGTTTTTTCTCACCCTTTCCCAAACCTAACCTCTCTACTCCTTCTCATCTAAAGCGCTGCCATTCTAACATAGCCCCGTCTGATCGTAGCCTTGAACCAATATTTTGGTAATTACAAGTAAATGCGGATATTCTTTTTACTAATAAAAACATTTTTGTTAATGTTATCGCTGAACTTGTCAAACTTTGTTTGGGCAGAAAAAAGTTAAAATAAAATAAAGTGCCTGTAATTCAGTGGTGAGTGTACATTGGTTTCACTCCCATGTGAATACGTACTCTCAGCCACAAACAGTAACCTCACAACCATTACCATAACAAGACAGAATGAACCATAAACCTTAAAAAAAAAAACAATAAAGTCGGGGGTGTTGGGGTGGGAGGGGGCATGGATATTCATGCAGTGATGTTGGGGTGGGAGGGGGTGTGTGGATACTCAATGCGGGCAGTATTTAGTGTGTGTGTGTGTGTGTGTGTGTGTGTGTGTGTGTGTTGTGGGGGGGGCGGTGTAAATACTCACTGCGGTGGACAGTCTGGAGGCCAGGGTCATCTCCAGGTTTCCCTTCAGGCCCAGGAGAGCAGGAACCAGGATGAAGACCTCTGTCACATCCTTAAACACCGTCCAGTGCTGAAGATACACACACACATGCACATGCATGCACATACACGCAACATTATTACATTTAATATATTTACATACAATTATTATTATTATTATTACTGCTGTTTATTTCTTTGGAAGAGGCTTTTATCCATGGTGGCATATAAGGCAAAATGACACAATACATTAAATATGTGTCACAGGAGAAACAAATACCCAATACAGAACAATATCTAAGCTGTCAAGTCATTCATGTGCTGAGCCACCAGCACAAAATGAGGACTAAACTGTACTATGTATTCCAGGCCTTAGAGAGAGTTGCCATTTGGATTATTGTACTGGTCATCCAATAATCTACTGTTGCCTACTCTCATGACATCTGCTGAATAGTTTAACATAGTTTTTTTTAACTAGTTCTTCTTTTCTTCTGCAGAGGAACCATGTCTGGTTTTTAATCACTATACATCTCAGTACAAAAGGAGGCAATTACATCAGCTGATGTTCTCCTGAAAAATGTGACTCTCCTAACTGCAAGGGTAGGGCAGGTGTCCTCTTTTGTGTACATGCACAAAGCACAGTGACTTCTTATTCTTCGCACTTCATAACATAATATAACACAACATAATCTGACATAAAACCCCACCACAGAAACAACTCACAGACAAAAGGCACAAACACAGGGGGAAGGCTATCAATGACTTGTTGAATGGGTGTTGAATCTCATCATGCAGAGATTCAACACCCACATCTCATGCAGAAAAAAAAGAAAAAGTTTTCAATTGCAGAGAACTAAAATCTATTGGAACTGAGCTGCTGGATGGGACGTTGGTTTATTTCTCAGAAGAAGTGGACCCCACTCCCATTTAGTCCAGTAAGTGGAAAACAGGTGAACAGATCATGGGAATTTCAGTTCTAAATTCAAAAAAGGTCTGCTGATAGGACGATGAGGCTAAAACATTTTAAGTTTTTCACATATTAACTTCATCAGCATGGTGCAATTCTCCTGGAAACAGAGACATCCAAGTCAACCCAGACTAGAGAGGACAGCAGGTAGCTACCGTCAACACATCCAGTTAACAGGATATGACACACAGGCTAAAGTCACAGAAATTATTACAGAATTTGCAGGATTTCCTTCACAGACACTTGAGAAAGACTATACTCACTGTCTCACTTGTGTTCATTTACTTTTTGTTGTTGTTGATTAACAAGCGCTGAAGTGCTGATCTAAGCCGTCAACCCACTTCTGTTTACTCCAGAAATCTCTTTAAGGATGTGGGAGAGGTTCCAGTTGTGGTAGACCAAAAATGGTTTTGTGTGGGATGTCAAAATAGCTAGCTAGGTTCATTGAGTTTTTGTTTCCCTGCAAAAGGCTCTACTCTCTGTTTTTTATTCTTGGACAACCGGGTTAAGCTTTTTATTTTAATTCTCGTGTCAGCAGGCAGTGAAACTGAATGTTGTCATTTTGCCACACGCATCCTCAGACCTTCATGCAGAACGTAAGCGGCTGGACCATTGTCTGGACTGGTTCTTTTGCATGTGAGTCTTTATTTCAGACCGCTGTGTGGTACTGTTTGTTTAAATGAACCATTGCACGGGCCTTAACATTCCAAAATTAACTGTTGCTAAAACTGCTTTTCCTGGCCCTGGCTCTCTGGTCAGACAAGTGCAGCGTGAGATGTGTAACTCTGGAAAAATAAGTTGTGTGCGTCCCAAATCTGTCAGTCATTTTCCCGGCAACTCACCTGCACAATGTCCAAAACCATGCCCGCGGCGACTGTTCCGAATCCTGCCAGGAGGAAAGGAAACACGACCTGTAGTCCGATCGAGAAGGTGGTTTCCTTCGGCGGCACCGCCGGTTCGGGGCTATGGCCCCTGCTGGTGTCGTCGGTCTCGCTGCTTTGACTGGCGTTTTCCAGCAGAGCGTCCTCCTCGCCTTGACCCTTAGTAATGGTCCTGCAGTCGATGACCACTAAATCGGACCGGCCCCTCTCTCGCTCAGTTTGTTCGGAGAAAGAAGTCGTCTCCGTCAGCTCGAAGTCCTCCACCCTCTCCCGCGGTTCCGCTTGACTGTCCACAGTCACTCGGTGTACCGACCCATTTGAATAGTGGAACGCAGGGAGGGCATATTTTTTAGTTTCTACTGTACCTGCACCCTTAGACATTTTCCCACCTTGTGCACTTAAAATCACCAGTTGCTTGATATAAAGGTAAACGAAAAATAAGTAGTAAAAATATTTTTCAAAAAATTACCAGGCTTGAAAACAATTGGAATATGATCGGTTCCTGTCAACAGTCGTTTATTTTATCCAATTAGGCATTAGTTAGTAATTTGGAGTTCGGTAAACTAATTACATGTGACACAGCATTTATTTCAGAGCCGAAAGCAGTGTTCTTTACCCCTCTTGTGCAGTTCATGATGGTACGAACACGATGCTTCACCAGGAGAGCCGAAATTCTGGGCAGAGTATTGGACGTAAGCAGGTAACCTCCCTCCATCCAACGCAACGCGTATTTTAAAGCCTCCAAAAGAATGAAGGGTATGTGTATTTTCCGTTAGGAGGATAAAAGCACTCCAGCTCTCGTAATCTTTCTCAAAATCTTTCCCTGTATGAATAAGCTCACTGCTCTATAAAAGTAGGCTGGAAATATTGCGGTCGAATTTCCGACACTGTCCGAAGTTGCAACCGCCGATTGGTTTTACCAGAGACCATTATCCATAGTCGAGACTCCGCAATCAACAGTTCTTCCTACTTTGGCTAGAGAGTTCCGGTCACTACATCACTTGTTGCGATTTCTGACGAGACAGCGTTGAGTTCAACAATGACGAAGACAGGATTTAATTTGTAAGGTAAAACAGTTCCATATCTTTGCACTTTAGAAAATCTTTGATAGTTTCTTCTTTCACAAAGGGCTTTTCTTCGCATCGCAGAGCGGCTTTAACCATAGTGTCCTGTAATACCTTGGTTAACAGGAGTCTCTGCTGGGTGGAAACGTCTCACCTTTCTCCACGTGGCAGAATATTCCTCATTTAACGGTGTGTTATTGGCCTTAAGTTGTGGCCATCTAATTTCATTTAGGCTCTTCCATCTACAAAAAAAAAAAGAACAACTAGGTCTTGTTTTAATGGACGGCTGTCGCAACCACCACGAAATAATTACAAAAGAAACAGACACAGTAAATGAAAAACATAACAGTTAATAATCCACACATGCCAATGTGACAACAGTCACTACTACTAGGTGACCCGTATGTGGAAAACAAAAATCAGATCAACAAAAGAATACCTATTTGTACATAGGTTGCTCATCACACAGTTAAAAGAAAGAGCAGCTATCGATAAAATAAACACACAAGCACAATGATTGGTGTTGAAACAAGTGTAATGACATCCTGGTGCGAGGTGGACATTGCCCTGTCTTTATGATACTGATGTACCCATCTCCCTAGCTACCAAGCTAAGGTTAGCTATGTAACAGCGCAAAGTTACGGCGATGACAGACAACACACACCTGGGAAAGCTCCAGATGGGAATAGCCATGCGTTCGCTGTGGGTCAATGAGAATTCAACATAAGTTTCTGTGTTCATCAAAGTGTCATACGCGGTTGCTAGTAATAATGATAATCATAGGTACAACTACCTGTTATTTTGCCCGTAGTCCAACACCGGGAGACAGCGGTCACAAAAGAATCGGTAACAGCGAAATCATTTAGACCCCAATCCAGTCCTTCCGTTTCACCTGTGCCGGTTATGGCTCCCGATGTAAAGTGTTGTAATCCTGGCACACAACATTAACAGCAATCAAATCCCGTCGCAGGGGTCTATTTAGCATATCATGTCCTGCGCTGTCAAATTATTCCACAGAGGAGGAAGTGCAGAGGCGGGCAGATCTGACGTGTTATTGTTAGCCGCCGCGGTGTAATGATTGGCTGCGAAGTGCCATCACTGAATCAGAATGCGGGCACACGCGGTGTCTCCCGCACCGCGCTGTCTTTCAAATTTACAAACATAAAGCATGTATGGAAGTAATCGCTTGCATAACGTAGTGCGTAGAGCCACAGCAGTGCTTGGACTCTTAAAAGGTCCAAAGTGAAGTGATTGTTGGGTTGTGAAAGCGTTTTTACTGCGACCCTTTAAAGATAAGACTGGTAAATTCTAGCTCCTACTCTAGGTCAGGTTGGCCACTCCTGGGTCAATACATGATGACCACTGCCTTAGGAATGTGATGGAAACTGCAAAATGGGAAACAAATTTCCTTAACAGTGACAGGGTACATTCCTGTTGTGGGCACTCACATGTAATTTTAATTTATCAATATTGAAGTTAAATTGTTTTTTTTACATCATTTATAGAAAATTTTTAATTTCCATTTATTGTGGCTTTCCCAGAAAACCACAGCAAACACTGCAAATCCTAGACCTTAGTCACACTAGTAACTTTATTGGGAACAGAAAGACATCTGTTTATCAGTTATTCAGAATCAGAGCTCCAACTGCTGACAATGGCTCATTCAATGTCACTGCTGCTCAATGTTCCAGGCAAGACTGTGTATTTCCCAAAGCAGGAACATTACAAACCTGAATGTTTTATTGCACAGAAGTAGAAATATGATTATTTTTTGTCCACCCCTTCATTTTGAAGAATATGTACACTTCAAGTTGCTGCTCGAGCCAGACCATTTTTAGCTGCCTCGGGCAATCAGTGGTGTCAGTCTGCACAAAAGTGGCAGTTACACACTGCTTCCAAGAGGCAATTATCCCCACTTTCAAAAACAAATCACTTCAGCGCTCGAAGAGGAGGCCACAAAAATTCAGTGCATCATTGTTTATTATCAATATGTATATGCTTAACATATACATGCACATAATCCTATTTTCATTTTTCCCCCACACCATATCAATCAACAATCTCACGGCTGGCATACTGGCCTAAAGTAAACCTCAGAAACATTTAGAGATCCCCTCCCTGACTATTCTTAGTGGTCACTGATATTATTGTAAAACGTCAAGTAAATCAGATCCATTTACAGTGTAAGTGTCCTATGACAAAGCAGCAGTTGTTTGAATATTCATTTCAATCATACATACACAAATCCTGCTATCATATGTTCAGAACAATATTCCAGTGTTGTCTTCCATAAATCAGAGCAGGTTTAAAATTTGTACATGATCAGAGGAGGAAAAAATCAAAATAATTGAAATGCATAATCAAAAACTCATGTGAGCGTGTCCATTAGGGTGAGCCTCTTTCAGTTCATTTAGGAGTCAGCAAACATTGATCCAATCAGGTGGCTGGAGACAACTTTGTTTTGAAGTCTGAAGTTTTGAATATCAGCATTAAAAATGAGGAGAAAATAAAACTGAACTTGCTGAAAAAATAAAACTGTGAAAAGTAGCTACATATTGGCTCAGTCTTTCAGGTTAACAGATGTACCATATGCAAATGTTGACTTTTCATTCAGGGACCACTTCAGAACTTTCAAATTCTGCCAAATCGAACTTCAGTACTGCTTTCACACTCATCTCCAGCAAATGGTACCTTGTGTCTTGTGGGGGAGAACAACAACTGGTGCAAGTATGGGCATGCGATTTTATGACTCCCAGTGTTTAGTGCACATATTTCTGTGATTTACTGATAACAGACACTTAATTGTCCATGATATTTACAAAAAAATTCCTAGCTATATGGCAGCTGTCAACTTCAGAGCACAAGCCAGGCTAGACTACTGGATTTGAAGACTTATTATTGAAGGGTAGGTTTGTCTGGAACTGGAAAAAATCTGTTTTGAAGTCACTGCAGACCCAGGAATAATTAACTCAGATTTAAAATTAAGTTATGAAAGGAAAGCTTCTTCTTCATCATCTTATCATGTATTCTTATTATTAATACTATTATCTTTGCAGAATTGGCTGGTAAATGTATGCTAGCTCACAAACCATGTGGAAAAATACACCTTAATAAAGCACATTAAGATATGCACATAGCAGCAATCATTACCACTTAATTTGAAATGATCACAGAATCCTAACCTCATTGAAAAGGCACAGGCATATCAGTAAGTAGTTAAAAGTACTGCACAATATGCAGCTAATTCAGTATTAGCACTCAGGATCTCTCACCGCAACAGCCATTTCGCGATAGGAAGTCTCTGCATTTTGGGATTCTGACAAGGTCCCCCACCCTGAGAACAGACTGTTCTGTCTAACCCGAGTCGTTGAGGACGCGCAGCGGAGAGAGAGGCGCAGGCTGTGTGCCCTCCATTGCCTGCTGCGTGCCCTCTGGCAGCGCCAGGCCCGGCCCGCCTGCTCACAGCTCGTGCCCACTCCCATGCGGCTCCGGCAGCTTTGTGATGTCACAGTTCTGGATCAGCTGGAAGTAGAACGTTACCAGCTCCTCATAGTTCTTCATGGAGATCCTCTCATTCACACCATGAAACCTGGGTGGACAGAGCGGTAGATACAGATACTTGCATCACAGAACACAGACTTAAAAACCCAGGACTGACCATTTTAAGCCTTCTTTTTTTCCACAGGAACCAACATGGGTATTTGACTTACAAACCACAGAGAATGTGCAGGTAGAACCCTGAACAAGAGTAAAAGGTTCCAGAACATTCTGCAGCAGACATTTGTCACAGTTTTCCTTATATCTTTTGTCCTGTGCACAGGGGAGGGGACTATGGCGATGAATTGCATTTATACAAGGTACTTTGATATGTTGGGGCACATTCAAGGATGTCGAAGTGCTCAGCGAGGGGCTGCACCAATGAGTGGCACCCCCCTGAGTGACACACAGCAGCTGTTCCATGCAGAATACTCTCCACACATTGGCTGAGGAAGAGACAGAGGGTTATATTTAGCCAATTAAACTGGTGAAGAGATGACAACACTGAAGGCAACAGCCAGTCTTGCAGTGCCTGCTGAAAGGTCAGAGTAAAAAGAATGAGGGCAGAAACTCGCCAGGGATTCCACATGTCTCAGAAAGCTTTGGTGGTATTGAGTTAAGAGTCATCTTCACCTACATGCTGGAATCGGCATATACAGATCTCTGGGAGAGGACACACATCAGTCTGACTACTGACATGTCTGTAAAACAGAGGTGGTGATCTCAATCAACTGACCTTTTGCAAAAACCTCCAGCAACTGTACAAGCATGGGAGCACACGACTTTATCACCAGATGGATCAATTCAACTCAACTCAACTCTGTCCCCTTTTATTTTATTGTAAGTAAAAAGCTGTTCTCTGTCAAGGGGAGAACCTACGCATGTAGCCTGAGAGGAAGTAACACTTTTGGGTCACTGCAGAGGCTCATTAGCCCTTATGAAATGGAATGTCTTTTGTTTGTTTTGTTTTTCCACCACTGCCTGGACAGGAAACTCTGGGACAGCAGGCAGCGTGGGCACCGGCACTGTACATACAGACCAAATGAGATCTCCGTGGCAACGCTCAGGGAAACTGTTCTTAACTCCAGCCAGCTCCGTCTGTTTGATTCTCCAGTGGAATGCTTGGCTGGACTTGGAACACTGCACTGCCACTTCTGGAACGCTGTTCCGCCGGTTTGACTGGCCTCCGACATGTCTACCCAGGCACAACACTCCCTCTCTAATCAGATAGAAGGCCGGCCAAACAGCTTTACGGCACCAGTTTAGTTTTAGATTTAAAAACATTCTCTTTGACGGTTCAATTCAAACTCTGGTTCAGAATGAGTAGGCGTTTTTGCAACAAAAAAAAAAAAACTTTACTGGCAGCTCCAGACATCCACGGCGAATGTAAATACACACTCTAACTACAGGCAACAGGGCCAATAAACTGGGAGGAAAGAGTTCCAGTGTCATCCAGTGCAATATGCCACCTCATCAGCCATTGTAAACAAGGTCATTTTACACAAAAGGTCATTTCACAAAAAAGGTCATTTCTTCACATCTGGGAGACTGTGCTCCCAATTACTGACGTGTATGAGGCAACCGAGTGACTTTGCCCTCCACTACACCACGATAAATTCAGATTAGTACAGGAATCTTTCCATGCCTACCTTTAAACACTGGCATCTTTTACATGAGAATAAATTAAACTGCACTTAAGTGAGCTTGGTTCAGTTGGAGTCCGTTCTATGTGAAACTCACACAAACTTAAACAGCTGTCCAGCATATAGTGTGCAGTACATCTCTCCAACCATAAACATAAACACTGCAAAAGATGTAATACTGCCCTGTGGCATTTCAGCAGGTCTCAACAGAATAAACTCAGTGTAATAATGCATAACAGTCTGAGCTGCACAGCCACCGTAAAACACTGGCACTGCGAGGGGAGAGGGTGTGACCTTTTACCCAATTCAACGTGGCTTTGGCAGATGGAGAACCCTGTACCAAACCCGGCTTACAGCTTTCGTAAGGACAAACAGCAGAAGTGGCCACACAGCAGGTGTAATTCCACCCTTAGTTTAATGTGGATTGTGCCATTCCAGCTCCCAGTGCTCTCATTGCTTTTATCCTGTTGCATGCTGGGAAATTTACACACCTCTGAGGGTCCCCTGGTTTAAACCAGGTGGGAGCAAATCGGTATATGTTCTTGGTCAGGTCAGTGTAGTGCCGGCTGTCCGTGTTTCCAACGCACAAACCTGTGTAAAGAGAAGAGATAAAACGGTAACTGAAGATAACCATAAATAATACAAGTGAACATAATGCTTTCTCCTGATTTTGCCACGTGATGACTTTCTCAGCAACAATGCTGACCTCTAGTGTCCATGTTTTTAATTACCACAAATACCAAATTGGAAGATTGGAGACTATGAACGTCATGGGATTTTTCAACATAATGCACATATTTTAACAATCAAAATTCCAAGATTACAATTGTGCTCTCCTTTGCATAACAAAATAAGACAAAATAAGATGCCCTATTCATTTGATCATTCAATGAAAGCCATTATTGTCATTTTTCAAAGTCATGATGCACAAGGGTCAAAATATAAAAAGTAACTATCAAATTATTTGTAAAAAAGTGATAAACACAGAAAACCCCTGCCACCTGCACCACAGAGCACTAATGTTTAACATATTACATTTATAGCTTAATTACATACATAACACATTAGACACGCTATTGCATTATTATATCGTTTTTATGCTGAAAATGTGGTTGTTTTGCATATGGGGAGAAACCCCCTTTACGCACAAGCCTTTATTATCAGTGCAGTAATTGTGGATTTCCCTGTTTGGGATGATCTGTATACTGTATCCCTTGGAATGGTGAGGGTCTGCTGTATTTGGTCCAAACTGACAGCCAAAGCTCCCCCCCAAGACGGCTTCCTGTGCCCCGCCTCACCTGGAGCCACAGTGAGCTGGGGGAACATGTCCAGCACCGTCTTCTTAATGATCTGGAACCCAAAGGCTGACTCGTCGTACGAGCTGACGGGCAGAGGGTCGAACCCGTTCACCAGCTCCACCTTCACCCGCGTGTCCGCCACCGTGGCCCGGACCAGCTCCAGGACCTGGAGGCCAGAGAGGGGGGAAGAGGAGTCCGGGTCAGCGTGCTGTTCGGACCTCACAGCACAGGGATCTCTGGAGGTTGTGGTGAAATTCCTCTCTGTTTTCTTAACAGCTTTTCTTGAACACTTTCGCTTCAGAAGCTGATGACAGTATTCAACAGAATCTACAACAGAGAGGGTGTCACAGGGTTGGGTAAAGGTCGGGGATTACTACCTACACACTGCACTGAGAGTAACATCTGAAAAGATCTGAAATCATCTTGTGCAATATCTAAAAAGAGTTTGTGCCTTCTCTCACAACCTGGATAAAGTAGTTAAGGAACTGTGCCTGTATCCTAAAGGATGTAGGTTCGGTTCTCACTTGGGCCAGCTCCGTTACACCCTCCAGGAATGTACTTAACCTCAACTTCTCCTGTTAATGTCCAGCTGTATAACTGGATAATATGTTAAAAAGTGAATATGTGCTCATATTTGATAAATATGGAAAATAATATCTTCCATGTTGCCCCTGTTCGTCACATGACTTCCTCCCTGTGACTGTAAACAATCTCCAAGCTCGGTCTGATTTCTGCCGCCATGTGCGTCCCGTGGACCCCCTCCGAAAATCATGTACACACCATGTCTCCTGCATCAATGCACAAGGGGACAAAGTCCTGGACTTTGGACTGTCAGCGTTAAAAAGAAGGGGCCGGGTGAACAGAGCACCCCTGGGCTTAAAGGGTTCAGTTCAGCTGATCAGTCAGCAGTTTATGCCACACCTCCCCCAACTGCAAGGCCACACACTGAACCCTTTGTGACATCACAGTGGACACGGTCCCAGGAATCCCACCTCCTGCAGGGTCTGTGCCGAATGAATGCGCAGATTGACAAAGGCCTCAGCGTATGGAGCGATGACATTAATCTGCCAACAGAGAGAGAGAGAGAGAGAGACAGAGGAACAGAGGGCCTTTAAATGAACTGTAACAAAAACCACTGCACACTGTTAAGGATGACAGTAATTGGCCTGCAGACAGAGGGCGCTATTCAACCTACTTTCAGTGCTATGTGATATTGACACCTGCTGACTGTATGGTGTCATTACATACACAGTATTCCAAGGGTTACACTCGTTAGACTACCATTAAACAGGCAATTATTTAAGAATTTACATTTTTACTCTTCACAATAATCTTTCATAATCTGACAGATGTGCTAACTCTTATCTATCTGTAGTCCAGGCCTCTGAACGATCACTATGGAAACACTTACTGTACATGAGGTCCTTTATTCCTTTGCTGTGGAGATGTTGATGTTGAATAATATGCTATTTTTTTCCAAATATTTTTTAGATTTGTACTCCAGAGTACAATATCATATACAATATGCTCCACCTGACTGTAAACATCAACTGTACAGCCCATTTCAGATTCAGGTTCAGTGCTTGCATCATTATGACATCTACAAGACAACATAATTTGACTTGCAGCAGTTATGGGAACATATAAATATTACTCCCTGGCTGAGGAGGGGCTTCCCTTTTGCCTTTTATGAGTTTCAGAAAGTGCATCAATAAGGTCCAACTCTGGGTTTTATCAAGGTCCAGTTCATTTCACACAGTTGGATACCTACAGGCTGCTGAAGGGTACTCTACTGATAATCAGTTCTGACCTCAACACACAAGAACACACAAGCTACCATTGCCAAGACCCAGGATCGGTAGTAAAACCCAGCTAATGTCCTTGATTCAGCTTTCCACATAGATGGTTCTTATAATACAAAGGGTCCTTAAGCATGATAGGAACTTGGTCCTCTTTTTTAGTGACAACAGGACTGTGGTACCTTCACCCCAGCGTTGAACATAGTGATGGCGGTTGTTGTACGGACAAATGCGTTTGTGTCAGGCCTTCTTTCCATTACCCTGTAGGAACCAATTGATTCAATAAATATACACACAATATGTCATAAATATGAGGTATACGAACAAGGCAGGGACAATTCAGCTCTCAAAAATCTCGAAAAGAGTTACCTGCTGAGTAAAGGGGAAAACAGCCACATGTTGGACATGACAAATCTGAGGGGGAGTCCAAACTGGCAAATGACAAAACAGAGACACAAATAAGTGATCCAAGGAGGAAACAGTTCCATTGTAAACCCTAGAGCACCCTGGGATCTGTAGTTTTGGGTCCAGTTTATCTTGACATGAACTGATACACAGCCTGTCCTGGCAAAGTCCTGGCATACATTTAAGGGGAAACCGGGTCCCCTGAAATATTCCGGAGCTGATCAAGAGAGGCACAGAGCTAAGTGTGGGCTCAGGCAGAGGGGTCGAGGCAGCATCTAGATCTCAGACACACAGCCTTACCTTGTGGGCCAGGTGTTCAAAGGTGCCCCGCTCCGGGCCGTGGCCAAACAACCTGGGCATGGGATTCTCCTCCAGTCTGCGGAGACAAAACACCACACAAAAAGCTAAGCTGTTTCATCTGTTCTAAGACACTAGTAAAACATGAATAATATACCGGCCATTGGCATGTGACAGGGACTCAAAATGATTTGATGATTAAGGATTGGCATGTAGATTCATGGCATTTCCCAAGTACCTACTGCCAGCTGGTGAAAGGAAAGGTCTCTGCCTTAAAAGTGTAAAATCCCCCAGACAGTCATGTGATGTCTTCTGTGTTTCAGACCCATAGCACATTGCTCAGAACAATAACTTAAAACACCAGTGTGGGGAGTGGTCATTCCCCAGTGAGCACGGCTGGGGTCACTGTCTCTCTTAGCCAAAATGCACTTCCTCTGAACTGTAATTCAACACCGTTAGTCTCCACATAGCTGCACTGAATTTTACAACAGTCCTCGTTTCACAATGCAGTGTCCTTCTCCTTTCTGGAGTGGACCAGGAAGAGTGATGTTTTACTGAGCTTTAGATAATAGAGTACGGCTCAGCTTTAGCATCACTAAGATGAGTTACAGAAATAGTTGTATGCACCACATTTCTCTGCATCAGTTCCTTTACCAGCACAAGCATGAGCTGAGTAATTGATGCCATGGCAACAACTGGAGGATGGTGGACAGGGCCTCACCTGGTTACCGCGGCAGCCAGGATGCCGATGCTGGTCTCCCTTGGGGGCATTGAGGAGTGGCCAGGGGCGGTGGTGACACTCAGCTTCACGGTCGCCGAGCCCTTTTCACTGATCCCAATCCTGGACCACACAGGGAGGGAAGAACACGTTCAAAACGACCATGACACCTGAGGAAGACACCCAATCACACGCACACGCAGCGTGTGATTGGGTGGTGCTACAGGGTGGATCACTGTGCCATCACAACATCTTGTGAAATCACATTTTTAATTGTTAAAATTGTGTTTTTGCATTTGTGAGGTGTTCAGCATATCAAACCTGACTGCAGGGCAGCTCTTGGAAAACAGGATCAACATAAAGGTCAATTCTACTCTGCTTCACAATAGTGCAAATACGTTTATAAATGCCTGTCAATCAGTAATTTCTCTGGATAATAAGGCAGTGCTAACAAGTAGAACCATATTAAAGTACTAAAAGGTAGACCTGTAAAAAGAAAGTTTTGCTTCTGATCAACCCCAAGGACTTCATGACTTTCACTTTTCTGTAACAGAGATTTCTTTTTAGCCATTGAAACTGTAGGATGGTTAGACAGAGATGTCCTTCAACAGAACACAAGCTGAACTGAAGTGGCACTTCAACCGTGACAGCGGAAAGCCTGACCAAACCATGCAGGACATACCAAGGCTTGGTCATCTACATGTTTCTCAGAGACATCCTGTAGTTTCATGCACACACAAGCAGGGCACTGGACCAGTTAAGGGAGGTTGACATTAAAACTGTGACAGATTCAGATCCTAGAGCCATATGCAAAAAAGACCCTGAAAACTGAGAGAAGTGACATCCCTGACAGAGCGGTCATGACGGACAGAACTGAAAGAACAGACGTAAAAAAGAAATAAGCGACAGAGCAGCCACGGCTGACGCCGCTGACGCAGTGGGGCTCACAGAGCAGCAGGCCCGTCCAGACCGCTGATGATCCCGTCCAGCACGGCCAGCCCCTCGTCCAGGACGAACGCCAGCTCCACGCCGCGCGACTTCAGCAGCCTCGCGATGTTCACCGCCCCTTTGAGGCCGTTCACCTGAGGGACAGGTATGGGGACACAGGCTGTGAGGAGGAGGACGGGGGCGGCGACTGCAGGTCAGAGGAAGGAAATAAAATGGCACAGATATTAAACAGTACGTATTCATATCCTTTGCAGCCTTTGGCCCTCTGCAGTTCTGCTGCCTGATTAGCTGATTTGTGAATGTCCATAGATTTAACCTGTTGAGCTGAGCCTACCTCTTCGTCATGACCCAGGCCAATGTAGAAGCCCCGTCTTGGTCTGTAGCCTTGCTCTAACAGGTATTCCAGAGCCTGCAGGATTCCCTTTAAATGAAACAGTTTACTTTACAATTAGTAAAATTCCCAGATGTCTACATCTGAAGTTATCGGGTACAACAAATAAAGTCATTATGTGCGATGAACATGCATCTTGGTTTGCACCATCCAGAACCTTACTTACTAGCCATGAGCCTGACCGGCCCAGTTCAGCTAGCCTTCACATACAACTGGAGACAACCATGTGCTTAACCTTGAGATGCATGGATGTGTGTTGCTTGTAGTCTACCTGGCTATTCTATAATGAGAAAAGTGTACTTTTTAGTAATTAAGCAGGTCAAACACCTGCTGCTTTTGATTGCTTAGCCTTTGTGCATACATAATCTCACTCTAGAGCACGGTTGCCACGGACCTGAGACATGGGTGGTGCAGTAGGACTAGGCCACCCCAGGCCTTGCAAGCTGCAGCATACAAACCCCCCACCAGGTGGTGCTGCAGTACATTTGAGATCCAATCAATGCGCAGGCACTGAGATCTGCAGTCTCATATCTGTGTGTTTTATGTCACTGTGTTCATGCAATATGTGTGTGACAGCTTGCATCAGCAAGTACAGGCGTGCATCTATGAAGATGCCGCGTTTGGAGCTTTGTCCCTTGTATGCAAATGACTTCACATTAAGGGTGTTGCAGGAGAAGAACAAGATGGCCGCCTTCCTCCCTCACCATGACGGACTGCTTGTCATCGATGGTCCCCCGGCCGTAGATGAACCCGTCAATCTCCTTGGCGGAGAAGGGCGGGGCCTCCCAGCCGTCGCTCTCCAGGGCGGGTACCACATCGATGTGTGCCAGGAGCATGTAGGGGGTGACGGAAGGGTCCGAGCCAGGCACCCAAAACAGGTGGCTGTACTCGCCAACCACCTCATGCTTCACCAGACTGGAGGCAAACACTCCAGGAAACACTGAGCAGAGAGAGTGCCCCACTTAATGTCAAAACTGAAACTGGGACAGTAAAACAGCAGCTTAAAATGGTGAAAGGAGTACTGTACATCAATGTCCAGGGTTCTTCTAGGAAAATAATAAAATGCTAAAAAGTAAAAGTGTAACACTCCTATGTAAAAAAAAACAAAAGTATGACTTAATTTGATGCAAGTCAAAATGCATAATTTCTTTCATTCTGTTTAAGTTATCCCTCATTAGGAGTGTTACAATTTCTCTGATTTAGTGATGCCCTTCTTTGCGTGAGCTGTTTGAGTGCATCTCTTGCGCTTCTCTTAAAAAACCCCAGAGAAAACGTTCAACTATTTACAAACTAGCCACCTAAAGGCCGTCTGCTCAGTGGGTGCTCAAATATAACACTTATTTAACTTGAAAAACGTACGACCTTCCAATAGCTGATTTTACTCATTTCAGAACTAAATTTATTCATAATTATAACAGTCGGGAGAAATGGTCGTACGTCTTAGGACAAAGGCGGTCCATCGTGTCAGCTATGACTAATCGATTATAAGTACAGCTAGTATCAAAAACACTTGAAAAATTACCCCAGTGCAATTACATCCCCCATCCACTCTCATTACTACGCAATTTCAATTCCGTATTAAGAAATCAAAACCATGCGTAATCTCTCTCTCAGTGTGTTAGTATGACTCAGCCAGTAGAGTGGGTCTAACCATGTCTCCCGTTCCACTGACAACATTTGTACCACTCGGACAACAAACAATCGGTATCAGGGGAGTAACCACACCTCGTTTCAGCAAACTGCTAAACTCAGCAAGCGCGGTGGTGTTCTGCTCCGTTTCCGAAAAGGACACGGTGGGAATCCGGATCGCCTCTGCATTACGACAAAACACAGACAGTGACATTGCGTAATAAACTGTAATACTGTTCTATCAAAGCATGAATCATTCAGTGCGCACATTAGCAAGACAAATAACGAGTAAAACATTACGCGAGCTACAACTTCATTCATGTTCTGCTCAGCTAACAAGTGGCTAGCTTTAGAATTTATGACAGTTTACAAACGTCAGTAAATGAACGCTGTAACCCGACTTTAACCAAAGCAACTGGCTAGCAGAACTTTGAGCTGTAATCGTGTATTGGCTAGCTAAACAACACGCGTCACGCCCTGTGCAAACTGTCAGAGCACAGGTGCTCGAGTCTTCATCCCATTTATTTTACCTCTAAAATTTGCCAGTAGTTGCTGTCTCTGTTGCTGGCTGATGTTAGGGGGGATATGATCGGTGTTCTCCCACTGCGCCAGCTGCAGCCCCGCGTTCACGTCTAATGACAGAGTCCTGACCGTGGCCACCAGCAGCACGACAAGCAGGACCAATGTCAAACCCAGACACGCCACTTTCGCAAACTTCCAGACCCGAAACCTTGCGGAGTGGCCGGTCATTTTGCAGCCAGCCAGCCTCCGCTGAAACCGACGCTGTTGTCAATCTCGTCTTCCTGTCGCAATGCTTTATTCTCAAAGCAAATAAACGCAGCCATTGATCACCAGAGTGCTCAGTTTTAGTTCCGTAAACGTCACAGATAAACCCATTGAACCGCTAGTTGGCAAGCGCCCAAGTAACGGGCGTTGTTTTTTTACCAGCAGCAATTGATGTCGGTCAACATGCTGACATTTAATAATTAAAATTTAGATAATATCATTACTGCGCGGCACCTGGCGGCAGCAACTACAGAAAAATGCCAAAAAGGACATATTCTTTACACGGATAATCCTCAAAATGAGAAATGTGAGATTTCATTGAAGCCTGTAATTTCACTTTTTGTGTGGCGTAAACTGTTGAAATCCCAATTAGAATTTCTCAGATATAACTAGCTCTAATCGTACAATTTAAAACCCAACATTGTAACCATCATTTTAATTATGCTTATAAAATTCACATATGATGCATAGCGAAACAATACAATCCTCAATGTACAATCCTTACGCCTTACAACGTAAGCACTAATATTATCTGTGTATGTCCGTATATTATGCATACATATGTATACATTCATACACATACAGTACATGGAATGGATTGTTTAACAACAATCGATTCTGGCACTTTTTTGTGAAATTCCTCTCTTCGACAGCAGTCTGTATAGAAAAATCTCTCGGTCTCATTATGTAGTAGGCCTACGTACATTAAGTCTTTAGTGAAGGTGTACGGGCATTTTTAAATTAAAACATGTAGAATTAAAACAGTTCTTGCCAATTTAGTGTTCAGTTAAAGGCAACAGAACTGTTGGAATATTTGCACACAACTACACGCTGTCGACCTATGACGTGACACCGGCCCGAGAAACATTCTTTAAAATTACATTTCATTTTCTGTGCCATTTGTCGTGTGCAAAATAGTAGAGCCGGTTCACTCACCAGGATTCCTGCCTTAACCGTAAAATTCCCAGTGTAGTTTTGTGGTAGATCTTAACGAGATCTTAACGAAAAACGAAGTTTTTCGAAAAAGAGATGGAGAGAACACTAGATTCATAACTTAGCCCTATGGCAGTTTAATAAATCATTTCTTTATTCAAAAAAAACACTGAAAAACATCACAACAGTCAACAAAATATGACAAAACAAGCAATTCCTTAAAAAACAGAAGCAAGCAGTAGAGGGTCATGTCTGTTCCTTATACTTCACATTTTAAATATTTTCAGTATTTCATATTTTAAGAACTTCACAGAAAGAAAAAACTCAAGTTTCAAAACAGTTCTTGTAAAATGAGATCTTCAAATCTAACTCAGAGCAGGCAAGGACTTGCCAAACATTGTTGTTCCAATGTTTATGTGGTCCAAGATCTACCAGTGGGATTCTTTACAACCTTCTCTGCTCTGCTCCGGTAAGAATATGGCTTGCCCACCACGGGCTCAGAACGGATCTGAACACGTAAGCGTTCAGACTCCTTGAACCATGGGTGGGGTTCCCATGACTCCCTCTGACACACAGGGAAAAAACATCTTTGGTAGAATGTACAGATGTCCATGTAGTAACTAAAAACTGTATGCCCACAAAGACAGCACATCCGGGACCTTCCAGTTTCATTGCAAAACAGACAAACGGAAAACACAACTACAAACATTAACTGCAGGCCTTCAGTATGAAACCCCTTAAATTTCAACCCTGTGCAGCTGAATGCTGCGCTTTATAAAAACCCTTAACAAGCCCTTCGGGTAAGCAGACAGTGTGCCCTCTCCACCCCTGGCATGAAGGTCAACACCATGAAACAAAGAACTTTCACCCCCTGAGGCGGCCGCTGTCACCAGGAGGGAGGGGCTACTCCTCACCGGTGACAGGAAGTGGGGGTGCATCTGGGGAGGCAAGCGAATCCGGGAGGGACGACGAGTCTTCGATAAGCTCCGCCTCCTGGCTCAGGTTGTCCAGCAGAGCAGAGAAGGGATTGGCCAGGCTGTCCTCCATGGCTCCGTAGATGAGGAAGAGGAGGGCTGCCACTACCAGGAACACCACGACCTGGACCCACAGCGGGACCAGACGTTGCTGAAGCTCCTGCTGCTCCACTGTCCTGGGGCTCATGGGGAGGTCGGGGTATTTAAACTGCACAGGGCGCCCTGCTGCCCCCTTAATGGGCCTGCGGCGGGTGGCACTAAGTGGGCAGGAGCAGAGAGGAACTCAGAGATGGAGGACAGACACAAAACCCACCTGCAGCAGACTGGCACTGTATGCTTACACCTACTGTGCCACACCAATCAGCATGCAGATTATGACATCAGCATGCAGGCTATGACATAATTAAATTACACTGACATGTAGCAGTAATATGACAATGTCTAGATGGCAGAGGGTCATACATCAATTATATATATGGAATATTATCATTTAATCTATATGCCTTCAGTTCCAGCACATTCACCGTATTTGATGTATTTTAAGCAGAAACAATGGGCAAAGCTTCAGTTGCTTCTAAAGGTGGCTAACATTGGCTGTGTAGGCCACTTGTTTGTTTTAAATTCCTTCTTAAACCACATATCAGCAAGACACTGCAGATTTGAAAAACTTTAGCAGGTTCAATTCATTTGAAGTAGGCTTGCTTCTAATGGTCTGGCATCATAATGGGAGATGAAATACTTCCGACATACTTCAAAGAAGATTTGTGCATACAGTCTAGCTTCTCTGCAGTACTGTGTATACACACAAACCCCATTTAAAATGACAAACACAGTGGGAAACCCCGCCCCCCACGGAGAAGACTTCCTGAACTGACAGACTGAACAATCAACAGAGAATGTGGATTGTTGCATGTGGACGTGAACCGAATGTGTATTGATAAACAAAATTGCCCTTTCTAACTGCAGTGTTCATTGCCTATTCCCTGCTGAGATAATGAAGCTAAGATGATTCAGTAACTGTACCAGACAGAGGTTAACCCAAAGTCTGCCTGGCTCACTAACATCACACCATCTCACACCATACTGGCCAGCGGTGAAGCAGGGGTTCATTTATAATCAAATCAGTAAAAGTAGTGAAGACTGGTGTGTTTACACTTTTCTTATGACATTGGAACAACAGTAAGCCAAGCTCTGTATTCAACAATGATTTGTAACTTCAGAACTACTTTATAACTTACTACTGTTAAAGTAGTAAACTTTTTTTTTTCTTTGCCATGTTCTCTTTGGGCCACTGGACTGGCACCAGTAAGGAGTGTAACAGTGTTTAGTTTCTGTATGTAGTATCCTTAATGCACACAATTATTTAAACGTTTTCAGTTGTGTTGAGTGGTAGTTATGTCAATTGAAAGAATTCACTTAGATCTTTTTAAAATGTGCTCCTTAAACTCCAAACAGAGCATTTAACAGGGGAAAAATATGAATTTCTTTAAAAGACATTAAAACAGGCATTTGACATTAAATTTTTTCACTACTTCTGGAAAGTCCTTGGTTGCTTTTTTGCAGCATCAACATTGTGAAAGAATGTCTGAAACGTGTGGCATACACACATGTGGTGACAGGTTGAGTTCCCAGGTACATCACCTGAGGTGCTGTGGTGAGGTCAAGGTTGCTCGACAAGTTGCGTCTGCCAAAATGCAAATGTTTAAAACGCAGCAAACCCGTTCGGGTGGCAAACTCACCTGATGCCAGTGGGGGTGCGATCCGCATCAGGGAACATCTCCGTCAGAACGTCTTTCATGGGCTAACGAGAGAAGCAGGACAAACACAGGCATCAGTGAATGGTGGGCGGGGCCAGGAGGCCGCAACAGGTGAGGGGAGAGCACCCTCCACAGGTGAGAAAGCTCAGAACCAGGACAGAAATCCCCAGAGTGCACTGGAAGAACCACCACCAAACAACTCCTAAACACAGAGCACACATCACAGCATCTGCAGTAAAAAGGCATTAAGTGATGCAAGAATGAGGCTTGATGAACCTTTAAAAATGGGTGGAGCTACCATATGCTATCTGAGCCAGCCATAATGCACTGCTCTGGAAAGCAAAGTCATACTCATTTACATGAGTCCAGTGGCTGGCAGTGCATGGTAGCTCACTGGGGTTCATGAAGCCTCATTCTCCTCTTACTAGATTACATCTTTTTAATCATGATTTTTTTTTCCCCATCCGCCACCACTCGCTACTACCCAGTAAGTTCACACGCTCACTAACAGTGACTTACACACCGCATCTGGGCTAATTTCTTACCTATATTCCGGATTGCACTTACATGATGCGTTTTCCCCACCCCCCAATTTAATACATCAAAAGGAACTCCAGCGACCTCCACGCCGGAATTCAATCCCTCCTGTCACGAGTTCTCCCGCCCACTCCAGCGCTCTGCTTAACTGCACCAGATTAGCATCAGACGCAGCCAAGCCTCTTAAAAACCGCCCCCATGAAACAGCGCGCAAATACAGCGCGTAAACACAACGCGGTGGTCTGCAACTCAGAAGCATGTGGCCTCGGCGTGACACGCGTCGTCAGGCAGAAATTACAGGCCGAGCCACTGCCCATCAAGAATTTTGAAGTTGTCATGGCAACCACCAGGGGCTGACAGGTTGCTGGATCCTCAGCTGGCGTCCCGAGGGCCCTCCGCTCTTCGGCTGCGGCAGGCCGATAACGGCTCCGTCAGGGTGGGGGAGGCACCGCGGTGCATTGTTTAAAATGAAATGGCCCATGGAGGGGAGATAGGCGTGCGATACAAATCTGGTGTCCCCCCCCATCCCCCCACCAAAACAAAAACACTGAGGTGCACCGTCCAAACAAAAAGCTTTGAGTTCCTGCATCCCACTGGCAGGGCACAAAAGGAATCAGCCTGAGATAACTGTGTGGAAATGTACACGCGCCGCGAACGGCAAACAGTGGCAACGCAAGACAAAGAGGGGGGAAAAAGGAGAAACTAATTCAAAGCAAATTCCTACAGGAGATTCAGAAGAAAACCACACTGGCTGGGAACCCATTACACAGAGACAAAAACTCAATTTACAAAGGTGGCGGTATCCAGCTCTCCCGCAGCTGGCCTGACTAATCAAATATTAATATCTAAACGGAAGACTTCACAGAAAGAAATCCTCCACAGCTACGATCCGAGTGAATCGCCGTGAGACACCAAAGATGGAAGAATGGAGAACAGGAGAGAGTGAGAACACTTCACAGCAGACCACACAGTAAGAACGCCTGAAATCAAGTGCCTTGAACTGCTGTTTGAAAAGGGACATCCTTGCAGTGATGAGAGGGGATCCGTTGGTCATGGTGTACTTGTCCATCATCCTCGCGTCCTGCCAAATCAAAACGTGGACACAAACTGAAATGAACATCACAGTCCCCAAGGTCAGACTGACAAAGCCCTTAAACCCAGATACACCAGTCAGTAAATAAAGTGGAACATTCCATTACCCCCAACACGTGCCATTGGATTCAGATCAAAGTGACAGTCATGTTGGTTGCTAGGCAGCAAAAGAGGATGGGTTCCAGACAATATGGAGAGAAACCAAGAGAGGACAGCACTGTGTGTCTGCAGGTCTCCCGGATGGCCGATACCCATTTCCCACTGCAGAGCTGGAACCAGCCTAGCACCAGCTAGGATCTAGGCTAGCACCAACTGGAACCTTGCTAGTACCAGCTGGAACCAGGCCAACACCAGCTGGAACCAGGCTAGCACCAGCTGGAGCCATCACAGGCTGACCCAATGCAACAACTGTTCCATCATCACACCACCCTCAACCACAGCTGTAGCATGTCCTCACACCGAGTACTGCCGTTTGCTTTTCCTACGGAGATGACTGCCTGGATTTCATACTGCTCTTCAGATTAGAGGACTTTTCTACAAATGTACACTCCGTGTAAATTCCTCTGGATGTACCTCACTAAGTTTGCTGTCATTTTTGGGAGTCTACTTCTTCTCTTCTGTATTCATCTCCTCAGTTTGAAGCACAGATCTAAACAACACAGACACACAACCTTGCTGACTCTGGGCTAAGCTGACAACACAATAGCAAAAACACTACACAGGACTAAAACTACACAGGTCAGCCTGGTTCCAGTTTGACAGTGGAGAAGGGTTGAGACAGGTTCAGGGAGGACTGCGTGGGTGGGAGAGGTCAGGTTGCTGACCAGGTCGGCAGCATGTGGTTCCGTTGCCCTACCCCTCAGGGCAGTACTGACCGCATGGCCGTTGACTGCAGGCCTCCTCTCACTGGTCCTGCTGGAGCTGCTCTCCATCGCCGCCCTGCTGTCTGAGCGAGGGCTCCTTCTCTCCAGCTGCAGTCAGTGAGGAAACCACCGCCATTAACCCTTTCAATACCCACATAACCTTCATCTTAACTGGCTACATGACTTCACAGCTGTCCTTGGTGTGTGGGGTAGAGCTTACATAGAGATTTTTTTTTTTTAAGTAGCTACAATCATTTAATATTGGGTATGAAACAAAGAGTACAATGATGAGCAAAAATATATAAATATACAAGTCTCAGCAATCATTTGAGCTAAAAAAAAAAAGAAAAAACCAGTGCAAATTCCACTGCTGAAAGCCAATTGATTATCACAGTTTTTCAAAATCTCTACCATCTGTGTCATCTTAATCCTACCCACCTACAGCCAATAACTTGCGCTCGTCTGCTCGTCTCCACCGTTTGCCATTTTTAGAATGCTAAATCTAAGTACCTTCGATAACGATCAAGTCGTGTGGGAACAGCGCTTCTAAACCGTGAAGGTCGACATTAGAGACACAGCTCGGCTTATTTCTCAGCGCGAAGCTCACACGCTGTGCTAAACAGTCCATTCAGAGGTCATGACCCCGTTGCCGGGTGCTCGGACAGACACTTCCCTCCTCCACCATCTGGGTGATGCTAAAGCTGCGTGAGGTGGACCACGAGGTGGAGGTGCAGGGCGAGGCGCTGCGACTGCCCGCCAGAGGTCTGCACGCCTGCTTCACCTGCAGGAGACCACAGGTGTTAGACAGGTGTCAGAGACGCAGGTCTGCAGCTGGCCAACAGGACTGATGCAAGCGTGATGCTGTAATCAATCACGTTGATACTTTAATTACCAGGCCATCAATTAAAGACAGAATACCAGAAAACCCAGAGGAAAAGGGGGTTTGGGGCGGGAGGAGAGTGACAGCCATCCTCATCACCCAGGGAACCGAAAATGTGGGGCAAGCCACAGAGTGGAAAGAAAGGACACCGCTGTGAGCCAGGTGTGCCATGTCTGAAAGAGCCAAGTAGGTTTTGATTGGTTCAGTGAGTGATTGATTGCCTCATGCTCCACTCAGACAGCAGTGCCCTGCTCAGTGATTGCTGGCGAGAGCCGACCTCCAGCAGGTGAGAATTATGAAAGTACCCCTAGTCCTGTAGGTATGGCTACACCCGCCGAGCTGGTACTACTCTGTGCAGAGGCAGAGGAAAAGCGGAGTTCACGGCTCCTCTCAGCAGCAAAGTCAAACCCCCGCCCGGGGTTCCTCTGGGGCTCCGAGTCCCAGGCGGCTTCTGTGGGCTCACGCTTCACCCTCTGTGGGGTGAAACAGAGAGTGTGGGGACAGGGGGGTCTAGAAGACAACCAATCACACTCCATTTCACCTACAAAGAAAAGTCCTCCATCACAGTAGCCAGTATCTATCTACATGTCATAATAAGATGATGTCAGAATGACATGGAAAGCACAACACAACCCAACACCCGAAAGAGGACGGAGCCGTTATGACATCACCATTGTTAGAGGACATCTTCACTGTGACTGAAAATAACAGCAGACAAGTCTTTTCCCTCCAAAACAGTGTGACATACAACATACAGCAGATTAACTGATCCTGTGCAGTTACTCATAGAGAATTTACCATTCTTGAGGAAGGTAAAAAACACTGGGGATAGTAATAGCTGTCATCTTCCTGAGTGTACATTCCCACCTGTTAAACAGGGATAAACATCATTTAAATACTGCCATTAAGGAACAGCAGCACCTTCACAAACAATTACACAGTCCGGTCACATGATGGCACTGTGCCACTAAAAACAACTGCAAATGCTCTGCTTTTTTTTTTCAACCTGTTTTTTCTTTTACCAAAGCTCTTTGGGGAAAAACAATGAACAACACAAAATGGTGCCCCTATCAGTATGAAATGTCATTTTCGTTGCCAGATGTCCTAATTCTCAGTTCTGGGTGACCGGTGTAGGTTACATTTGAACGCTTAACCATTTAGAGTAACGCAACCTGTAAAATCAGACCTAATTAATGACTTAGTGGACAACCTTACACACACTCCTGTATTCAGATAGCAGACCTTGCTAAAGGGCATAATGGCAGAGTGGGGAGTAGTGGGGAAACCAAACAGCTTCATACGTAATACGCTAGATGGAAAGATAGGGGCAGGGAACCCCCCTGAATCAGACGTGGGTCACACATACCCCCTGGGTGATAGTAGGACACCAGCTCCATCATCCCCAGGAGGTACACTCAGTGACTCATGAGGGGAATCATGAATACACACACACACACACACACACACACACACACTTCACCTTGACAAAACACATCCTTCCACATTAAACTAGCCGGATCCACCATACTGGTTTACTGACCCAGACACCACTCACCCGGCTGTCTCGGAGCTGGCTCTGGTCTGATTCTGTGACCGTGACCGCAGCCGGCTCTGGTCCTGGGTGTTCACAGTCGCACCCTGCAGAGACAGGAGGCGGGCATCCATCAGCAGAAGGGCAGATATGGAGGCCATTTCCAGTGCAAAAAAAAAAACAACACACACACACAGGCATACAGATCAAGCCATGTTTACCAAAGGCGATATCTCCTACAACAACTGTCTGTGGCATACATAACTTTTGTTACTGAAAACATGGGAACATAAGTTTAAGATGTGAACACACTGCAATAAAAAAATCATTTATTCAACTGCCAGTCATGGCCTAAGCTTGTGGCTCCACCTACTCCAGGGCTGGTGAATACCCTCATGCCCCCCTTCACTAAAACAGTGAATCTCGTACCCGACTCATCGTCCTCTTCCTCACTGTCAGAGTACTGATCCGCATTGCTGGTGCCGTTCTGTTTGGGCTGAGGGGCAGGGTCCAGTAACCTCTGCAGCTTCCTCTCGTACAGGGCTCGAGTGGAGGCTAACACACACACGCACACAAATGCACAGACGCACAGACAAGCACACGCAGGCACACCACAAAAAAATACATTAATCTCACTGGTTTAAATTTCCACAACACAAAAGTTCCGTCTGATGCGTGTCATCCCTTTATCATCAGAGAGCTTTCACGTTCACAGAGAGGATTAAGAGGAATGAGTTATAATCCTTCAAACAGGCTCCTCCCTGTCATTCTTCCAAAATATTACCACTGCTTTGACTCTTTCCTGCTGCTTTTTCCTAACGCAATATTAGAAGAATGCACCCGTTTCAAACTTGTCACTCCGCGAAATTCCTTACAATCTCAGCCGATTACTGTCATTCTCTCTGCCGGCTTTTCATGTCACCCTGAGCTCAGTTGCTCATTTGGTCTCTGTCTCCTTGCTGCTTCTGTTGCTCAGTTGCCGCTCAGTTCCCCGAGGTTCCAGAACCCTGTTGCTGCTCAAAGACATTCCAGAGCCACAACTCTTTTTTACCCCTGTAACTAACAGCTGTTTGCCTTCAGATTCCTCACAACTCTCTCATCCACTGGGATTCCCTTCTGCTTCAGTATTTAAGCTGGATGTTATTTGCCACTGTGATTAATGTCTCTTGGTGCGGTTGGCATTGTGTTCCATCAAATAATGCTGTCTGCCATTCGTGCTAATAATAAAAAAACAGAAGAGGCAACTGTTCTATTTAAGACAACAGGCCTTAAGACAACAATGGGTGTCCTCCAAAACAGTGCACTGGATGTGACAGACAGGTTCTTTCATATCTTCAGCACCTCCACTACACCCACCCCCCTCCCCTGGCAACCAAGCAAACTGCAGTGGTTGGCAGTTGAGGTGAGTGACCCCCCCCCCTACCAAAAAGTGCTCCCAGATGTTTGAAAGGAATGAACTTTAAAATTAACATTATTATAATGACCAGCATTGTTATCATCAAAATGTACATTTGGTAGTAATGTTGTTCACTTTAATATGGAAAGTCAGAACAGGAGAAATTATTCCACCTCCCCCATTGTCCGCCTGAAAGGGGGGTGGCAGCTCCATTTTGGTCTCACCTACAATGGGTCCGACTTTCACTCCGTACTTTTGGAACTCGGCCTTGAGCTCGTCGTCCGTCAGCTGCGTAACATCCATCTTGTCCGATTCTTCGTTCTGCTGCCCCTCCTCTTCCTGCGACACACTGGGCTCCTGCTTCGAGACAGGAAGCGATGACACACAATAAGTGGTCCTTCCTCCAAAAGCTTATGGCACCTGATCTGGAATGTCCTGCTTGTTCATGGGTATCGGTCCAGAGCAGAGGTTACAAAGATCCTCTGATCTGTTTGCATTATCTAGAACGGGTAATGGCGCACACAGGTGATTAGACTGACACATTAATATAACGAATATTACCTGACCTTTACCCCCTCTCATTCTGTGATGTTCAAAGGGCTGTGAAAGTCTGGGATATGGAAGGAATACATTTCATACTAATGCAGCATATTACCAAGCTGTTACACCTGTGACTAGGTATTATACACTAGTTTATTCAGACAAAGCCGTATGATTTTTGCATGTTTTTTATAGGAAAAAAATAGATCCAGTATCACTTTTTATTAGATGCATAAAGCATCGCCTACACATTTTAACTGAAGCTGTCATAATCCATCTTAAAGACTGAAATTCAAATTATGCACACAGAGCAAGGAAAGACAATGCATTCGTTCAGTGTCAGTTGCTCTTATGAAAGCTTAGAAATTCACATAACTCCAAGCTGCTGAATACAAGCAGTTGTGTTTTTTTCCCATGCAATCTGGAAATATTGTGAGCTTTTTCATAACCCTACAATACAGCTTGTTCAAAAGCACAGCAGCCTAGGTACTTGATTCATGGGTGCACAAAATGCTTGAAAAGAAAAAAAAAAAAAAAAACAGCACAATATCATAACAGAAATGATGAGAGAATCACTACATTATCAAACCAACTACTGCAATTACCTGTCCACACAGCAGAAATAATGGCGGCAAATTTATCGACAGACGCAATTCCCTTTTTCTGTATGATGTTGAAATAGAAGCCATTTATCAGACATCCTGTTTATTCACACTTGATGGTGAGTGGCAATATAGTAAACCAGGAAACAAGATCTCCCCACAAATATGAATTTGGATTAGAGGGATCTAAGCACCTGATGCGATTACTGTCAGCCATGTCCAAACTGCAAACATGCCAGTGTACCATAGTGTTTCTAACCAGTAATTAATGTTTCACTCTAGTATACATTTTTAAATTAGTTGTATTTTGTGAAAGCCTAGCAAAGCCCAAGACACATTGTTACCATCACTTAATAAAAATCTTTACATGAGGTAATCTGATTGACAGGGAGTGGCGTCCAACTAATATCACTCAGTTACCGTTCCCTCTCCCATATAGTCCAGAGTTACGCTTTGGCTGGACCCACTGAGAAAACACATGGTACACATGGTTATAGTAAAATGAACTGGACAGCGTGGAGTAGCAGTAAGGAGCAGACCTCATATTACAAAATTAGCCAGTTCGATTGGGGTGATGCTCTTGCACCCTCGAGCAAGCTACTCAACCCAGCCCGCTTCAGTAAATATCCACCTGTATAAACGGATGATACACAAGCTATGCAATTTGCCCTGGATAAGGGTGTCAGTTAAAAATATAAATAATGCAATGTAACGCCAGAGAATGAAAACAAGTAAAAGACATGTCAGTAATGCATTCACTTTCAATACGCCTCTGAAAGACAAAAAAAAAACTGGAGAGAACTGGCTTGACAGACAGCTCGCTGTGCAGTCAGTCACGGCTTGACCCAGATATGCCAGCACCCCTTCCCGGGACCCCACAGCTCGTGCCTCTGCCCTGTCTGCAAGGTACACTTTAGAGCTGACCCGACAGAAAACGCGGTATCAGTTGCCGTGCGACTGGCGACAGCTGCAGCATTACTTGGAGGTCTCCGCTGTGTGCTGACTTCAGCTTCTCCAATCGCGGACAACGTCTCAACGGCAAGGGGCTCCCTGCATGTGGCCCCACAACCACCGCTCACCTCGCCGTGATCCGTGTTGTTTTTAATCCTTTCCACAACGACACATACACCATCACGACACCTCCGTTGGCCGATCTCTACACTGCAGCCGAAGTTGCCGCCTTTCAAATATGGAAGTGAAGGCTGAAAGACAGATTCCACGATCTGTGCGTTGGCCGCTCTTGGCTTCACAGCCAATATTCTGTTAATGTAAACAACATATTTCGCCAAACAAATAATGTTCTGTAAAAACAGATTTCCTGTCATGTAAAGTTGACACAGTATCCTGTGTATGACATTACATTTTCACTCAAAGGAGAATCAAGCATTGGAATGTATACCGCCACAGTTTCAAAGTGTTAAATAACAGACCAAATTATATTCAATATCCTGACATCTAAAAGATACTGGCCTGCTTCCAAAATACTCGCACGCTGGTACAAGTACTTAAAATACGGAGCAGCGCAGAAAAATATCCGCAGGGTGACAACCTTACTTCCTTTTCTAACAAAGTGCATAGACGAAAAAACGGCTTGAAGAAACTTATCGAGTTTTGTAATCAAGATTTGGGGAGTAAATATAAAACACTCCATCACTACTGACATTTACTCATTGTGGGCTACAAATTGTAGCTTGTTCGGGATTGAAAACAACGGTATGGTTTGGCATCTCCAAATAATGTAAAACAAATACTGTACCTGCAATGCAAATATTGTACCTACGAGGTATAACTACTGAACTTTATGTACGTTTCTTTCTGGCGTGGCAGGTGCCATAGCAACCCGTCAATACCGTGTGCAACTGCACCAGCCTCGCTCACACGCGCGCACCGACACGCGCGCGCACACCCACACACCTCCTGCTGCGCTTTATAATTCGCTCAATTAACATATCAAAATGTTCGTCCTCCTCCTGGGCTCAAGAGTTTCTTTTTTAATACAGGATTTTAAAAGAAATATTCAACATTACGAAATAAATATATAAATAAAACTGTGACATTAATGGAAACATAAAACAATGTTTTTCGCCCCTCTGCAAGTGTATAAGCGTCAGGCTCGCGCGTACTGGGTGAGAGTAAATTTGCCGTTGAAAGGACTGTGGAATCAGTGCAACGTGGGTAGTGTGGGCTGTCGCACTTCTCCGAGGGGACTGATGCGACCGCAGGAACGGGTCATTCCAAAGCCCAGAGGCATCTTCATCAAGGAAATATGCTGAGACGCTGAGAACTTCCCGGCCTCTCCGCTCAGAACTGGCCCCCAGCACAAAACCGTCTAAAGACCGTGCTGGTGTGGAAATGAAGGGCATTACTCATGGCCAGCTCACTGACGGCTGCTGTGACATGACTTTAATATGGGATCAGAGATTAATCCCTTTCCTTCCCACCTTCCAGACACAAGCGGCGCGGGCGGATTATGCGGCGGCATTCTCGAGCCACGTCTGAGGAACAGGCACGACCGTGGAGGGAGAGAGTGGGCCGCTTTTGACAGCAACGAAAATGGAATCAAATTGGGGTCCGCTGCACGATAATCCCGAGAGAGAATTAAGAGGGACTGGATGAGTTTAACTTAATTAAACGTGCACCGAGCCATACTAGGTGAACCGAATCCACCGATTCATTACACACTGAAGTATGCACGTGGTTTGCAAAGTATCATTTAAATGTGCACATTTGGATGCAATCTATCAATTTACAGTGTCAGGTGGGCTGCATGTCACAAACAGCAAGCAGAACCAAACGATTCACCTTCATTATATCTTGGTAAATAATGTGCATGCACCAATGACTCCCAGCACTGAAAGGCAAGCGAGATAATCTAAAACAGCATTTCCCAACCCTCTCCTGGAGGACCCCTTGTCCTGCATGTTTTAGATCTCTCCCTGCTCCAACACAGCTGATTCAAATGATCAACTCGTTATGAACTCCTGAAGCTGCCGAAGTGTTGGAGCAGGGAGAGATCTAAAACATGCAGGACAAGGGGTCCCTCCAGGAGAGGGTTGGGAAACACTGATCTAAAACACGAACAGTCCCATCTGACAATACACTCTGGTTTGAAACGCAACAAAATACTAACTATGCGTTCATTTATTAGGCGGAAACAAAGGCAGGAGGACTCACAACGGCGTCCTCTTGCGCCTGGTCTTCCTCATCGCTGGAGAAATCGGCGGCCTTGTTCTTGGCTATGTATTTTAGATAGAGGTCCAAATACACCTGTTTCTTGCTCTCTCCCGCGGGCAGGGGCACATTGTGGGCTACCAGCTCTAACTTCAGCCTCTGCTTAGAGAACTGAGCTGGATCCTCCACGAACACGGGCATGTCACCGTTCACGCCGAGGGGCAACTTTACTCCGTAAGCCCTAACTGTTGTTGCTCAGGACTTGCCCAGCTGGAGCCCCCAGCTCTGCTACCTGATCCGTGACGCCGGACACCAGTGGCGGCGCACGCCCAGTTCAGGAACAGCCGCACCAACAGCTGAACCGCAATGAGCACAAGGTCGTCTTTAAATGCCTCCAGATTTTTTTTTTCCTAAGAGGGGCCACTAGCGTTGCACGGCTGTTCTGGAACAGGTGCCTTTTGTAGTTGTACAAAACACCTGGTTTCTTAGCAAACTAAGAAGCTTGCCGTTTTGCTTAAGAACATTGACATTTGACAACAGCAAATAGTGGACATGCACGTGAGGAAAAGCATAAGCTCATGGGCGAAAGTTTGCAGCTTGTTTGCAAGCTATCCATAGTTGGATAACTAGCTAATGTATGAATCAATACATGAACTTTAAAAAACAAATTCAACTCAATGTAACCCAAGCTACATCTATCTGGTAAACTAGACACCAATAACTCAGGTAGCGTGACAGTTATCTAATTAACCAATTTTGTTCTTAGCTTGACATATCTAACTGTACATCTAATCACATACTGTAGCTAAAATTTGCTAGTAATGGTGAAATGCTACGTTCGCGTAGCAACTGGCGTGCATTTGACCCTGAACGAACAACTGACAGTCAGTGAGTACCTGCACAATTCTGGCTCGCTTTGGATAAAAACGTCTATCAAATGAATAAATGTAATAGATTGCAAGCAGGCTAGAATAGGCAAATATTGTCAGCCACACAGCATCGATAGCTACCTTTTACAGTTTCCTCGGAGCCGTACTTTCTACAATCGCTACATTGCTTGTATGGTCTAACTCGCTACCTTCGCAATCAGCTACTGTCTTTCTGTTTCAATACAATAAATAAACATCATATACATACCGGCATTGCTATTTAATCAAAACACCGCAAATAGCATTAACCTTTAACTTACCCACATGATAAAGGCCTTACCTACGATAGCTAAATGGCGCGTTCGGAGGGCAGGGCAAGCACGTGCTGACCACGTTGCGCGACCTGTGACGTCAAATCGGTGGTAATCCCATTTTTGATGCTAACCAAAAACTATACGGATTTCATTTGATTTTTTGCTCTTATTCTTCGACTCGTGACAGGACCTTTGGAGTTTTGAAGAATCCTCACCACATGCCACAAGTGAAGGACAGGCCAGATTTGGACCACCAATCCGAGACTCCAAACGGAAAGTATACCAATCGTAAATTTAGCAGAATATTTTGCTTGCCAGCTCCTTAATGGAGTCTATGCATGTTCTAAGTAAAATCCAGAATGTATCTGCCTATAGTTGCAGAAATCAGAATTCACATTCTCACAGTAAAGTAGATGAATGTAGTACCAGACCTGTACATGAAGATCATTTGTTGAGGGTCTTTGGTAATTTCATTTTCAGTGTGTTACAAATGGACGTTTGATGTCAGGAGTTTTCTTTTAAAGAGTTTATTTTGTCAGCATCTTCAAGGAGGAATATTGGGGCTTGGACTCCAGTGGAATACTTTCCAGTTCAACATGGAGAACATGGATATGTTTTGTGTAGTGTCTTGTGTCTTGTGTAGTCATTTTTGTCAGAATGTTGTGCGGATTGTATTAGCATGTTGTTTTGTACTTTTTTCTGTTAGTTGTGAATTGCCATTGATAACAGTGTCTGAAAGTGCAAAGTGAGAATTATGAAATGAACCTTTTGTGGGAAGACAAGTACAAAGAAACAACCTGCTTTCTGCGCTGTCACAGGTGAGGACAGGCTTCCATCAGGTGTGCTGTATTTAGGGTATGCAGCATTTAACTGAGGCAAGACTATAAAGGAGCAAAAGCACAAAACTTTCGTCTAAAAAAGTGCATCGGTGTTAGCTCTCTCCTGGGGCGGTCCCAGACACAGTGGCTGTGCCTCTTTTGTGTTGTGGTTTGTAGAGCTATTTGCTCATCAATTTTCTAGCTCCATCATTTATTCTCCCTGACACTCAAATGTATTTCTGTGTAATGAGCTCGGCAGAGCAGGGCTTTCAGAGTGTTTTCCCACTGCCGCCTGGCAGGGCATTCAGAAAGACAGCAAGCCTGCCTAAATGCAAATGTATTATACTGGGGGAAAAATTGCTTCCTTTATTCAGAGCGACTTGCGTAACTTAAATTTTTATAACATATCCATTACATCCTGCTGGGTTATTCTCAAAGCATTTCTGGGTTAGCTTGTTTGCCTGGGAATGGAATGTGCAACCTTGAGGTTACAAGCCAAACCCCTTAACCACTATATCACACTGCTGCACTAGTTACCTTTTGGCTATGCTTGATTCAGGATTTTTCTGCCAAGCAGGCAGTGGTTGTGAATGGGTCTGCTAGCATTTAATCTCTTTTATTGAGAAGAAAACAAATGTTCCTTGAACACCTGATAGCACGCTTATGAATAGCGTGTGGTTTGTATGATTAATTTTTGGATATTGATTAGTAAAGCTCATCTGAGAGTAAACCGTGCCCGACTGATATCGAGCCACTCTCAGTTCCTCTTCCTACCTGTCTTCACAGTAGGTTTATTGTTGGAGGCTGATGATTCATTTGTCTTTTTTTTTTTTACATACAAATCAAAGTTTGTTGTTTATAAAAAAAAACAAAAAAACTCCCCGCCCAGAATTCAGGGTACTTACACTGGTTGAGGGATTAAAGTGAACTGTGACAAAAATGTTTAAATGTGGCTAATGTGCAGATTATAGTGTCAGAAAGTGCCATCTCCATGGACTGTGGCTGAAACAGGGCCTCATACTATATACGCACGTTGACATTCTCACTGTCTTTTGAAATGTATCCAGCAGGATCATTTCTACTACTGGATAGTCAAGCCTTTTCAGGGTTTACAGTTATCTTTCAATTATCTACAGATTTGCACCTGCAATACTAGGAGAGATTACTTCCTGTCCTGATTTGTCAAAGAATATGTAATTAAGAGATGAAGCAAAAGGAAAACGGAGACACTGTGACACCCCAGAGCGTCCTATCCCTGTGGGATAGAGAGGCTTCTCAGCCCTTGCCTAGCAGGGCCGGAGTATCTGCAGGGCTACTCACCCCTGGTCCTGACGGGCCACAGTGCCTACAGGGCTACTTTACCCTGGTTCTGGTGGCTCACAGTGTCTGTAGGGTTACCCAACCCTGGACTTGTTTAATAGCAGAGGGAAACTCTACTTTGTGGCCTTGTAAGACTGGAGTTCTGATTTGACAAGAGGGCACTTTTTCCATGTATGCAGATACAGCTCATAAAACCGCATCTGAGAAGGTTGGCTGATACTGCATTGCATGGATGGACTGTAAAAAATAATGTCAAAGACACAGATAATACAAAAATATTTTTATTTGAAAATGTGGATGAAAACTTTCTTCCATTCTGATACTATCAAGCAGATCATAAGGGTGATTTTAGTCATCTCTGCCAACATTCATAACATTTTTTCTCCCCTTGGCTCAGACATCTACCTTGAGAACACATTTAGGTAGTACAGTACGTTAACCAGCAGGTGCATCAATTAGAAACAATCAACTGAAATGCTCCACTTCTTATACCAGTTGTAGCAAAGAAACATTTAATAAGTTATTGTAATTAATGTAAATGATAATTTGTTCTAAGAGACTGGACAGAGATTGAAGAGAGTTACCATTAGTAATGTCTATGTAATGGAATGCAGCACAGTTATGTACATCTAACATTGAGTTTAAGTTGTGTATGTAACCCTCACAATACCTCTGTGTGATATTAAAATAAAAAAAAACATAATTGCATCAACCTGCCAATTAGTGAAGGCTACACCTCCAAACCACAGAACAGGATGAGAGGAAATCCAATAATGCAGTACATATATAATAAATATAGATCACAGTAATTAGAAGGTTCAGCTATGGGATTGGCCAAACTTGGTTGCTAGGTTACCAGGCTCTTGAGGTGCATTAGTGTGATGTAGCCGTACCTTTCGCCAGCGGTCAGATTCCATGTTTGTCGTTTCAGTCATCCTTTTGTTTATCGAGCCTGTGGACTGAGTGGGATAAGACCTCCACAAGGCAAACAGTCAGGCGCGCGGGGGGGGGATTAAAAACTCACCCAGGCTGCTGCTCAGATGACAGCGTCTGCAGAGCCCCGCAAACGATCTGGCTGTAAACAATTACAAGCCTTCTGTGGAGTAATAAATGACCCATTATGCAAATGCGAGCGTGAGAGAGCAGAGAGGGAGGGAGACAGGGTGCAAACGTGATTAAAGGAGTCAGGGTGGGGGTGGGGGAGCGCGGCTGGGATGTTTGCGTTGAAGCGCCGAAGGAACGCTGTCAGCGGCGCGGAGGAGACGCTCGTCAAATAACAAGCCGCGCGCGAATAAATTTTCCAGGAGAGTGGAGTTACGCCGCGCGTGAGACAACCCACTGACACTGACTCCAGGGCGTAACATCTCAACTGAGTGTGCAGGGTAATAACGGGATCGCCCCTCTCACCGAATACCAGGAGAAGCAGCTGTGCGGTGCGGCTGAAGACAATAAGGTCTCTGTTGTGCAGGGCAAAGCATTTTTTATTGAAGAGTAATCTCATGATCACCACAGTAAAGCGCGCACAGACACACACACGCACGCACACACACAAACTGTAGGCCTAGATGTAGTATTCTCAGTGGAAAATATTGAAGGAGAACTCTAATAAAACTGAGGAAAAACTCATTTGCTTTTTGGTATGTACCACATACTTCCATGTGTAATTGTGCATTCCAAACCACTTCCTGTTAGCCTGCTGTAGAACCCAACCCTCTCCAATCAATGACACAAGCTGGCCCAACTGCCAGCCAGAGCCTTTGATTAGAGTGAGTGGAGAAACATGAAACGCAGTTTTGGGGGGGGGGGTTACTTTTTGATCAGCCCTCTGATCACTGGAAGAAACCAATCGTGTTAAATAACTTTTTGCAAGTCTATTAATGTGCGGTTTGTAGAAAACAAGGCTGGCTCATTCCACGAGTCACCCTCCATTGAAAGGATTTGTGAGTATAATCTCCATTTTGTTTTCAGGGGTCTAGCTGCTCACCAAGGCCAGCCTACGTCATCCTCTGTCGGGTTTGAAGCTCACAGGACGTGGTTTGAAACGCACTGAATAGCTCATTTGAGTAGCTGATGCCTATCTTGATGCAAATCAAACTTTAATTTTAGCCCGGAGTTTTGTTTGAATGAACAACACAAATGTTAATAAAAGAACAGGTAGTATGCAATTTAACAGTCCAATGCTAAATAAAGTTCAAAGCAGTTATTCCTACTTATACGTACCCCTTACACAGAAAACCTGCACGGCAATACAAAAAATGTGGGGTTGGTGATACAGAGCGCTGGTTCCAGAACCAGGCTTGTACCTGAATTCTTTTTTTAAAAAAATTGATGGCGCTCTTGTTCTGTTTGTCTGTGCCTCTGTAACATATATCAGTGTGGCTCCCTCTGTGAATGGGGATGCGGTCTCACGCTCGCACAAGCTCCCCATTCATGAGGCTCCTGCGTTTGTAACACATGATATAAGGCCGAGCCTGCATTCCACCTGGATTAAATGCCTTTTTATCACTCCCGCATGAGACAGAGATACATTGCTCTTTCTACCAGGCTCCTGGTTGGAAGCTTATCCCAGGTTTAAGGCTGTTGCACAAGCCACTCTAATAAGGCTCTCCGGTCCAGAGGAATCTGCCAGCCAAAGACGTGAAAGGCATTAAAACACAGCGCTCTCTGTTCTAGCACACGCCTCATACTGGTACGCCCTGCTGAACCTCTGTTTTTTTTTTTTTTTTTTTTTTTACAAACTCTGATTTAAGCCAGCTCTTTCCCTCTCGGATATCCTGACAGGGCTGCCTCATGCATTACAGTTAATGCCATCCTCCCTTTGAGAAACGCAAAGGCAGTTTAACACAAATCAACATGTTCTCTCCTAGCTCTGTTTGGGTTTTAAGCACTTGAGTTGGGCTGTAGGAGGAAAACGGGTTTTAATTCACTGGGTTGGTTGGTTAGGTGCGAGGAAACGTCACTTACTACGCAGTTTTTGCCCCGAGCAGCAGTATTTTGATCATCGTAACCCGCAGCTGAACTGAGTGGGGCGCAGACATGCTAATCAGACACTAGCTCTAACCTGGGATTCACCCCGGCATCAAAGCCCACAGCTGCAGACGTGTCTCAAAAATATGCTGAATTTGCTAGCTGCACTGCTAAATTATCTTTCAGAGTTTCAGTAAACTGAAAGTAAAAAGAAAAATAAACTTAAATAACTGAACAACACTCAAATTAGATGAGTAAGGAGTTAAGTTTTATATCTGACAGATTTAAAGTAGAATAGCTGTAGTGGTTATGCAATGGTAGCAGTATGTGAATTATGAAACATATTTACCAATGCCATCAACCCGTCGACCTTTGACCCCAACTGACACTAATATCTAATTAGATTACATTTTACCCAGTGATTCTTCAACATAGCAAAATTAAACAAATCAACATAATCGATCTATCTGTTTGTTTGGGGTTTTTTTTTTGCCTCTGAAATCTCATCTCCTCTTCAGCAGGAGAGTCCATCTGAAGCAGGTTTTTTTCCCCCAAAAAAACCCACTTGAGATTCAGGGTGGGTGCTAAGGCAGCATTATGTGCACTGAAGTGTCATCGAATCCATAGTGTTCACGGTCTGTTTGTGATTTATTGCATTCTGCTCCACAGACAGGCGGCTCGCATGTCTGATGACTGCATTACGACTTCGGCGCCCCCTCTTCTCGCCCGATATACCCAACACCCGGGGATGAGACTGAAGGACCTGAAAATCCCATTACGTAAATCCAGCATGCCCAAGATGCTGTGTACCACGGTATCGATAGCTTTTTCATCCCATAGCGCTTTTGGGGTTTTTTTTACCTCCCAAATCCAGTTTACGCTAACGTACTTAGGAAGAAAAAAAATGTATTCGTCACAAATAAACTGCTAAATTGTATATTCAGAATGAATAGATAAATAATAACGTAAAAGGATTGTTTTGACCTGTTAAAGCAGTGCTTTTCTAAACTCACGCCTCCAGAGTTGTATTGAACGACAAGTAACTGTATTATCTGGGTTCATAATGATCTGTGTGATTTCTTAGTCTGCAAATGTTGGGTCCTTGTTTGCCTTGCATATACATAAAACAACCCCTCAGCTTTCACTGTGTGGTCTCTTGCACATTGCACATTAAAAACTCAGGCTCTAGCCTACCGAGCGGTAACAGGGAAGACACCCCTAGACTCACAATCCATTTTCGAACCCTACACTGTTTCCAGACCACTCCGTTCCTCTACCTCTGATGCCCTAGCTGTCCTCTCCTGGAGGGGTCGCTCATCTCAGTCACACCCCTTCTCTAACATGGCCCCCACGTGGTGAAACAAGCTCCCCACAGCTGTCAGGACAGGTGGGGTCGCTGTCCATTTTCCGGCACAGACTCAGAACCCACCCATTGAGACTACCTCTCAACTCCCCGAACTCTGACCCCTTCCACTCCTAACACTGTGGCGGACGCTCAGCGGTGAAAGCTTCTGGCGATTTAAGTGCTGAAAGCAGGAGCTGGTGGTGGTGTAAGCTTTTTCGGTAGCGAAGTGGTAAACATTGTGGCAGCACAAGCTTGGTGGCTGGAAGCTGATGATTGTTCACCTCATAACAGCGCTTATTCCCTTTGTGGCAGTGTTCCCCCAATTGCACTATATTTCAAGGATGGCGCTAATGATTCATTATGTGTGTGGCTGCTTGCCTAGCCCTGTTGAATGCACTTTTTGTAAGTCACTCTGGATAAGAGTGTCTGCCAAATGCAAATGTAAATGGCTGAGCTCATCCCCTCCCCTGGAAGTACCCTGTCGCAGTGATGTGTTGTAGATACAATACATTCTGCTGTAGACAGGCATAGTTTAGCCAGCAGTGTATGCGTGTGCATGTGCGTGTGTGTGTGTGTGTGTGTGTGTGTGTGTCAGCGGGGGAGGGATGGGGGGGGTTGGTTCATCTGACGTTATCTCTCCCTCCTTTGCTTCTCTCATTCTCTGTTTTGACTTAGGCCTTGACAGGTGCCTCTGACTAAATCCATTAGATTCTCAATTAAAATCTCACTTTCGCCGCGAACTGTCAGCGGCTGCCATCGCGCCGCTCTGTACTGGCTGGCCGCTCGGCTCATTAGAGTAGCTTCGGAGGAGGAAGCCCGCTTTAATGATTTATTCAAATTTCCTCAATATGAAAAAAAAAGTCAGCTGTCTCTCCTTAGAGAGGGGACATCAACGGTCGGAGGCGGAGCCTGTGGCAGGGTCTTTGTCGGTGAACGTGAGGGAGCGCTTGCGGAAATAAAAGACGAATGGGGTGAATTTAGAGTGGTATTCCGTGTCGAAGAATGACGGCCTGACAACCTGACAGCCCTCGTTTTGCGGTGAGCAGCAAAGGATCCGCGCTTGCAGTTGCACCTATTTTTAGTAACGTGCAGCTTCCTTGCGGCTTAATATTTCCAAACAATCCCGCTGCCTATAGAGTCAGGAGTATAAGCGGGTGTAACAGCCCGAAGGAAAACGATCCGGTCATAAATATAGCCTATTATTAATTTTACTCAGCCCCCATGCTCAACAAAAGAGACGCTTTGAATGGGTCTGCTGAGTCTAATGATGGAAAAATCACTCCCATCCACACGCCATTTAAGATGGCCCATTCAGCGGCAGCACCAGTATTACGGCATCACCAGCTAATTAGGCAGCGAGAATACATAGCTGCCAGCTAAATCCCTCGTTCGTCAAAACGCTCGATGTGAAATCGTGTGTCCTTTATTTTAATTTGCGGTAAGTCTTGAAATATCACTTCCTAATTAAGAAATGCAGAGTTGAACTGTGCAACCCTTGATTATCCGTTTGTAATCCTCTCCTCGGTGTTAAAAACGCAGACAGCTTTTCTCCTCGGAAAAAAATAAATAAAAATCACACCAACAGGATCAACCCGATTTTAGTGTAAAATAAACACAGGATGTCTATCCGTGGGTAGCGTCCTGTCGGCCCAGCGCTATTAATTTGTGTCTTCGTCGGATAAAGCAGTGGAGAGCGAAGGCTTTGTGGATTGATTCTGGAAAGAAAGCTGCTGTTAAATTGTTTGTCAGGCTTTTAGTGCAGGGTGGACATCATTGAGTTATCAGCTCATTTCAGACGCTCTTACTCGGATTAGTTTAAAAAAAAAATACACAGGCTACTTTTCAGGAGTGTTTACCTGTTGAAATGGCTAAATGCGTGTTTTCGCCGTGATGGCATCGGCTGGGGTAATTGTAATTGCATGGCTGCCAAAGCGTACAGTATGCTGTCACAACATGACACAGCAGCTGGCAAGTTTGGAAATTCGGGGAGTGAAGACAAAGAGCAGTAATTGGGAAAAGACGCAGTGGTAGCTGCCACCGGCGGTAATGCTGTGATTACTCCTGAAAGGACCCAGGGGTCCTAACAGCGTGATCTGGCACTCAGATGACTGCCAGACACGTGACTCTGCTCCTGCATTTGTGTCTTTGTCAGGAGGCAGTCACTAGTGATCGGGGGAGTGAGACTTCATGAAGCCTGGAATGGGTGGAGCTGTCATGAGTTATCGGTGACTCACTGATTCGAACCAATCATGCAGTGTTTTTTCTATGGACAGCATTGTCCTGATCGTGAATGACATGACAGGTAGTTCCACCCATCGCAAGCTTCATGAAGTCCACAGGTAAAGGCACCCTGTGCCATCAACATTGGTAACTGTGTGTTTGGGGGAAAACAGTTGTTATGAATAGCTTTCCCGCCGAAACACCTTGTTCCTGCTGCATGTGAAAGCTTAACTTCAGCTGGTGTTGCTAGAAGTTCCCTGCCTCACAGGACTGGACATCTCTCAGCCATCTCCCACACTGAGAATTTGGGAAATGCATGTGTCCCATCAACCTCCCTGATCATTTGTGCCCCTCGCTGGCACAGAGCCTGTATATGCACATCTGGCTGTGTGGAGTGAGGGCTTTGGGCATACTCAGGGTGCAGGGTGCATCATGGGAAGGATGCTGACGAAGAGGAGGAAGTGGGAGAAGCCTTGCAGGGTCTCCTGGTGCCACGGCAACCCCGGGGAGCCCCGTCCCGACTCCATCGCTGTCCGCAGGTCCTGGCTCCACCCCTCTTTCTTGCATTTCCCTGGTAGGTTTGGCGGAACCGAGGGCACAGGAGGGGGGCAGAGGTGAGTCTCCCCTGGGCATCCGGACCCCTGCGCACCTGCAGACGCTGACAGAGGAGAGAAGGTGGAATGTAACGGCCCTTTGATGTTGGGATGCTCTGTAGCTGGCTCATAACAGACCTGTCTCATTTATCTTGTCTGCTTATCTCAGCCTGGGTACATTGACATTTCCTGGCATCCAGTTTGGGGCAAAATCACAGCCCTCTCACTGAGCTATGCCCATTTCGGCACACAGATGCCAGCCCAAACTGGGCTATGCCAGGGCATCGTGAACCCGCTCCTTCATTAGAAAAAGAAACAATAGCCTCAGTGTCCTTTTGTCTGTACTGCACTGGTCTTGGCTTTTCTTCCCAGTCTTAGAAAATATCTGCTGTACCGTAGCTACCGGTTGCAATCGATAGCAGAGTTACAGCTGAATTACAGTAGAGAGTTTGACTTCAGTTGCTTCTCTGCACTGTGCTTTGCAGCACCAACCCTCACGGTTCCATTGCAGAAGGCGATAAACCCGACACGCTATGATTGATTGATCGAAAGGTCCTCACCAAATTCGCGGCTGTGAAAGAAAAAAAACGTGGCCACGCAATTCAGGCTTGACAATGAAATCTGAGTTTAGCTGTTAAATCTTTTCAATCTGAGTTTAATTCATTCTTCTTCGAGCCAGAAATCAATTCCTATTTAGAAAAATATTGTCAAGAACTGCAGCTAAGGAAGACTGATGGCGATTCCAATAGGTCGAGACTGAGACAAGCAGCGCTAAAAATACCTCTTCAAAATTCACCTGAAAATGCACACAGCCCGCAGGCAGTTCTATTAATAATGATACCTATATCAGAAGATACCTAAAATTGGCATGGAAAGTGAACAATGTTGACAACTGCAGAAAGAGAACATGGTGGCTCAGTCATATTTGGATTTCCTTTTTCAACTATGAATCGGAAGCTATATATGAATGGCATTTATGATATTTGTAGCTATGAATCTGATTGCTATAAAAGGTGAAAGAAATATGCACCTCCCACTGTCAAAATTTTTATAGTTAAAATGAGTGGTTTAATGTTAATTAGAATGGAAAGTTTATGGTTCAGGGAGACAGGAGGGGATGGATTCGAGCTGGCAGGGTCACACGCTGTGCCACCGCCACATGTTCTTTCCCTTTACAGCACTGTAAAATGATGCTGCCAGGTTTACAGGATCTTGCCAGAGGTACCTCAGTTTGTCACTAAAAGCTGTTAGATTTTCATAATGATGTCAGATTGTATGTACCATTATGTCACAACAGAGGATGTCATTATGCAAGTATCCCTGCTAAATTTACTTTTTTGCTCTCTGGAGTTACCTGCTTTGCACACGAGCCGGTGGTAGATAGTCACAACATTGTTAAGTCTGTTACGTGACCTGACCTCATTTGTTGGTCTATCTGTCACTCTTACTCTAGCCACACCCACAATGTATAGTGGGAGTAGAGAGGGGTTGGCCCTCACAGCTCTCCGCAATTAGCGACCAGTGTGCACGCAGCTCAAACTTTAGTCCCATGTCAAGCAGGGGAGGGGCACGGATGCCAGAGGAAAAAATCGAAAATTTAGACAGCTCATCTCACAAAGTCTTTAATCTGACCCTCAAAAATCACTGTCTTTGCTGCTACTTGTTTCCAGCAAAAAAAGAATTTTTCTAAAGACTGAAAAGTCACAAAATATTGGGACAAGGTTGCTATGATGTCAACAGTGAACTCCTCAGCCCTCAAAAATAACATCATCATCATTAGTCAAAGCCATCCTGACGAAAGGAATGTAAAGTGTGAATTCTTGCCTTAAAAGCTAGTGGTCTGCCCTCTTAAATATGCCTCTGGCGTCATGATGACAAATATATAAAAAGCGTTATGTGGCAAGCAATTGTCAGAGCCTGGACACAATGCATTCCACTCTTAAACCTTAGTAAATTTTGCCAAATCGGAACTGGCTTCAATAGCTAGAGGCCACGTAAATGCTTTTGAAATATTGCATTCATAAAAAAAAAAACCCTAAATTCAGCAGGCTTCCTGAAGGGTTGTTATTGGCCTGGCATTTTGAATATACCAGTGTAAGCACAAACACTGATGTGTTTTCTCAAGGAGGGAATTCGGGGACAGAAAAGTGGGAGGGGGGGGGAAAACCTGATTAATACCTCGGTGCTTCAGTGGGGCCCGCAACAGTCTCTGATACCATGAAAAGGATATTGAAGCAGCCCAGTTTTTCCTCGACGGGAACATCATTTTTGCGGACGCGTTTCTTTATTGCCGCTGGGAGCGTTCTCGTGCCGGGTGATAACAGAGTTATCACAAGTGCGCAGGAGCACGCTACTGAAAGGGGGGGATGAATAAATAACTACAGGAATGAAAAGCATGGAAAAAAAGAGGAAACGGAGCAGGCTGTTGTGGTGTATATTCAGCGGTAAACAGCCGTCCCTGGAGAGCCATTCACGCACTTGGCGGTAATGCAGGAGCGTTCCTGCAAATGGCAGCGGTGCGTGTGGGTAAGTGAATCGGGGTTCCTGCCGCACGCACGGTGCGGAGGCCGGGGGGAGCCGTTTCACTGACAGAGCCTGAGGGGTGTGTGCGTGCTCCGAGCGGCTCAGCGTGCCGGAGTTAACATCGCCTCGCAGGGCAGGCTACAGTGAGAGGGGAAAAAAAAACCACATGGGTCCAGAAGGTTTCTGCCTCGTCAAAAACATAAGAACCACAAAGCGTCTTTCATGGTATTAATGTTTAATTATAAAGATGAAAATGTAAATGGTTATAAGCAGTAATCATTGTGCCATTTATAGCAGAAGGGTCGTGGCTTGGAAATGGCATGTTTTATGTTGTGGCAGTGTTCAGGCCAGCTGTTGTCCATTAATGGCCTATTGCAGTAAGTGCGTAGTCCTACATATTGGAAACAAGCCAGGCCCTCCCAGGACTTTGACTCTGGCACTTAGGGGCTGATTCATACTATACAAATGAATGTTAACGGACACTACCATGGCAATATATTTTTTTAACTTGGCTTTTTCGCATAGCACCTGCTGTCATCTGATTGGTCCGTGTACATGTTTGACTGACAGATGTGTGGCAGCTATTGCACATGAACCTCCTTTAAAAAGTGCCGTTTATTGTGAGGCTTGCGTGTTTGAAAGCAAGCCATGCTGTTCATTTTTCTGTCTCGGGAATTTGCTCAATATTGTGATACCCAGTACAAAGCAATCCATTAATGATTGGTTTAACAAAGGTGACGTCACAAACCTTAGTGAGAGAAGTTTTGATGTTTCTACTGCTGTTTTTTGGTAATGCCATGGATACTGGACCATGCATTTTGGTGTTGCTATAGATACAGGGTGATGCGTTGTAAGGGCTCACAGTGTTCGTATGTGTGGATGTTCCCTGACTCTAAAGTGCAGACTAAAACAGGTGTGAAAGTGGGGCGTTCAAGGCTTGTAAGGTTTGTCATTCGTCATCACACCGCCAGACGTACACACGCACACACACATATGCGCACACACAAACATTTAGACATACACACACAAACATACTCTCTCTCTCACACACGCACACACGTGCACACAGACTGACATGCACACACACACAGACATGTAGACACACATACACGTGCAGACAAACATTTTGTGACACACACAGACATACCCACATGCATTTAGGCATACACCCGCATAAACACACAACCACAAATGCCGCAGCGGAGCCACGGAAACGAGAGAGGACAGCCGCTGTGCCAGTCCTTTTCTGGGGCTGGATCGCACCTGCAGTTTGACAGGTGAGCGGCGTCTGCGGGGACACCGTGGGGAGTGTGTGCGTGGCTGTGCACCTGTCTGAATCCCTCAGGGAGCCGCGGCAGCGCCTCCATGCTTTTCGCCATCGGTCTCGCCCTCGGTCGTCTCCGCTTCTTCCGAAGTCCCAGCACATCACTGCCGGCGTGGTGGCACCCGAAGGTGATTTAGCGCGGAGCGAGGGAGCGAAAAACACATTTCTGATTCCATCAGCCGCTCCCAATGAGTCTAATTAGGAGAGCAGAGTGGCCATAAATACAAAGGAGTTCATTAGAGAATAACCTGACTCAACAGCCCACGGCTTCGGAGACCGCGCTTTCAACAGTGCTCGGCTACCAGCTGCAGTCACCGCTGAGAATGCCTGCACATGTCACTCCACACGACACCAGTCATAGACAGCAAACGGTGTGTGTGTGTGTGTGTGTGTGTCTGTCTGTCTGTCTGTCTGTCTGTCTCCAAATGTTTGTGTATGGTTTTGTGAGTGCACATCTGCAAGTTTGGGTATGCATTTTTGGTTTCACGTATGGATGTGCGTATTTCTGTTTGTGTGTGGTTAAGCATGTGTGCATGTTCACAGGTGCATGTGTGCTCATTTGTGCATTTGCGCATTCATCCTTATGTGCGTGCGTGTGTGTGTGCTCGTGTATGTGTGAGTGTGTTTGCATTTTTACATTTGTGTGTGTGTGTGAGAGATTTTCACAGTTGTGGCTACTGTTATATCCGTTTCTCCTTGGCCGTACCATACTCATAGAGGGATGGTGTGAGAAGGCAAGTGCGGCTCGTTTTAAAGGAGGCACAGCTGAAACGGCCGCTGCTAAAATGAGATCATTATAGGAGCGCTCACCCGTGTGACAGCGCAGATAATGATGCCGGCCTAATTAGCAGTATGCCCTGGAGAAACACCTGCTATTGTGCTCGGCAAAATGCTGATAAGGGGACGCCGCTACCAAGACACTCCAGTAGGGGGTGCCAGTACTGGCTCAGACAGGTCACATGACCTGCCAGACGATCACACCAGATAACATCCTGTTTCTGACATCTGGTGATGTGTGATAAGGCAATAAATAACCTCGTCTCTGCCCTGGAGGTGGAAAGCATTTCTGCTGTTGTCTCCTCACTTTTTTCTGGAAAAAAACAGGGCCGTGTTTCTCTGTGCCTCCCTCATGTCATTGGGCGGGTTCGCTTGCTTGCATCATTGATGGTTGTAAAGCATGGGGTGACAAAGGAAATTATGCTGAAATCTGACCAATAGGGATCCGTTGTGTGGTACAGAAACAGTGATGTCATTCTGTCATCTCTGTACTGTAGGCAGACCTATTGCAGGCTGGGTCTGTGTGGCAGTGTAGCACACTGCCTAATGAACATGGCTTGCGACTAGAAGGGGAGGCTTTTTGCGTGGCCCTGAAGCCAAACAGCTTCTGTAAAAATCTGGACGAAAAAATGTATAATGTGACAACAGAAGCTCTGTGAGTCCCTGTGAAAAGGGGCGATAATGAACATTAATTGCATAAAAATCATAAATCATAATCACATAGGCTTCCTCCCTGTCATTTCTGCCTTCCCCATTAAGCCACTGCTCATCAAGTCTGTTCACCAGTTGGTCAGGGAGGCCTCGTCCGAGTGCACTGTCACTGCAGCAGTAGGGCAGCGCCCTCCAGTGGTCGGGTCAAGCTGTGCAGTCCAGTCTGTCTGGCGTGCAGTTTAGCCTAATCGGTGCGGGTCTCTGGCTGGCAGAATTCTCACTCTGTACCCAATGGCTTTGAACCCTACATGAGATACGGCAGACCAATCACATAGGAATAGAAAGCCATAGGACACAGCCGTGACAGAATTATCCGGAAGGAATGGTCAGCCAGCCATCTAAGCTGTGTAACCTCTTGAGTTCGTTGGATTGGTCAGAAACCACAAACCACAGATATTCAGATATTCCCTATTATGACAAGATATTCAGTTCCACATTCCTTCAGTCTTTCCTGTAGGAGGTTCTGGTTGGTGACAGGAAGTTCTGGTCCTGCCCGCACGGTTCTGTTTTACATCACACACTGTCAAGAACGATCAGCAAATCGGAACGCTTCGAGCTTCAACAATGGCTCAGACAAAATCGCACCAAGTAGATTATCTGGTCAATAGATATATAGATACAGAATGTCTGCTCCTCCCTGCTCCTCTCCCAACCTACAGATTACATTATTACAATATTGTCACAACAATGGAAATGTCTGCAGTTTCCCAGCCATTGTCACAGCTGTTGGTGAGATAACATTGTGGAGGCTGACAAAACACAGTAGTCTTCCTCTCGGCCGACTCGCACACACACTGTGTTAAACCTTAGCATTTAGAAAATGGAAATTGACAGAGTTTTTGGCTGGAGGTGACAACACGGAGATGAATGGGGGCGACAAGAAAGTGATGGGATTTTATTATCTAGGTTTACGAACTTCAGAATCTTTAATTGTTGCTTTCGGGCAGCATTCCGCGCCTGACTTAATGAGCACCGTTAGGTCTTTCCGGTCAATCAGGAAAGTCTCTTAAAAGGAAGAATCTGCTCCTGTTGATCTTTGGAAATTTGGGTTTTATGCGCAGGCGGGGCTGTGACCCCCCTCCCGCCCTCGTTGAGCGGAGCTCCACGAAAACATAATTAGCCCTTCTGCCCAGCAGCAGCAGTCAGCAGGGGGGGAGCGGCTAACGCCAGGCCGCCGAGGCCTCCGTCAGACGGGCCTGTCAGGATGGAGGCTGCGGCCGAGAACGGCTGGCATTCAGAAACAGCGGGAGGAGAGGCATCCGGGGGATTTGTGCGGCTTCTCCATTCATCGGGTAATGATTTGATTAAGGTGACCTTTGCTCTGAAGCTGCATGCCAGAAAGAGTTTGTCTTACAGAACTCCCACTGAGTCTATATTTGTTTGCCCCCTCCTGCCGTCCACCCCCACCCCCCCGCCTTCTGGTTCCCTGTCCCCCCGCAACTCGGTAGTCGGCTTTGACCGAGAGGAAAAGGTCACATAACACAGGCGGAGTCACATGATACAGCCACACTTCAGGGGAAAGGAAAGGTCCCTCAAAATGCAGCACCACTGAGCACGAATAACAGACAGGGTAAAGATCAGATGCACAGATTCTGTTAAAAAAAAAAAAAAATCAACCATCATCATCTGACTGCCCATACCTGCAGTTTGACATGTTGGAATGTAATACTTTATTTGGGGCAGATTATCCTGCAAGTTGTGGCCAGTGTGCGTATGTTGTTTTCACCCTGTAGATTTACCCAAAATGCATCAACCGTTGTGTGGTATTCAGGAAGTCCTGTAATCAGAGGGTTGCATGTTTAATTCCCAGGGGGGACACTGCTGTTGTACCATTGAGCAAAGTACCTGACTTACCACAGTAAACATCCATCTGTGCAGATGAACTACATGTGCGTTGTAAGCTGTTTAATTTCCCCCAGATAATGGAGCCAGTCAAGAGGCTGATTTAATGATAACAACAACAGGTGATTAGTAACAAGACCAGTTATTAGATTTTCTGATTGCCTGAAGTTTAATGCTTTAATACTGGATGAAGTATAAGTTCCTGTTACTTATTTTAGAGGCTAATTGGCCTGCTGATTAATTAATAATATGCTTTTAATTAGTGTCTTGCATGTTAGCTGTAAATTTGTGTTATTTAAAAAGTTTGAAAGTGTTCAATTTGGCATGAGGCGAAAGTCATACTGTTTTCTCACATTGAGACAGTATTTTCCAAAACACAAAATCGCACTCTCATGTTGACAATGGGCAACCATTTAAATCCCTGCAATCCCTCTTGTGTTTTTAAAGTACCACTAAAAATTTTGAATTTAATAAATTGCATCTAATCTTTACCCAAGTAGGTGTCCATAATAACTTCTTTGGTTGTCATACATAAGAACACATGTTTTAAATCCTTTGTTTCTATAGCAACTTAGTGCTGTCTAGCCTTCTTTTTATACTCAGAATCCATTGTTCCACCTATTTTCCTCTATGCAAACATTTGCATATGACGTTTGTTACTCTAAAAATTCTACATCAGTGACATGCTTAAATACAGACTCCAGCAGATTAACTAAGTTGTAGACATTCCTAGTTTGCTCTAAAGCTGGCTCATGTCTTACTGCTAAGAAGCTGAATTTATATACAGTTTAGCGGGTTGCTAGCTGTACGCTTACAGGTGCAAGGGTCACAGCCAGCTTCACAATTCATTTGGGGTTTTAGAGGTAGACAAACAGAATGTGAAGGCCGACACTCGGTTTTGACGGCAATTTCAAGAAATGCCAAGATTTCAATAAACAAAATAAACAGATTATATTGTAAACGGTTCATTTCAGCCACCTATGCATGTTTTGACTTCATATACAGAGATACTAAAAAATGACTTGTTGCTTTGATTTAGAAATCTATTAATGTATTCAACGCTCATGCACCAGAAAGGAGATGTTAAGCATAATGTTGCTGAGTAAGGGAACAGAGAGTCCTACTAAAAAGAAAACCAAGGAACAATATTTTTGATGTTTTTTTTTTTTTTTTTTTTTTTTTTGAAGCTACCCTTTGGGTATCACCTCAACGTCACATTGCAAAATCATTCAAGATTTGCATATTCATGTTTCAGTAACGTTACAACTTATTACTCGCGTTCCAAAGTGAAGCCTGCTTTGCAGCGACGTCATTGCATTTTGCGGGACTCTCTGCCTGCCTTATTTTCTCCCCAGAGTTGGCAGGGAGGAGGAGTATGCGGGGCAAATTTCAGGCAGTTGCACAAGATGACAACAACATGAATAATTAACCGGCAGACCGCATGATTCAACTTTAGAAGGCCTGTGAGTAATCACGCGTCCGCCTCTCCTTATTCTTTGTAACCAAACTCCCGGGGGATCAAGGATATTTTTCAACCTCCCGAAACCACCTCTCTCTCTCTCCGGCTCTCATCAACGCTTTAATCGTGAGATCTGACGACGCCCCGGCTCTGTTCCCAAAGGCCATATTTGAAATACTTTGAAAGAACAGCACTACCTGTGACAGACAGAAGAAGGTACTACACTCGTTTAGAAAGAGCCCTCTAATTGGAAGTGACTGGTGCAAACTAAAGGCATCGTTGGAAAGATGAAAGTTTTACTGATGCTCAGGTGTCCAGTGATGATCTTTGTGTTCATTACCAGAGCGCGGGGGAGAGCAAGCAAATCGGAGTTATTACCGAGATTTTCTTCTTATTATATTAAAAAAAAAGTGAAGGTTTTTTTTTTTTTTTAAATGCTACCCACACAGAGAATCCCCCGCATCATCACTCAGAAGGACGGAACACAAGGTTAATTTCGCGAGTCAACACCACTGTGACTTGTGACCACAAAGCTTATTAAATCTCCTCTATTGTTTTAAGCCCTCTGTCGAATCCATATGCTTCTGTTTGGAAGAACAGTAATCTACACCTGACTGTGGCTGATAAGACAAACAGGGTTTTTCTCTGGAGGCATTTGTTTGAACACATCTAAAGTCTATGTGATACCTAATTACTGATATGCAAGCTGTTCGGCGGTTTGATGAATGACCTCGAGTGCTCATTGTTTCCTGAGTCATGCACAATAGCTTCACTGCAGACGAAGATCTGAAATAACTCTCGATATCAATGATTTGGTTGTGTTCTGCGCCATCGTTATAAAAGGCGCAAACAATAGACTTGATGATGTAACAGTTTGAGAATGTCACGTTCAGCCATTGATCAGTTTTACCCCTGAGGGGACAGTGGGGAAAAAATGTATCTGGGCGAAACGATATCCACATCGTTAACAAAGCAAGCAGTTCCATTAAACCCAAAGACCAGCATCCATCGATCAACAGTGGGGATCAATCTCTCCGCATCCTGCTGCAGGTATGAGAATGACAAGTTTACAATCTATCCCCCAGGGCTAGTCAGTTACCAAGACATGGGTCACAGCTTCCTTTTGTTTGACATCCAAACAACTTCTATCCTGGAAAAAAAAAACTGAGCTATAGTTAATAGTTATAAATTGGTAGCCACCTACACCTGCAATGAATATCAGGCCACTGGAGCTGAAGCGAAGTGCTTTAATCTCACAAATGAAAACAATTCCCGCCAAAGGTGAGATTGCTGGTGGGGAAAGCAATCTGTTTCAGCCGTGTGGAGAATGCTGTCTGAATCGCTCTCCATCTTAACTGCGCCACCTGCTCCACGTCTGCTGTTTCCTCTGCTCTCTTTTACTTAAGTTTAAGGGAGAGAAAATACTCAAAAAAAAAAAAAAAAAAAAACCTCCAGTGCTGCAGCAAAAACTACCCTCTGTCCTAACACGGTTACCAGCCAGACTGCTCCTCTTAAATGAGACGGTAACGTTACAAACCGGATATCTCGTGAGAGTGTAGAGGTGTAGAGAAAGGGGTCCCGCGTCTGTGGTGATCTGATCTCTCGAGAACTGTCGCGGATCCATGGTGCAGGTTGTTCCACATCATGCTTGGAAAGAACCGTGAATAACGTTCAGCTTTGAGGTGTCGGCGACTCCTTTTTCCTCTAACCCCACGATGAGAGCAGAAAACCGGGAAAATCCACAGACTCGCCCCGAAAACTTCGCCCCTGCATTTTGAGATCAGCCATCACCCTCTCCTCTTTCCCCTCTCCCCTCTCCAGAGACTGCCCATGCGCATCAGAAAGAATTTCACTCTAAAATGGACAGAGGATATAAGTCCCCACCCCGCCACCATCTTTCTTTCTCCGGAGCTCCTTACCCGGTAACCAGTCTCACTCTCACAGGTAACCCGAGCCAACGGGCAGCCAGCCCTTCCCCCTGTATGAGAAGGTAAGGTACGGAGAAAACGCCTGAGCTGCTCTCATAAAAGGTGAAAAAAGAAAGAGAGAGAGAGAGAGGGAGGGAGGGGTTGAGAGAGGAGGAGGAGGAGGAGGGCAGAGGCAGTGTTTGTGGCCTTGCGTGGGGTACATGGCTGATGTATTTGAGGCCCTGCCTTGGCCAGGTATTTGTCAGCGAGTATGCAGCGTTTCTTGCGCTCCCTCTTTCTCAGTCTCGGACCAACAAAGGCCCCATTGAGGCCACCCCTGTGTCTCTGTCGGCGCTGGGAGACAAAGCGCTCTGTGAAGCCCTCCAGCTCCTCCAGAGCGTTCAGCAGTGACTGAACTCCAGCGGGCTGGATTAACCAGCCTCCCTGCGGAGACGCCAAGACACGGACAAAGCCGAAATGAAAAGCACCCCCCCGTTCACCCCCCAACACCGTTACATCAACATCAACAACTAATGGGGAAAAACAACTAGATGAGTAAACTCGCCTTCCTTATTTTTTTCTTCTCCTTCTCCTGACAACATCTTCATTCACTGTGGCATGAGCTCAACTGTGCCCTCTGCTGGACCAAGGGGAGATAGTCCTTATTTATTTTTTTAAGTGGCATCAAATAAAACTTTTGTCAGCGTCTGTATCAGTTTTGAAATATGTAGTGAAGACTCACCCAAAAACCTATGACTTCATGCATCAAAAATGCATCAGCAGTGAGAGTGAAATTCGATGACAGACCAGAGATCAGACCAGACAATGGCATTGAGACCTGACCTTAGGAGAGGGAGCTGAAATTTCTTTGCTTCACATGCACCACAAAGGAAAAAGGTGGTTGATTAAAAAAAAAAACATATTAGAAGTAAATAGCAGGAGAGAAAATGAGATTCTGTGTGACTGTGGTCTTGAGATTTGGAATTAAATATAGAAATAAATATATTATTTCTTTACATAAGTCATTTTACTTGATGGTGCAACAGTAGAGTAACGTTCGTGCAAAGCAAATTTCACTGGACTCGGTGGGAATTATCAGCTGGGAGAAACATTCAGTGGCCTCATTCAGACCAATGACAGAAACACAAGAAAGGGGCCAACGTGTCTTTGAGGGGGTAAAGTGCCGTAATCAAAGACTCCATAGTTAAGAGGTACCCAAGCAAGTCCGTTCCCTACAGATTCTCTGTAAAGATGGCCACATGCCTGGAAACAGTATTTGTTGATGTACTTTCTACCCCCTCAGGTAGTAGTTAGAATATTGGGACATTTCTGAACATTTATGACTTCATTTCACCTGATAGCTACTGTACCTGCATAAAAACAGCACAGTGCAGCAGCAGAAGGCCCAGGGAGCACCTCATCCATAATCATATAATAATTAGCATACGCTAACAGTATCTCATCTGGAATATATACATCAGTCTGAAATAATGTGGCACAGGCCATTGTTCTGATTGGCTGCTGCGACACTGGCTCTTTTCTTATAACCATGCTGCATGGACCCTCATGTTTTCATTATGTTCAGAAACACCTTCTGTCACGTTTGCACACCTGCAAAATAAGGTCCAAGCTTTTAGCCGCAAGAAAGATTCAGTCAAACCCTGGCAGTCTCCAGCTGAGAACAGTACTGAGGAGACCTGTGCCAGTCTTCTTAACCTGCTCCATCTCACCTGTACAATTTCCCCTTTTTTTCCTCAAACACAGACGAATCCCATTCAGAAAGGAGTTCCGACCCCACAGGGCAAAGCCATTACGAGGTGATTACTGTTCTCTGATACTCCAAATTATATTGATGATTCACCCTGAGACTTAGACAACAGCCCCAAGCAATTCGCTCAATTGCACACTTCAATGACAGCAAATGAGAAAAAGGTCTGACAGAAGAAAAAGAGTGGTTCACTATGAACTTGCTCTCTTTTTCGCTCAGTTTTATGCTTTCAATCTCAAAATAGCCAGAATAAAAAGGCAAGCCTTCAAAGCCGAGTCATCTCTGTTTTTTTTCCCGGTGGATTACTCAAACTACGGCTTTAGATGCGAAGTTAGGGCAGCAGCGCACTCACGAAGGCATGCGAAAAAATGTATAAAAGAAAAAAAAATTAAGTCGAATAATGAATTTGTGTCAGCTGGCGACCTTGAGATCTAATCTTGAGAGAAAAGGCAAGAAAAAGAAGGGGGGGGGGAGCCCGACCCACGTATCTCGCTGAAATCCATTCAGAAAAGACGCGCTGTGGAGAGACCAGTCTAAATCGAGTCAGGGACTGCGGAGAGAATAAGAAAGGTATCAGCCAAACGAAAAATGAGTGCCTTTCATCCAGAAGCGGGTAGCCTATTGATCAAAGAAATTCGCCGGCCCGCTTTTAAAAAACCAGTTAAATGTGAAATACCATTGACGGCGTACGGTCCTGTCGGAGCACGAGTCTCTCCTGCCAGTTCAATTCAGCGTGAGAAAAAGCGGCACGCCTCCACCTGCACGCACGGGAGATGATCATATACACCCATTAAATGCAACATATATATATGAAATATTATTGCAATTTTATAATGTGTTATCCCACAGCTGTATGTATGAATGTATTAATATGTCAAACAAGTGCAAACATTTTTTGTTCATTTATGAGTAGTGATAAAATGTTTCAAACAGGTTTAAGACTGCTTCTCTCTGAGAAAAACATTATCCGTAGTTACATTTAACATTACCCTGTGTTACCTTACTGTAGTGTTTATTTAACGAGCCTTGGAATGAATGTTTAAGTTGACTGGAGAAAAAAACCAATGGGTATTTGAAAATGAGTCCTGCATGGAAAGTCTTTAGCTGAAGGTACCAGACCACACAGTTAGCGGCCCTTACCAGGAGGTTTCTAAATGCGTGACATATCCAACAGAGCACTTTACTTGTATTTAATTTTCTTCTAAAATCACCAGGTTTCTCTACTCGCAAAAGACACTGGCCTCGCCTGGCCCACATGGGACCTAAGTAGGGCTGTAAATACACCATTCATCTGGAAATAACACTTTGCGAGGGAAAAAAGACTACTTACATTTTACAAATATATTGCTTATACTCCAGGCAAATACAAAAAATGGGGAAAAAAATCCTGCATAAAGGCAGTGATTAAGCTCTCATGCCTTCAGATTCTATTCTAGACTCTATCGCCTTCGGATTCTAGAGGCTAATGCTTTCAGATTCTAGGCTGTGCCCCAGGCAAGACCAGAATAGACACCTGTACAGTCACACTTGTATGTGCAGATTCACACACTGCACACATCACAAGCATACACGTCACCTACACGTTATGCATGTGCACAGTTTGGAAACTCCAGTGTGCATGGGGGGGAGGGTGTTTAACGTCTCAGAATCATCTCAGTGTAGTTCACAGGCTGTCTTCTCGGGTGAAATGCAGCTCTGCAGACCGCATGCACTTCCAAGTGGCTCATTGTACCTCAAGAGGGACCAAACCGAACAATGGGCTTCCCCTAGCAGACCCCACTGAGGGGAAATTCTCTGTGAATCGTTCTGTCACCAGCACGCTGAAGCACACAGGCCACCACCTGCTGTACCCCGGCCTGACCCCCAGGGGGCACTGGTGGCAGGGTGGAGGTGTGACTGCAGCAGGGAAGGGTTTTAATTAAGGACTCCTCCCTCATACACGCTGACACCGTCACATGCTGACACACGCTTGCACACGCTCATACTCCGATTGTCTGTTACACATTCACAAAGCCCCATACTGCTGCACGCTATTAATCGGCCACCTCTGAAAACAGACATACTGCAACAACCCCCCCCACGTCTCTCTCCCCATCACCTTTAGAATATTACACTCGCTCTGGAAACCGAAATGGATTGGCTGCTGGCGATACATTAATCTCAATGCCGCACCTGCACACCATAACAGCACTGTGAGTGTGTGCTTTTGTGTGTGTGTGTGTGTGTGTGTGTGTGTGTGTGTGTGTGTGTGCATGCGGGCGTGTATGCTTATCTGACAGTGTGTGTTTGTGAGTGCAGGTGTGTGTGTGTGTTTGCGCGCACATGTGTGTGTATGGTTGTGTTTGATTAGGCAGAATGTCATGTGTCATCAGATTAGACAGAGTTTTATCTCTGCCAATTGTCAGATTTTTCTCAGCTTCAGGGAAGGGGAAAAATCAATAGAATTTTCTCTGTCTGAACATGTTCATTCGGAGTGCTTTTGATGGCGAAGGCTGCACTCAGTAGGCATGTATAGCTACTTTCCTATAAAATGTATAGCTATATTCCTAAAAAAAACATGTTCAGCTGTACTAGACTTCCAACACTTAGTGCTGGGCACAGTTTTGTGGAATATGGTTATATATATATACCAGGCCTGTCAAAGCTTCTGTTTGTCTTAATGTGGAGAGTGCAATTCCCCAATTCCCTCTCTCCCTCTCTCCCTCTCACTCTCCCTCACTCATTGACTGAACTAGCAAGAGGATGCTGTAGTCTCTCTCTCCCTCTGTCATCTCTCTCTGTTCTCACCCCTACTCCCTCCCTCTCACTCCCTGTCTATGTCTCTCTTTCCTTACCCCCATCTCTCAGTCCTTCTGTCTCTCCCATCTCTCTCCTTCCTCTCCCCTCTCACTCTACTCCCTTTCCTCTCTCCCCTTCTCTCTCCCCTCCCCCCTTATCTCTCATCTCTCCCTCCTCTCTCTTCCTCCTGTCCCTCTCTGTCTTCCCTCTCCCCCTTCTCTCTCCCTCCCCTCCTCTATTCTCTCTCCTCTCTCCCTCCTCTCTCTTTCTCCCCTTTCTCCCTCCTTCCTCCTTCTCCCTTTCTCTCTCTCCCCTCTCCCCCTCTCTCTTTCCTTCTCTCTCCCTCTCTCCCCCACCTATCTCCCTCTCTCTCACTCTGTCTCTCTCTTTCTCTCTCTCTCTCTCTCTCATTCTCACTCTCTCCCCCTTTTGCTCTTTCCTTCTCTCTCACCCCTCTCTCCCCACCCTCGCTCTCTCTCTCCTCTCTCCCTCTCCCCCTCCCTTCTTCCCTCTCCCCCTCTCACCCCTCTCTCTCCCCTCTCAACCCTTCTCTCTCTCTCCCTTTCTTTCCTTGGCTCACACTGGCAGCTGCCATGTTCTTGCTGTGGAGGAATCCCCCCTCACTGTCTGCCAGTGTTGCGCCTCACTCCCGCTCACCCCAGGAAGCCTGATTCACACGCCACCCCACAATCCTCCTCTCCTTTGCTCAGCAGCCAGTGAGGTCCCCCCTGGCGGCCACACTGTCACCCTGCCAACACGCCCTGCTGCCACCCCACCCTCCCTCTCCTGTAAAGGTGTAAAAATGAGCGTCCCTGTCAGTCCTCTCCCCCAGAGCCGTGAAAGGGGCCTCGTGTGGGTGGCTGTCAGGAAGGGCATCATCACTTCTAGCTGAGCAGGGTACTGGAGGCTGGGGAGGGTGAACCACACCCGGGAGGGGTACAGGACATTTTTTGTGACAACATGAGCAGGGTTTACTACTGTAGGGCTTATATCTGCCTGACCTCTGATTAAAAATGAACCACCATCACTGCCACCCAACAGAGAGACAGGGCGTCCAGGGTGATGTAAGATTCAGTCCAACTGCAATCTGAAACTTTCGCAAGACGTCAATGTTCAGGACATTAAGTGGCATCTGTCTGACGTGTTGACATTGTCCACAATATTTTTGTTGTTTTGTTTTCAGTCGTGATTTATCTGCTGCATTATTCTCGCCTCCCCCAGCGCCCCCCAAACTCCACCCCCGTTGTCTCCCAGAACAAGCGAAGAGGAAAGACAAATATCTGTCTGGAATGTGATGCAAATTTGGGGAACAGAATGCAAGCGCGTCTCCCTCCTCTCAGGGCAATAATCGCTTCCCCTCCTCCTCCTCTACCTCCCTAATCTCACGCATGAAAATTCAAAAGCAGGCCATAATCAGACACCTCTTGTTATAGTGAAGCCATGCTGAAAGGAACCTCTGCAGTCATTTGAGCAATTTGAAATCAGCACTTCAGATCTGTTCATTTAAGGTCGGGGTGAGGCGTGCCTACACCGGCGGAACGAACGCTCAGATCCCTGTTCCAGAATTCTCCTCTCACTCCTAATGTGCGCAGGGGGAGTCCTGACAGCTGACACCTAATAACAGCGCAAGTGTCATTGCTACTATCCACAGTTATCTTTGGAGGCTCTGTCACCGAGCTCGAGGTAAAGCTGTTGGGAAGAATATGAGAACAGCCCTTGCCGTGTGAGGGTTACCGTGTCTTATACTCATGATGCGGGTTGCCAGTTCAAATCCCTGGCTGGGGAACTGCTGTTCACACCCCCTGTAGATGCGGTTAGCACGATTTGCTCCAGTAAGACGCCAGTCGTCTAAGGTGGTGAGACTGAAAAAGATAAATAAGCGTTTTTTTTTTTTTTTTGCCGTTTGGCTGGCACCGGGAGGCGCGGTGTTTGCCATCAGCACCTGTTTGCAGAGCGGAGAGCTTCCGCCCCAGCCACTGTGTG